>CM042424.1:5355604-5480604 GCA_023634145.1 Thymallus thymallus | reverse complement strand
CTCACTCACTCACTCACTCACGCACGCGCACACACACACTGGCCTGGGTCCCCTCCTACGTTGAAGTCAGTGGAGGCTGCTGAGGGGAGGACGGCTCATAGTAATAGTCATTGGAATGTTATAAACCACATTGAAACCACATGTTTGATACCATTCCATTGACTCCATTCCAGGCATTATTTTGGGCTGTCCTCCCCTCAGCAGCAACAATTGTGTGTTGATTGAAGAGGGGAAAAAAAACTATTGAATCCATGTTAAAAGGCTGTAACGTAACAAAATGTGGAAAAAGTCAAGGTGTCTGAATACTTTCCGAATGCCCTGTATCTGTGTGTTTGACCCTTCCCCTTTACTAAGAGAGTCCTAGATCTCAAACCAGGAGAGAGAACTCCAGTTGGCCTTTCAGTCTTTCAGAGGTCCAAAACTGTGGCTATACGGTATACTCCTAAGGATGGCTATAGGATGCCTATTCCATTGTTTAGTTACACTATTATTGGATGGTTTTACAGTATATGATTCATGTTCTACCCATCACATCACATCACTTCACATCACATCACATCACATCACATCACTTCAGTATTGACTGTTGTACTTTGGCAGGGATCCTGACTTTAGGTCTGCTGCCATTACTCAAATATTTTCTGGAATGTATGAGTGCAGATTCTAAGTATCTTATATCAGCATGCATCCTTTTGTAACCATTAGCTGTTGAAATGTAGCCATGAGATTTAACACTTATTGTGTTTTAAGTTAGATTAAAACAGACACGTTTGAGTTGGTGGCTGACTGTTGTCTGTGACTGAAGTTTGAATGTGGAGTCAGGTTTCTGTGTTGATAACTGTCTGAAGGGTCCCAAATGCCCTATGACAAAATGGCGTCTCTGGCGTCTAGCTTTTTAATGTGATACTGTTATATGCAGGCTCTGGATGTTACTGTTAGCCACTGTTGTTCTGTCAAAATACATTTATTTGATAATGAAATGTATGCATCTTGTTTGACATGAATTCCTGACCTGATGTCAGCTTTTAATCCCTGATTTCCATTACTGACTGAAAGACCACATAATCACACAGCATTGTCAAACGACACCCCACTTCTAATTTTGTAAACCCATTACCCTAAACATTTCATACATCCCTTCTTTAATCACTTGTGCCTTAATCACTCACGCACGCGCACACACACACTGGCCTGGGTCCCCTCCTACGTTGAAGTCAGTGGAGGCTGCTGAGGGGAGGACGGCTCATAGTAATAGTCATTGGAATGTTATAAACCACATTGAAACCACATGTTTGATACCATTCCATTGACTCCATTCCAGGCATTATTTTGGGCTGTCCTCCCCTCAGCAGCCTCCACTGGTTGAATTTGCTGTGCTACATCATCACAGATGGTTGATTTCTCTGTAAATCCTCACACCTTCTTTGTTTACCTCTATTTGTACTGCTAACCCAGGTCGGATTGTCCAGCAGTGGAGCTATTGACATATACATGTATATTCCACGTGGGAGTATATTCACTTCTAGTTGGTAGGCAGAAACAGAAACACTTCCTACAACCGCAACCCAGCTGTCTTTTCCTTTTGGCTTTTTATAAAGCGCCGTGGTCGTCCGTAACAGTAAGGCGTATTTCGGACGATCTAAATGCGTTTGAACGCAAGAGGGTGAATTTACAAGAGGGTCACTTACAGACGTTAATTAATCCATTATAAACATACACCCGAGGCTTCCTGTTAGCTTTGCATCTGTCATGACCTGGTCGTTGCCCTTTGCCCTTTTCCTGTTTCCTGTTTCTTTTATTCTTTTATATTTTTTACAAACACTCAGTTAAAACATTAGTATATTTAGCCATTACTATATTTAAACGTTAGTATGCAGCCCTGCCTCACAGTACAGTACACAGCTGCTGGTGTGGGTGGAATGTAGCTTATGTAGCTGGCTAGCTGCTCGCTATGGAAACACTTTATCACTTCCTGTGGCAGAGGTCAGAGCAACCTGGGTGTCAAATTCAACAAAATTCAGACATATACTAATTCAGCCAATTGATTTAGTGGCAATTGTTTGCTATAACGACCCTAAGTATACAAGTAAATCAAAGATAACCCCTTAGCTAGTTTAGATACTGTTTGGCTCATTGACTATTCTGGATCTCCGCCATTGTTAACACCACATCAACCTTCATTTGTAGCCTGTGCTAGAGGACAAGGATAGTTGACACCTAGATTGCTTTCCAAACAATTTAGAGGCAGGTTGTTTTGAAAGCAAGCCCCATTATGCGGTCATGGCTTGCCTTTGTAGAAGAAGCAGAAACCTTGACAAATGGGGTCAAGTCAACAGATGCTTGAGAGCTATCTATAACCAATAATGAACTCCAATCTCTCTCTCTCTCTCTCTCTCTCTCTCTCTCTCCCATGTTCATATAGTCGCCTAAAATATAGCCTCTTGTTGCTATCTAACTCTTGTTGCTATCAAACTCTTGTTGCTATCTAACACTTGTTGCGTAGTAAGCTGATTAGCTTTGTTCATTAGCGTTCTGAAGGATACAAGGGAGTATAATTGAGAAATTGATTTGTGTATGTATTGCTAGTCCTGATCCCTGATATTTTTACACACTATACCGTGCCTCTTTATGAAAGGAAGTATCTCTCCTTTATGTGACCTGAAACCAGGCCACAACCCATTAGTCATATCGGCAGTGAGTTTACCACTGCTATCTGGTCCAGAGATCAGTCAGTTCCCGTTTGTTTAATTCTACACACACACGTCTCGTGTGTTCACTTCCTGAACATCACAAAACCGCTAGGTGGGGTCGGTCCAACTTCCTGCTTGTGTTCCTTGGCCTTCAGTGACCCTTCGCGGAGGGAGCTAAGTTAAAAGGTCAGAGGTCAGCAGAACCTAATTAAAGGGTATACACTGACCACAAGGAGGAGAGTGATGTACTCCCTGTGTTCTAGGAGACATACCCACATTCTGTAGTGGTCACTGAGACAGGTCCATGCAGAGGTTGAGGTAGAGGGAATTGTCCTCAAGGAACATCTTGACCTGCACACACTTAAAGCTGCAATATGTAACTTTTTGGGCGACCCGACCAAGTTCACATAGAAATGTGTCATTCTCAAGTCTAAGAAGCGGTAGATCTGTTCTAGGTGCGTTATTTCTATGCTTCCCATTCTTCCGTTTCGTTGTTGCAAACGGCAACATATTTTGGGTTAATTATAAGATATTTAACAGTGATTCTCTACACTATACATTGCTTGTTTGGTCACATAAACTGAAATTAAGCAAACTATTCGAATTTTAGCAATGGTGGAGTGATTTCTGCATACTGCACCTATAAACACACACACACACACACACACACACACACACACAAGCCAGGTAAAGGAAGAGAATTCTTAAGAGCTCACTTTTACAATTTCACTGTTCACCACGGTGACCTCTGACCTTTTTAGACTCTTCACAAGATTTCCACAGCTGGTTGCCAAGTGCTGTAACACACACACTATTATCGACTTCGCTTTAGGCGCTACACGCTATATAATAATAATAATAATAATAGTAATAATAATACCTGTCTGTCAACAAAGGAAGCAGATGATTAAAAGACCATGGCATTAACATGGCTATAAGTTTGATATGCTTTACGGAAATGGTATTTAGATCCTGGTAGCGTAGCTTGATAGCAGTCACCAAGGTTCCATTGCTCTCTAAATAGTGTCTCGTTGTTCGACACGGGGCTTTCCGGTTAGCACCTATCTTCGCTGCGACTAGCAGCAGCCCTTGACATGATGTGTGTGATCTAGAGATACTAATCTATTCTATTATTGCATCTGGATGTTCCATTGAGCTTTACAAAGGAGACCAGGCCAAAAGGCAGTCTATTGCAGAGCCAGTTTGCAACAGGAAATGTGAATTATTATGTGGATTATAATTCATCTACGTTTTTGTAGGGGTAGTTACATTTTTCATAAGAGAAAAACAAGTCTGAAATTTCAACGTGGAAATTACTAACTTCAGAAGCCTTTTTTAACCTCAAATAGACCACGAGTTTTAAAATGCCCTGCATTGCAGGAAAGTTCTCCTGCAACAGGGTGATCAAATTAAGAGCCTACATCTGTACGTATACTGAAATCAGGTATCCTAGATGAACAATGGAGGACAATGATCCAGTCATTGAACAAAACCTTTACTGTTCCTCTCACAAACACCCTCTGTCACTTCCAGTTGTCTTACAAACAGTCAGTGCTTTGAGTACCTACTAAGAGTTCAGAAAATAATTTGTGGGGAGTTGGGAGGTGCAGTTAGTCGAACGTCTCTAGTAGTTGACAGGACTAATACCAGGCTTTTTTTACGGAACAGAATTCCCCTGGGGCAGGATTATCCAGATAAACTCAGGGGAATGGAGTCCGCCCGCCAAACGCCGGATTAGGGAAGTGGCCAATCCTTAATCAGTTCTATTCATTCTATTTCTATGCATTTAATCCTATCCGATAGGCGAAATCCAGAAAAACTGGGCTCTGGTGATGCCTTCTCCACACTGTGTGTGTGTGCTGTCAGGAATGTCACCCATTCACACATACTGTCACATTTCTATGTTCAAAGCAATAGGTACTGTGGATGGATTTAGTCTTTGTTCCTGACAAGGTATTACTATTTTCATGAGCCATAAACAAATCTCTGTCAGTCAAGAGAGAGCATGGTATTTTCAACCATCTCTGGATGGACTGACGTCATAGTACCAAACCAGTCGTCATTCTGATCTCATTGACAGTTCCCATGTGATCAGACGTTTGGGAGGAGCAGCAGCCATATCAGCTTCATGTCCAACCCCATAATGCATTTCTGTCCGTGACTTCAATAGCATGTAACGGATAGACATGCCACCATCTTCTGCTTGGTGTATTTCTTGCCGGTGTCCCGTCCAACATGATTGGTTGTTTTAGCATTCCTGTCCACTCCTCCTGGGTCTAACCTACTCTCTGGGCCTCTGGGCCTACTGTGATCAGAGACTTGGTGAAAGATGGACATTCACCTCATGGTATTGCCTCAGACATCAGCTCCAACCTCCAACATTCCTTCCTCAGGCCCAAACTGACGAGTCACACCACAGCTTAATATGCCTGTGTCTTTCAGTGTGTTTGTCATCACAGTTGGGGAACTTTCCTCCCCACTCTCCAGGTGTGAGAACAGTTTACTTCAAGTGAACACTTTAGGAATGTTAACACTGCGGCCACTATTGATACATTTGTATATGTGTGTGTGGTGGTTTTAAAATGTAGATGTTTTACCGGATGTTTGATAGTGAAATATTACTTGTTGAGAATAGTAATTTCAAGTTGATCCCTGGGCTGTGCATATTCATGACTATGATGAATTTGGCTTTTGTTATTGTAAATGTTATGTATTATGGTTATATTGCACATAAACCCATTAGAAGAAACACTGTACATTTAAACTAACTTGCGGTTGTGTTCTTCCTTCACATTTTATATTAACAACTGCATACTAAATCTGGAGTAAATCGCTGCGCTGCTTTGACCTCAAAACTATTACGATTAGCTATTCAACTTTTCAACATTGAACCTTTCAGTTGTTAATCCATCAGATCAAACAGGTTTTTGCTTCCCCAGTTATTATCTTTTTATGGGTTATTTAGCTGTTTTTACATGACCATACTAATAGGTAGGTAATTGGCCTAGACACACGCATCGCTCTTTACAAAGTGTTTCCAAAAAACGTCTTCATGGTAATGTCTTCTGAAAACACTGACAGTTATGTTTCTATTGTATTGTATTCTACCATGCAGTGTTGGAATATTGACTGCATGGAGCAGGCGTGAAGTTTAGAGGAGACCTTTGTGATGACGAGTGGTCGTTTACAAGAAGGCCAGATCTGCTTTACGGCACGCTGTAAAAGCCCAGAGGAGAGGGGAAGAGCGGTGATAAATTGTAACGTTTGAAACTTTCCCTCTGTGATGTCATAAAGCAGTGATAAAACAGGTATATAGTCCGTTTAGGACGGAAAGGATTTCTGATTTCACTTAGTTTCCACCTGTCGTTTTTAGAGGGGGATAAAGGTGAAGGTGGTAAACAGGTCTATGCAGGTTGTAGGTAATGAGACTGAAAACCGGTTGAGTTTTTGCTCTATTAATCTCCATTACCAAAATGATTGGTGAAAACCTTCCTCCGCTACAGTGCAAACCCTTGACTCATAGGCCTTACTACAATGTGAGCAATCTAATCAATTACTTTTGTGTGTTCTTTTGTTCAGAGACCAGATTGTGGAGGTGGTCGTCTCTCACTGGACTCAGGTTAGCCTTAGGAGCATTTTCCCCAGAGTCACTAAGTGGAACGTCCAGCCTTTCAGTGACTAGGTTTCTCCTTCCTATAGTAACGGTCTAACTGGGGTCTTCCCCACACAGATCCATATCTGTTCCTATATGGCTCAACTTTAGCTCAGTTTAGCCCAGCCACTTTACAGAGCTGTGTGAGAGCTCACCTGTCCTGCAATTTGAAATCAGACCCTTAGTAATCACATAAGCTCTGCAATATGCAAACAGACCCTTTCGTAATCACATAAGCTGTTCTCTGTTACCTGGTCTCCTTTTTTATTGCATGCGCTTGAGATTACCGGGGGTCACATTTGAAAGTGCAGCATGGTCGGTTTTCATGTATTTGTGCATTTACTATAGAGTGCACTCCATCCATACCCAATAAACACCAGTTAGCTGCCTTCAATTCTTATTCAGTTGTGTTGGTGTTTTATGTATGAAATCCGTACACCAGCTTTTTGTCCATCTAAAGGTTAATCTACGCTAAGTCCTCAATTACTTTAAGGAGTTAAACCACCTCACCTCCATGGTCTTCAAACCTAGGGGGCATACATCAAACCTAGGGGGCATACATCAAACCTAGGGGGCATACACTGGTTTGGAGAATCCATAAAAGGGTTATCATAAATCACTTCAATAGAGTTTATTTGATTTGGGGGTGTATTGTCCATGTCAGGTATCCTGTCTTTCAAACAGATGTTTCAGCACAGGGGTCAAACGTCATGTCAGAGGCCACATAAACATGGTCAAAGCAGAAGGTACTGCAGGGGGTTACATGTGAGGAGAGCCGGGATAATGGTGTCACAGGATGACTATGGACACAACTTTCCAGGAAAAATCAGCCAGGAGGAAATGGGAGGTGAAGAACGCTGAGGAGAAAGTTTAAAAGCCCAGAGAAAGGTAGCCCAGTGATAAAGAGGGAGTTTGATCTCCCCATCGATTACAAAGCAAGATTAGCAAAGGTTGAAGCTAAGTGGTTTTCAGATGAGTAACTAAAAAATGGATCATTTGAATCATGTGTGTCACTGACGTCGGTTGCTGACTTCCTCGTTGTTTCTTTGTTTTTTTAGACTGAAGAAAAAACGTGAAGTAAAAGGTAAATTCATCGGAAACGCCTGAAGACAAAGTATTTCATTCAATTCATATTATAAAGGCTAGTTGATTTAAGTTGATGTTTTCGCTGTGTATAAACCATTTGTTAAATATCGTTGTCTTTTAAATCTCAGGATAACCTATGGATATGCTAAGTTAACTTTCACAAATTATATGTTTATATTGTGGTACTTACATTTTTTTACACTGTATTTTTGTTATCATAGCCTTCGGAGTTAATATGCCTAATAAGGTGCATGTCTCTTGTGTGTATAAATAGGTGTTATGTCTTTAGAGAAAAGTAGCAGTGTCAGGATGTGTTCATGTTGTTATTCTGATTTACTTAGGATTTATACCATGGCATTGTTGAATACTAATTTCTGATTGGCTTAAAGGGCATTCTAGAGCGTGCATTATTTATTTATATAAACTCATATGAAGTCATAGGAGATATCAGGTCATGTATGACCTTGAAATCATTAACATCTCTGTTTCCAAGATGTATATTTTTAAAGATCAGTTTCAAATCTTTTATGGAGATTCTTCACATTCCCCCTCAAGCTATATTGTCAACTCATTTGTCATTTTGAAAAACCGCCAATACTTCCATCGTCATGTTCTGTACATTTTATCTGCATTGATTTGATGACATCTTTTTTGGGCTGTTTTGATGTCAGTAGCTAGATAGATGTAGTGAATGTGTCACAATGTGTCACAACAATGTGTCATATGTCTGTTATTGGGCCATCTAAGTCCTGCTCAGCTTGAAAAAATATGTCTGTTATTGGGCCATCTAAGTCCTGCTCAGCTTTTTGTATTTTGTATTTTTTATTTAACCTTTATTTAACTAGGTTAAGAACAAATTCTTATTTATAATGACGGCCTACACCGGCCAAACCCGGACGACACTGGGCCAATTGTGCGCCGCCCTATCTGACTCCCAATCACTGCTATTACGAGGCCACCTGTTATTACCCTCACGAATTAGAAACCAGGCTATCGAGCCAATCCACTGCATCTCCATCCAAGAAGAAATCCTAAAAGGCTTATGGGTGGATTGCTCTATATAATGCTAATGCTAATAATAGCAGATATGCTATAATTTACACGCAGTAAAACAGAACCAATAAAAGCAGAGGAAAGGGAACCCAGGCTAGATACGGTCCAAGTCAAGAACATAGCAGTGTTGGTTCATGATCCAGGGGAAATTAAAATGATACCGTGATATAGCCTAGCTATGACGGATTGGAAAGAAACAGCTGGGAGAAGTGGGATACAGGAGAGAACTCCAAACGTTTTCCTTAACAGGATGGTTTATCCTCTTTCTACACACTCATCCACAAACATCCTATTGTAGTGTGTCAAATTCTTCCTCCTTTTAATTATACGTCAAGCCTCAAATCTTGACCCGAAGAAAACATATAAAAAGCGAGATAGTCTAGTAGTTTTTTGAATTTTACTGTTTTTTTATTTCTTTATTTATCTATTGTTTACCTAATACTTGTTTTTTTACTTATTTTGTACTTAAAAACTGCACTGTTGTTTACGGGCTTGCAAGTAAGCATTTCACTGTAAGGTCTACACCTGTTGTATTCGGCGCAAATGACAAATGACAAATGCACTATGATTTGATTTGATAATTGCTTTAATGCTCTGTCTAGAACACCTGTTTCTTTTTTAATAAATCGGTATCAAAAAACATCTGCAGCGTCTGGTTGTTGTTTTTTCTAAAAGTGTGGAGAGAGCATTTCCTTCTCTCAGATTTTTCAGGGGGAAAAAAACATTTCAGCAGACCTTTTTAAAATAGCCATCCTTGTAACGAGGTGCCCCTAGTCTCAAACATGTCATTTCTCCTTGCTGATTGGCCAACAGTCCAGCAGCCCGCCTCCTGCCCAGCCGGTCATGTTATGGTAAGTGTAAACACGGCCTACAGGTGCAAAGGCATTCGCTTCAAAGTGACAGCGTTAAAAGACAGGAATTCCCTGACACTGTGCCACACACATTCCTGGGACTGCAGTGCAGCACTCCCTCAAGTCTCTAGCAGGGAACTTTAATCTGGTCTGGCGTTCAATAGCTAGCTCATTATCATCGCTTATTAGACCTTGAATACAGCCTTGGAACATGGATCGACGATGACATTGTGTTTGTAGACACCATCTAGCACTCCCTCTAAACTCCTTCTGCCGTGTGCCTTCTCACACCGCTGGAGGTGTACAGTTATTCCCTGACAATGCACAGTCTGTTGTGCATTACTGTTTACTTATGACCATAAATGACTGTATCGTGATCATAAATACTTTTAAAAAATCTTATGTGATGTAGTTATAGTACCACCCATCCAGTGCCTCGTTTTTGGGCCTGTTCCAGGTGCTATATGAAGTTCGTCTCCAGGGCTTCTTTCCTGTTCTGCCTAGTGATAACACCAGGCGATAACACCAGTCCCAACAGCCAGTGTACCAATCGGGTGGTTTTTCCATCTTAATCCACCATTAAGAGCTGAAATGCTGCGTTGGGCCTTGTGGTGAGGTAGTGACGGCAGGAGAGGCACTGGAATGTAGGATCATACCCTTCAAACCTGACCACAGTCATGGCGGCCTCGCGCCAACCAGCTAAAGGAGGCAGAATACTACCCTCCTCCACCCATCCTATCCCTGAACTGAACCGGATCCAAATGTATTAGGATCCTTCTTGGTATCCCCTATTTATACACTGTGTATTTTTACAGGCGGGCCAGATGATTCGGATGCTAGAGTCAAAGTGTGAAAGCAAAGAGAAAGTAGTTATGGTGGGCCCTCTTTCTGGGTGCTATTCTGAGGACGTGGAGGGGGGTTATCAGAGGTGATCAGGGCAAGAGTATAGCCACTAGAACTTCTGCATGTTCAGAACCTGGTAAATTGGACCTTCTAAACATACACTACATGACCAAAAGTATGTGAACACCTGCTCGTCGAACATCTCATTCCAAAATCATGGGCATTAATATGGGGTTGGTTCCCCCATTTCCTGCTATAACAGCTTCCACTCTTCTGGGAAGGCTTTCCATTAGATGTTGGAACATTGCTGCGGGGACTTGCTTCCATTCAGCCACGAGCATTAGTGAGGTTGGGGGATTAGGCCTGGCTCGCAGTGTGTTTCCAATTCATTCCAAAGGTGTTTGATGGGGTTGAGGTCAGGGCTCTGTGCAGGCCAGTCAAGTTCTTCCACACCAATCTCAAAAAACCATTTCAGTAGCGACCTCGCTTTGTGCACGGGTCAGCTTTACACAACTCCAGCCAACGCTTGGTATTGTGCAGGGTGATCTTTGGCTTGTGTGCGGCTGCTAGCCATGCAAACCCATTTCATGAAGCTCCCGACGAACAGTTCTTGTGCTGATGTTGCTTCCAGAGGCAGTTTGGATCTCTGTAGTGAGGGTTGCAACCGAGGACAGACGTTTTTTACGCGCTTCAGCACTCGGCGGTCCCATTCTGTGAGCTTGTGTGGCCTACCACTTTGCGGCTGAGCCGTTGTTCCTAGACATTTCCACTTCGCAATAACAGCACGTACAGTTGACCGGGGCAGATCTAGCAGGGCAGAAATTTGTCAAACTTACTCGTCGGAAAGGTAGCATCCTATGAAGGTGCCATGTTGAAAGTCACTGAGCTCTTTAGTAAGGCCATTCTACAGCCAATGTTTGTCTGTGGAGATTGCATGGCTGTGTGCTCAATTTTATACATCTGTCAGCAACGGGTATAGCTGTAATTGCGGGATCCACTAATTTGCAGGAGTGTCCACATACTTTTGAATATATAGTTTACCTGTATGGATGGGTGATAGGTTCATTTAAAATATGCTACATTTCTCCAAAGGTAGCTCTTTACGCTGGTACCCGTTAGGGATTCAAAATGGCAGATTTGGACACCGATAAGCGCCTAAACTGGAAAACAGTGGCTGTACAGTAACATGCTATACATGACATCAGAGCTCAAGGTCTCCGCTTCACCGCTAAGTATTGGTTTTGACTGAACCCTGCGCGCGGCAAAAAATTGTTGCGCAACATTTTTTGTTGTCAAAGTGAGGGAAGTGCTGTAAATAAATAAAAAAATCATTGAAAAATGAAAATGATTAGGATTATAATAAACATACGGCTTTTAAAAAATGTATTTAACCTTTATTTAACTAGGAAAGTCAGTTAAGAACAAATTCCTATTTCGGTTATGGGCCCAACGCTACGTTATGCATACGCTTTCCATATTTCTTCTTTAAGAACAATTTCAATTTAGCCCTATCCATAAAGGCCAATTCCCATGAGTGTAAGCGGTTAAAGTAACTTTATACCTGACAGAATGGGGACAGCATGGACAAGTGGGCTAGTCTGGCCATTCAACGATACAGTGCAGTGCAATGTAACGTCCCTATGTAATATACTGTAACTGGCAGACAGCTTCCCGGCAGGGTGCATGGCTTTTACCTGGACAGCAGCTGCAGACCCAGCTCTGCTATGTAGGACACTCCATCCACAACTGAGAAAACATTCCACCCCTCTGCAACTGTACTGCCTCCTTCCCTCTTCCCCCAAGATACCTCAGGCATCGGTTTGGGAATGTCTGTTCATCCCTAGAGCGTGTTTACATTGCAGGGTTTTACCCTCGTGTAGCCCACAGTTCCAGGTTTTCCACTAAAAGTGCTAGGGCCCATAGGTTCACTGGAAGTAGATCCAAGTATGAAGTGACTGAAATTATAGGCAGATGCTGAATATTTGCCATTACCTTATTGTCACAGAATGCATGTCCATGACTTCTAGACAATGACACTGAAACAAATGATTGGTTTGAGAAAGACTATTTATTCATTGGGTCACTGCAATTTATCACCAAGAGTCCTGAAACAAAATAGTACTTTGGTTAGAGTTGCACATTCCATTTGCCAACAATGTTTTGACAAAAGGCACCAAAGTTGAGTTTGTTGCGCACGACAGTATTTAAACAATGTAACTCGTTGACCATGTTTCTCCAGTGTATAAAGTTCAGCTGCCCATTTAAAAGTCCATGCTCTAGCAAAGTGAAATATTTTATTAGAATATCGATCAAAGTGTTGGTAGAAAAATAATCATGTAATTTAACCTACCTGATGTGTTTGTCTGAAGCTCTGTGCTGTTTCTCTGTTGAAGTGCAAGTGCGCATTAGCCTACGCATGACGCAAATTAGTATACCAGGAACATTTATTGGTTGATGGGCATAACCAAAGTGAGGAGTTATCCCGGGGGGGGGGGTGTATATTGTGTGACTTAATCCTTAAGAGTCTACTGACTCACTCGTATGTCAATCTAATTAACATAATACAAAAATCCCCATCAAATTCCGTCAGTTTAAGCTAGAGATATCTTTTTTTTTTGCATGGGCTGCGTCTCAATCCACAGCATCCACCTATGCCGGCCTTCCGCATCTGCAGTGGTGGCAGAGCTACAGCTATGTTTACAAACTAACACTATGGAAAAACTCTCACGAACACGATGGTGTTCTCGGTTTTGCTCGAAGACCCCCAGAACTGTCACTGGACTTGGTAACCTGGTACCGATTTAAAAAAATGAATGGAATTATGGAGGTAGTTTTGTGCCACAAGAAAAGGGGTTTAAATATAATATAAAATATATTTTGATTTGTTTAACACTTTTTTGGTTATGTGTTATGTCATAGTTTTGATGTCTTCACTTTTATTCTACAATGTAAAAAATAGTGTAAATAAAGAAAAACCCTTGAATGAGTAATATTCCAAACTTTTGGCCCACAGTGTACATAGATGACCAGCAGGATCAAATAATCGTCCCAGTGGTTGTAGAGGTTGCAACAGGTAAGTACATCAGGAGTAAATGTCACTTGGCTTTTCATAGCTGGGCATTTAGATGTTGAAATAGCAGGTGCGGTAGAGAGAGTTATTTTCTGTACAACGTATGTTGGCCAATTCGGCTAATTCGTCCTGCACCTGTTAATAATGTAAATAAAAGCCCCTGAGTGGTGAGCATCAGAACATCCTGTCTTTCTCGTCACTCTCCGATCCTCCTCCTCAGCTTCTGCTTCACACTTATTAACAGTCCTTACAAAGCTTGCTCACTTGAGAGCAAAACTGTGGGGGATTAGGGCTGTGTTTACACAGGCAGACAAATTCTGATCATTTTTCACTAATTGGTCTTTTGACTAATCACATCCGATCTTTTCACATCAGATATTTTTCAGAGCTGATCTGATTGGTCAAAATACAAATTAGTGAAAAAAAGATCAGAATTGGGCTGCCTGTGTAAACCCAGCCTCTGTCACGACCAGCCAGAGTGTGTTGACACTATAATTTGTTGTCTGTTAGCACAGTAGCTTTGATGGTGCATAGGTGAACACTGAGTGGCCTAGTAAAATAACGCTTTGTCCTCCACCAGTAACACTACTCCCCCTTACTACTGACATTGGCCTACAGGGATGCATGTCCACAACTGTCCCGTGCAGCTGGACCTAGCCATTCATTAACACCATGATGTAGAGGTTATGAGATGTTCAAGAGAAATAAACTTTACGGACTTGTTGAGAATACCAAGAATGTTTTTAAACACGGTGTGAACACACAGTGTGACAGATATGACCAGACAACCTACACAACAAGGAATTTAAAGACATGTATAACGCTAAAGAAAATTTTAAAAAAGTGTCTTTATATGGTAGTCTACACTCTTAGAAAAAAGAGTTCCAAAAGGGTTATTTGGCTGTCCCCATAGGAGAACCCTTTGGGGTTCCAGGTAGAAACCTTTTTGGTTCCATGTAGAACCTTATTTGGAAAGTGTTCTACCTGTAACCAAAAAAGGTTCTTTAAAACGTTCTACTATTTTGCTTTAATGTTAATTTTACCTAATAATAACTTTGTTAATGCATTCATTTATGTTAATTATTACCTAATAATAACTTTGTTAATGCATTCATTTGATTATATAGTGGAGAAAGTCATTCAGATATGTGGTTACTTGATGCCCTGGGCACACAGGTGAGTATTCATACACTGAGTATACAAAAAATTAAGAACCCCTGCTCTTTCCATAACATAGACTGAATCCAGGTGAAAGCTATGATCCCTTATCGATGTCACTTGTTAAATCCAGATGAAGGGAAGGAGACGGGTTAAAGAAGGATTTGTAAGCCTTGAGACATGGATTGTGTATGTTTGCCATTCAGACGGTGAATAGGCAAGACAAAAAACGTAAGTGCCTTTAAACGGGGTACGGTAGTTCAGTAGGTGCCAGGCACACCGGTTTATATCAACTGCAACAGATCCCGTGTGTATCAACAATGGTCCACCAGGACATCCAACCAACTTGACACAACTGTGGGAAGCATTGGTGTCCATCCCCTGATGAATTGAGGCTGTTCTGAGGGCAAAGGGGGGTCCAACTCAATATTAGGAAGGTGTTCCTAATGTTTGGTATATATTCAGTGTACATGATAGATGTTTGACAATGTATATGCACGACTAGTCATCTGTTAGGGACTTCTGTATATCAAATCCATGGAAGTTAAAGAACAAATTATGTTTGAGCTTGGTTCTATAAGGTTCTATCTGCAAAAAGATGATTCTGAGAAAATTGGCTTTAAAGTTCCGAAACCTCATTGGTTTGAATGGTGCCAGTGATTTTTATCTTGTATTCTTTAGAACTTAACAACATGAATTGGGGTATTTAGGGTATAGGTAGAGAACCTTGAACCGAGCAAGGCTATGTCAATAACAACATTTTGACAAAAATGCAGATAGAACCTTATAGTCCTAAACTCTATGGTTGTAATGGGAAAATGTGGAAGATGGGGAAAAAATGTAAGCTTCTACCTGGAACTCAATGTGACTTCACCTTACTGGAACGAACAACTGCTGCAAAAGTCAAGCATGACCTAGACAGTAGGAATTCCCAATCTCTTCTCTGGAGGGAAGAGGGGGATTTGAGAATACACTTTGGCTTTGTTCTCCATCCATCATGGGTCATTAAGGGTCTGTCATCGTGTGCCGGTGCCCAGGATAGTGAGGTGAGACTGGGCAGCAGCAGGAGCTGAATGCCCTGGCCCCTGCCCAACCTCTCTCTGTTTACCCAAAGCTATCATTAAGAGCATGGCCCCAAGGGAACAGGGAAGTTAAACCTCACACAACTAGGCCATGGATACAGTACAGTCAAGCTAATGAGTCAGTCAGCACTATGCCATGTGTTAGATACTGTTACTGTACTGTGACTCAACAGCTATGGCTAATGCTAACACTAGGCTAATGCTAGGCTAGTGCTAATGCTAGGCTAATCCTAGGCTAACGACCCTTATTAGCAGCATCCACAGGCTGCGCATACACTCAGCGCTACTCTTTTGGCAGTCACTGCTAGCATTTTCTACTTAGCATTTAACATCTGGAACAATCTAATGGGTTGGATGACAACTTTAGCCATAGAGGAAATCCTACCCTGCTTGGAGTGAAACACAAATAGCTTCTTAAACCGTAGAAATAAAGTAAATAACCATTGGGCTTATACAGTTATATAAAAAGCTTGGTTTGTTTGTTTCTATAGTTACACCGTTCGGACATAACCGCCGTTCCATTACTATAACTGACAGGACGAGTGTTGGGTTCTGTAGGAGTTATTTAGGAGATTTAATGAAAGGACCTAGATGCAGAATGCATGCCATGCTGGGTATTCAGCACACGTTAAGGGGCGTTTGTCACAGGAGGGGGTTGCTAAGTGCCATGCAGTCTTGTCCGAAACACGTCAGCATCTCCAGAAACAGTACAGCCTTTTTATTTATCTGCATTGTTGAAGGAATAAGTTGAGCAGCTCACCAAGAGCTCACCCACCCATGAGTTGTTCAATGGGCCCCCTTATAAAAATCTCCTCCCGTAAAGATACAAAAGATTTATGTCTTCCTATCCGTATTAAAGAGATTTATAGATTGAGCCCATTTCGTCAGAAAGTGATTCAGTGACAGAACAGCTACATTCATCACTTGAAACTGCCAAAGTAATGCTGTATTTCATTTGCACCAGCTCCGGTAGATTGTATAAGACTGAACAGTCCATTGATTGAATGAACAAGACATTTTAGCTACACTTACATTTCTAGAACAGTAAGTTTGGGTTTCTGCAATAATAATTCCTTATTCTCCTTGAATATACTTGGTAATCATGATAAAAGATAAAAAAGTATTGAAACTGTGGACTAACGTCATCATGATTATAGCTTAATATCTATCCTACACGTTACTCTATAAAAGGTCACTAAGTATTTTTATCTTAACGTGACCTTGCGCCGCGGCATACTGAGTCTGCATTCTCACATTCTCACTGGATCCCCAATCTGACCACTAAATGTCTCTCTGTGTCATGCTGTGTCATCGTGACCTTCCATCATGAGAACCCAGCGAACCCTCACGCTTACTGTTGTCCAAACGTAGTTTAGATGATAAATACAATTATGATTAAAAAAGATATACAAGACAATGATGTGAGAATGCTGGAGACCTGGTTGCTTGCGTAGATGCCTAGATCATGTGTCGCGTCATGAGATGAGATTAACTCATCTCCATCTCTCCATATCCAGGGAGGAGGGGGCTCAGAGGGGGTTTCCATCATTGCATGGCTTTAAATCTGATGCCAGTGACAGCCCACCACAAAGGATATATTTGGACTTTCTAGGAATAATTTATAGGAAAGGTCCAGTGCTTTTATAACTACAGCAGGGACGTGGTCTATCGAGTTCTGCAGGTCACTTTCAATCATCAGTAATATAGCTTTGAATGATAAATATGATGTTTACTCATATACATATGGAAAGCCTGGTTCCTCTCTAGGTTTCTTCATACTTGGGAGTTTTTCCTTTGGTTCTGCTTCTGCTTGGACTTTGGGGTCTAGGACTATACCACAGGCCCGAGGGGGTGTGGTATATGGCCAATATACCAAGGCTACGGGCTGTTCTTACGCACAATGCACCGTGGAGTGCCTGGATACAGCCCTTAGCTGTGGTATATTAACAATATACCACAAATACCCAAGGTGCCTTATTGTTATTATAAACTGGTTACCAACCTAATTGGAGCAGTAAAAATACATGTTTTGTCATACCTGTGGTCTGATATACCACGGCTGTCAGCCAATCAGCATTCAGGGCTCGAACCACCCAGTTTATAATATCATTTATAGATTGATTGATTGATTGATTGATTGATTGATTGATTGATTGAAATGGCTTTTTGTTTATCTGTCTGATTGTTACATAAGCTGTCTCTAGTCTAGTGTCATTAAGGGAAGGGGTTTGTTGGGGGATGAGGACAGTGTCTCAGTGTCACTGTCACCCCACCTGTCCTGCTAGGCCAGCTGATGTTAGGTGCTGCGTGGTTCTCAGTGTGTGACCGAGAGGAGTTAGGTGCCGGGGTGTCCCAGAGACCTGACCCTGAAGGGCACCATGTGAACAGACCATAAACCGCCACATGACCAGGTCACACACGTCACATTGTTTAACTTATTGAGGCATTCAATATTTGCCCTGCAGGCCTGTATACCTGGTGACATTATGTTTTGCTGTTGACAGTTGCAGTTTGAAAATGCATTTTGTTGTAGTGAGTGTTGATGTTGAGTTAGGCCAATGTGTACTGTTTCAGTACTGAGACTGAGGGGCTGAACATCCATTTTGTTAACTGATCCTCCAATCTCTACTGTCCATGTCTATTTCCCAGTGATGGAGGATGTAGTTCAAACATGTCTTGAGAACAACACTTAAAGGTGTTCCTTGTACATATGTTGTTGAGTGTTTTCTGCTTCATTAAACATGAATGCTTTGTATAATGATATTCTAAACCTTATCAAATATCATCCCATGCAGCAAAAAATAGAATAGAAGCTTGTTAACCCCAAGGTGTGAGGGGTTGTGGTATGGAGATACACCAGGGCCCCTGAGTACAGGAATAGAGTGGAGGGGAGGAAGAGGACGTTTCATTACTGACCTTGGCTTTGGGTATTCTCTGGTAGCCTGTCCGTCAGGCCACAGTATGATAAGAGAGATGTCATGGTTCATTAGTATTCGCCTGGCCCTTATGAAAGCCCCCACTGTTCACGTGAAGCACAATGTGAAATTACCATGGCGATCGCTGATGATATAGCCTATCAGAGCAGCGAGTTGACTTCAAAGTGTCTCCGAAACTAATGGGGCAGGTTACCTGCGTATCTATGGCACATAATATCTGACCATAAAAATACACATTATTTATGTTTTATCATATTCATTCCCTGAGGAAAACTTTGTTTATGTGATATTTTAAAACTCTTAATACTTGCATTTGATATTTAACTGATAATGTTAACTGACTAAATGTGCATTTGTTTTTGTTGTTAGTTCAATAACCGTAGTTCATGTAACCTGCACCAGGTTACCCGATAGAGGGCGCTGTCGTCAGTGTTCAATAGTGTCCTTACCTTGCACTTTAAAAGTTCCTGCTCAATGTTTGGTCATGCTAAATGAACAATGAAAGTGAACCTCTAAATCAGCACTGGTGTTTGAGTCTGAAATATTTAACATAATACTCCACACAATCATCACATCATATCCTCCTTAATTGAAGACTCAAAATAAATCAGCATTAATCAAACTGTGTCTTTATGTAAAGAGGTCTAAAATCAATGTGTTCAGACCAGGGGTTCTTCAACTCTTTCAGCTCGAGACCCAAATGAGAAATTGACATTCCTAAATTAAGAATAAATAGTTTGTGATTATAGATGTATTTTCATAACCCGCGACCCACCTCTCACAGACAGTACATGCCCAGAGCCCACTTTGGGTCCCGACCCATAGTTAATTTTTTTTAAAACTAAATAATGAACTGTATTATTAATCAAAATCATGTGAGATAAACAAACCCTAGGAAATTATTGTGAAACATGCTGAAACATTTTCCATTGTCTTAGAGCCATAACCTAAAAGATGATCAGTCTGTATTATGTTTAAGACTTTGAGGCACATTAAAGCCAATTCTGCATGTGTTGTCTTGAAAATCTGGACACAGCATTTTTGGAGGTCTTCAACTGATGATTTAGAGTTATTTTGGAGAGGGGGAGTGGGGGAAGGGGAGGAAGGGGATGAAGAGGGGGCTGAGATGGGGGGGGGTATAGAGGAGGAGGGAAGGCTGTGAGGGGATAATCAGGGGGGGAGATAGAGGGGAGGGAGGGGATAGGCTGGGAAAGAGAGGGAGGGAGGGAGGGGATAGACAGGGGTACTGGAGGGGCTGTCCAATGTGCTTTCTTAAATTAGCTGTTGGGGGCAGGAGGCAGTCTCTCCGGGTTGTCAGAGGGAGGAGTCTGGGGGCGCTGTCACTGTCTACTGCTTCAGTATTACCTGCACCATAAGATCCACTACACTTGTCCTGTGTGAGTGTGTGTGTGGACAGAGAGAGAGGGAGCAGAGAGGGTGAGAACAAGAGACCCAAGTTTCAACTTTTCAACTACCAGGGGTTTACTTTTCCTCATCTTTTTTCTTCTCTGGAGAGATTTGATTTGAAGGACATTTATTTCCTCCCGAGTTATAAAAAGTTGCAGGGCAACTGGCAGCGGATATGGCTGGTTGTCTGCAAAGGACAGGACTTTGTAAAGGGCAGGCACGTTTGTTGAGATGCCTCTTTGTGCTTTTCACTCTGGGCTTCTGCTTTTCCTCTGTGGACGCGGAGCCCCACCAATTCGACCCGGCTTTCCTCTACCGACATCGACAAGGACCTAATGCTGACAGCATCATCGTGGCTAACAATGGGCTCCGTGTTCCCTTCGGGAGATCTGTGTACCTGGACCCTGTCAATGACCTGGTGACTGAGGTGCAGCCCGGAGACCGCTGCTCCATCACGGTCTTGGAGAATGACCCACTGGCCCAAAAACCCGGAATGCTTAGCCCTAAGAAGTTCCCCTGTGCTTTTGGAGGTGATGAGGTGAAATACACTCATTTTGGTTCCCGGAGCCCCAGTAAAGACAGGGTGAAGCTGCAGCTGCGCTACGACTCCCAGACGGACACGGTGGTCATCCCCTTCATGCTGGAGGTGGAGGTGGTCTTCCAGCAGCTGGAAGTCCTCACCAGGAACATGCCCCTGGCTGTGGACAAGCTCAACGGCAACAGCAACCCCATAGACAAAAAGGGCCTGGAGTTTTCCTTTGAGGATGGCGTCACTCAGTGCAAGGTCGCCACGCTGGTCGGTGCCGGCGGTCTCCCCAGGTATGGCACCCTTTTAAATAATTCCAATAACGGCCAGATGATGGATTGTGGTGAGTTTGTTAAGCAAGGCATTCGCTACAAGCACACATCTACTACCAACTCTCCTAACAGAGACTATATCCCCATGTTGGTAGAGCTGCAGGATAATGAGGGAAACACCATTATGCAAGAGCATTTCCAGATCATGGTTAGAATCAGAGAGGGCACAGAGAACACCCCTCCTAAGCCTAGTTTTGTTGCTATGATGATGATGGAGATTGATCAGTTTGTGATGACAGCTATAACCAGTGATATGTTGGCTGCTGAGGACGTTGAATCTGATCCAGACGACTTAATCTTTAACATTACTTCCCCCCTGGGCCATCAGCAAGGCTACATCATCAGTACAGATGATCAGAACCTCCCCATCACCTCGTTCTACCAGAGAGACATTAAAGATTTGAAGATAGCCTACAAGCCTCCGTCCGAGGATTCAGAAGTAGAGAGGATTTTCCAGCTCGAGTTTGAGATTGTAGATACAGAGGGCGCCGTCTCTGATACATTTGCCTTTATGATTGTGGTGAAGCCTATGAATACTCTGGCTCCCGTAGCAACCAAGAACACAGGGCAGCTTTTGTTTGAGGGCCAGTCCAGAACTCTCTCCAGCTCTCACAACTTAGAGATCAGTGATGAAGATAACCTGGACAATGTGAAAATCACAGTGGTGGACGGCTTGAAGCATGGCGAGCTGACGGTGCTCGGTGCGCGCAGGAAATTCTTCACACCCGCAGATTTAGATGCCGGCATTGTGGTTTACCAACACGACGGCAGCGACACCTACAGCGACAACATAATTTTTAGAATGACTGATGGCAGCAATGAGGTCGAGTTTTTGTTCCCTATCACTATAGCCCCCACTGACGACGAACCCCCTATTATCAATGCAAACACTGGCCTGGTGCTTTTCAAGAATGAAATCATGCAGATTTCCCCCTTCATTCTGAGTGCCACAGACATAGACTCAGAGGACTCTACCATTAAATTCATTCTTGAGGCCCCATACTCCACTGTGGGGGAGCTTCTCCTCAGACAAGTGGAGCCTCCCTCTGACCCCTCTCTCTGGAAGTTCACTGAGACAGATGAGATGTTTGAACAGGTGGTGACCGAATGTTTCCAGCAAGACATTCTAGATGGGAAGCTCTTCTACCGCCACATTGGGCCTCACAGCACCACCACTGTGATGGATCAGTTTGTGTTCCGCGTCCAAGACGACAATAACCCACCTAACCAGTCCGGTGAGCATACCTTCACCATTAAAATCCACCCGGTGGACGACCTCCCACCAGAGCTCTACCCAGGGACCACGCTTCACATGACAGTGCAAGAGTATGAACTGACCCACTTCAAGAAGACGTTTTTGCGTTACACAGATCTGGACTCGGATGACAGGGATCTAAAATACACCGTCACCAAGCCCCCCACTGACACAGACGAGAACAACCCGGCCCACCTGGGTGACATTGTTCTGACTGAAAGTCCTGACTCAGTGATCAGTGAGTTCACACAGGCCCAGGTCAACCACCACAAAGTGGCCTACAAGCCCCCAGACCAGGAACTGGGCATAACTCCAAAAGTCCTTCAGTTCACATTCATTGTGGAGGACATTGCTGGGAATTCAGTTGATGGACTATTCACTATTTTCTTACAGCCCGTTGACAACAAGCCCCCCTATATCACCAACACTGGTTTCACCTGCCAGGAGAGAAGCACTTACATCATCACTAAGAAGGAGCTCGATGCCAGTGACCAGGACACAGAAGATGAAAATATCATATTCACTGTGACCCAGATTCCCCGCTATGGGCAGCTGCAGTATTTAGGGATCGATATGTCGAACAGTGAGACATTCGTCCTGGAGGACATTGAAAATGGCCATATTGCCTACATCCACGGCGGGGAGGAAAGCCTCAGTGACGTTATCAAGTGTGACGTCAGCGACGGCTTCCATGAGGTACCTATCATCATCAAGATCTCCATTAACCCAGTTGATGACGAGACCCCCACCATCATGCTCCCTGCCGGCCTCCTAGGTGCATCCATCGATGTCCTGGAGAACGGGGCAACTGAAATCACCAGCAACGTCATCCAGGGCCGTGACGAAGACACTGATGACCTCATGCTGACCTTCATCGTTGAGGAGCCCCCCAGGCTTGGTGAGATCCTGGTGAACGGTGCCCCCGCCGAGAGGTTCACCCAACAGGATATCATCAACGGCGTGGTGGTGTATGCCCACACTAGTGGTGAGGTCGGATCCTTCAAAGAGCATGACTCCTTCAACCTCACCATCTCTGACATGTCCGACGAATGGGTCGTCGGGGGCAACAAGGTCCAAGGAGTCCGGGTGCTCGTCACCATCCTGCCCGTCGACAGTATCCCACCCATCGTCAGCGTCGGGGAGCAGTTTGTGGTGATAGAAGGGGAGAAGAATGTCATTACTCTGGATCACATTATGACTGACGATATGGACACAGACAACGAAGACATCCTGTGCACCATCATCGTCCAATCAACATCCGGGTATGTGGAGAATATCTCCCCAGCTCCAGGTTCTGAGAAGTCCAGAGCAGGCACCGCCATCACCGCCTTTAGCTTCAAAGATGTCTTCCTCGGTCATATCTACTACGTCCAGAGCATCCACAAAGGTGTGGAGCCTGTGGAAGACAGGTTCACCTTCCGTTGCTCCGACGGCATCAACTTCTCTGATCGCCATTTTTTCCCCATCGTCATCATCCCTGCCAATGATGAGAAACCAGAAATCTTCATCCGTGAGTTTGTCGTGATGGAGGGCATGAGTCTGGTCATCGACACACCCATCCTGAACGCGGCCGATGCAGACATTCCAGGGGACAAACTGGAGTTTGAGATCATAAAGAACCCCAAGCATGGCAAGATAGTTCAGCAGCTTACAACGGGCACAGTCCCTGTTGTCATGTTCTCCCTGGAACAGATCAATGAGGCGTCCAACATCGTCTACGAACACGACGACTCAGAGACCAAAGAAGACAGCTTCGAAGTTAGGCTCACAGATGGGAAACACACAGTGGAGAAAAAGATCCTCATCATGGTGATTCCTGTCGATGACGAGACACCGAGAATGGCCATCAATGATGGACTGGAGGTTGAGATCGGAGAAACCAAAATAATCAATAACAGGGTCATGAAGGCTACTGATCTGGACTCGGAAGACAAAGAGCTCATCTACGTTGTGCGCTACGGCCCAAGCCAAGGCTATCTCCAGCGTATCACCAAGTTCGGACACGTTGTGGGAAACATCACCCTCGACATGAACTTTACCCAAGACGAAGTCGACAAAAACCTGATCCAGTATGTGCATACGGGCCAGGAGGGCGTCCGCGACCTGCTGAAGTTCGACGTTACCGACGGCATTAACCCCCTTATCGACCGATACTTTTACATCAACATCGGAAGCATTGACATGGTCTTCCCCGATGTCATCAACAAAGGCGTGACCCTAAAAGAAGGGGGCAAAGTGACCCTCACCACTGACCTGCTCAGTACCACTGACATCAACAGCCCAGATGAGTTCCTCAGCTTTAGCATCACACGTGCCCCTAGCAGAGGCCATCTTGAATGCACTGACCTCCCAGGTGTGCCCATCTCCACCTTCACTCAGTTGCAGCTGGCAGGCAACAAGATCTACTACATCCATACCTCTGACGATGAGATGAAGATGGACAGCTTTGAGTTTGAGGTGACGGATGGCTACAACCCCGTCTTCCGCACCTTCAGAGTGTCCATCACGGACGTAGACAACAAGAAACCTGTCCTGAGCATCCACAAGCTGCTGTTGGGAGAGGGCGAGAACAAGCTCATTACCCCATTCGAGTTGACCGTTGAGGACCGTGACACCCCAGACAACCTGCTGCGCTTTGTGGTCACCCAGGTGCCGGTTCATGGCCAGTTGCTGTTCAATGGCACCCAGCCAATCAACACCTTCACCAAGCAAGACCTGAATGAGAACCTCATCACCTACAAGCACGATGGCACTGAGTCCAACGAGGACAGCTTCTCGTTCACCATCACCGACGGCACACACAACGACTTCTACGTATTCCCTGATACCGTGTACGAGACACGTAAGCCTCAGATGATGACCATTCACATCAGCACTATTGACAATGGGGTCCCCCAGATCGTAGTCAACAAGGCTGCCCCCTCCCTAAGGGTTCTGCATACCGGCCACCTTGGCTTCCTGATCACCAGCAAGACCCTGAAGTCCGAGGATCGAGACAGCCCTCACAAAGTCCTCAAGTACTCTGTGGCCGAGGCCCCACAGCACGGCTTCATCATGAACACAGCGCTGGGCAATGACAGCATCAAGGCCTTCACACAAGGTAAGACTAGAATTTACTATTACATATATATATATATACAAAAAAAATCTAAATGGAGGAAAAAGTGTACGAACAATCAAAACAATAAAAATCTGACAAATGTACTTTTCTAATTTGTATTCTAAGTTCTGTACTTTGGGAAAAGTATATTTACCTGTATTCACACTCCTGTCAGAATCAGTCTTGTAATGCCTTTGTCTTTGACATAATCTAAAGTGATGATTGAGGGCTGTAAGTAACCTTCAGTAAGAAGTGGAGTAATCATCTCAGATGTTCTAAAGAATGTAGAGATTCTCCTCATTTCTACATTTCCAATTCACCCTTTCATGTCATCAGCTGATATCGACGAAATGAAGATTTGCTACGTGCTGCTTGATGGTAGCAACGCCACAAGTGATATCTTCTACTTCACCGTAGAAGATAACGGTAAGACCCTCTTTTTTAATCTTTGAACCTCATGCTTGTTGACGTTGTGTAGTGTCCCATTACTGCAGGCGTTTTATCACATGGCCTGTAGGCATTCCTTTAGGCTTCAGCCTTCTTTTAATTGAATGTCTCTTTGAGATTGAATCTTCCTGCTCTCTGTCAATCTCCAAAGTGTTTCCATCACAAAGACTTAAAGGCAGTTCGCCATGACTGACAGCTAGCCCTTGTCTCTCCTCGCTTCACTGCTGAGGGTGGCAGGTTTAAAGAAGGGGTGGAAGAGGTCAGTGGGGACATGGGCTTAACAGTGTCCCTGGGTGTGTTAGGAGCGAAAGAGATGGAACGCCCGGCAATTAAAAAAGCTCTGAACTTTATTGTATCATGAACAATGGGGTGTTTTCCTTTGTGGTTTTTGTCCTGGGTTTCCTTCAGTGTTTGAAGTGATAGCATGAAACCAAATTCGCCACATTCAATGCCTCCAAGGCATTCCAAGTATTCATCAAACCATATGTCCGTTTTTATGGAAATTAATCCTAGATAAGTGAGAATAGCATGAGCCTTTGACCCTGTGTGTAGAGGAAACTACTAATTTTGAACAGCAGTTTTGTATGGATCAAGGTGACTGAGCGGCAGGTAGCCGAGTGATTAGAGCATTGGGCCTGTAACCGAAAGGTTGCTGAATTGAATACCCGAGCTGACAAGGTAAAAAATATGTCGTTCTGCCCCTGAACAAGGCAGTTAACCCACAATTCCTAGGCTGTCATTGTAAATAAGATTTTTAACTGACTTGCCTATTAAAATAAAGGTTAAATAAAACTGTTAAGGTCCTGACCTGCTTCATTGTTTCTTTAGGTTAGTGGAACAGAAACGTGTGGCTTCCGAGACACACCTAACTATTTCATAGTGAAGTTAGCAAGTTTCTCTTCACAATCCAAAATACTCATGGAGGGAGAATTGTTTTAAGTGCTTCTATTTTTTGGGATTCTATTTTCTGTTTGACTCGTCATCACCATCCGATATGGTCTCCTGCGTTTTGCTGCCAGATCCATTCCTTACCTTCTCTAGGGATCCTTTGCTTGGGAGGCTTTGGATTTCAGTGTATTTATATTCCTCTGGAAATTCACTTTTGGTCCGATGTCATATGAACCGTACCTTATTGGATTTCAGAACTATCCACACAGGTTGCATTTCTATCGTGGCAATCCTGTTGGTGTTTTCAGTAGACAGTAATTAATATGCATGGTTATGATGTTAGTGTTTATATAATGTAGCTTTTCAATCGCATTGTCAGTAAAGTAAAGCATGTATATCATGAAATCTGTTTTTGGTTTCAAGGTATAATTCAGTAATGTGTATATTATACATATTCTGCATGTATTGTTGTATCATACATAGACTATAGAGTCTTTAAACTAATCAGTGGTTGGATTTTAGTTTGCGCTTTGTTATGGTTCGCTTCGTCCAACGTACCATGATGGGCATACTTTAACCGCATCACGGATATATATAGCGAATGCAAAGCAAAGTAACAAAATATAGCAGGTGGGGATTGGGGGATGCTTTGCTATTTTAACATCAGCTGTAAATGCTAAACACATTCTGAGGTTTTGAAATGCATCCCTCCCTGACACACTGTAAGAAAAGTTTGGGCTATAATTATGCCGTATTGAGGACTAGCTAGCTAGCACAATAACATCATCATCATCATCATCATCACCATGGTTGTTGGCCAGGGAGGGTTTAGGTGTCATGGCCTTTTTGATAATTCCTCTTGTGGTTTTCACCAAGTTTAACCCCTCCTAAGTTAACCCTTTCATATTCATGTTAGCCTTCACTCACAGTAATTAACTCTCCTGTTAGGACAGAGAATTGTCTGGAGTGGGAGAAAGGTTGTTTACTAGTTTCTGAAGGTATTGAGCTTCATGGAATTGTTGTCTCGATCCACACACTGAAATACTGAGACTTATTTTCTTAGCTATATATTTTTTACTGCAGGTGTATTCCCAAAGTTTCCATATGTTTTGGTGGAGGACACTTCATCTTACTCTGCTAAAGCAGAACATGCTGAATTCCAGACGGCCATGAATGGCTGTCGCTCTCAGACAGTATAGCCTTAATGGATAATAGGCTTTCTATCTCGGGGCTGTCTGTAATTGAGGGTCTGGCTACAACAGAAAGGGGACACAAGGGCTTCAATTAGCTCCACAATACCCTGTGTTTGTAGTGTAGTCTGTCCCACTGTTCTCTTTGAGATTCCAGCCAGCACATCTGAACCAGGTGCAGGGTTGGCCCTATTCCTCTCTGCCATCTGTCTAATGTGACTTTGTTTCTGTCTGACTACGGTTCACATGTGCAGAGCACTGAGTCAGGGCTGGCAGGGCACACACCACACACACACACACACAAACCCACCAAGTAAGATCAAATAAAGGCATGAAAAGGCAACAATTGCCTGGTTCCAACTCTGTCAGTGGCATGTACGAACAAGTTGACACAGCATTCTGTTGGTCAGCGAATCTGCACATAAAAGTTGAGTGTGTTTTTTATGTGTGTGAGACGTTCTAGATTCTATAGAATCAATGTCTGCAGCAGAAGTGACCATGAACAATACCTTAAAACTAATACTATTTACACCCTAAGCATGCAAAATAGATTTTACAATTGTTTGTAATTTACCTAGAAAATAGTAAAAATGGCTGCATTGTCTCCCTGTAGAGTTGTATTGCTGTATTGAAAAAACACGTCATAAATAATGTATTATGGGTAAGAAGAGAAAGATGTTCATGTTTATTTATTTTCCCTTTTGTACTTTAACTATTTGCACATCGTTACAACACTGTATACAGACATAATATGACATGTGAAATGTCTTAATTCTTTTGGAAACTTTTGTGAGTGTAATGTTTACTGTTTGTTTTGTATTGTCTATTTCACTTGCTTTGGCAATGTTAACATATGTTTCCCATGCCAATAAAGCCATTTGAATGTAATTGAATTGAAAGAGAGAGAGGCCAGGGTATTTCCCCTGGGTGTTGGTCAGGAGTGTTGGCCGGCCCTGGCCTTTTGGGGGCCCGAAGCCAGAATGTAGAGACACATTTCAAGTTAATTTGGCCATTATTCGGCCATGGTTACTACATTACTATTACTACAATTAGATTTTATTTAATTTTATTTAACCTTTATTTAAGTTTAGATAGCTGACTAGACTAACTTACCAATCTAAAAATAGTTAGCTGACATGGGCTAATTGAGTGACTGTCAGTGACTGACATAACGAGAAACACTGCTGATCCACAACCAAATGTCGAAATTCCACCCTGTGTTTTCTACTATTCTAACTCTCAGTAGTAAGTTGAGACCCCGACTGAATTCCTTTGAATGAATCTTTCCCCTCGTCCATCACCTTGAGGGGAATGTAGTGATGTAGCGTAGCATAGCCTTTATGTGTGAAGTGGGGATATAGCGTTAGCATACCTCGGTGCTGGCGCGGTGTCACTCTGGCTACACTAAAGCTGGCCAGACTTGCAGGCTGAACTGGGTCCAGGCAGGATGGGGGTGGCTCAGGTCCTGGTTACTTTGGGAGAGACCAGAGATGGAGAGGAGGGGGCTCAGCTGAGTCAGATACTGTGTTCCATTTACTCTATGGGGTACCACACCTTTTACACTTTCACTCCAAAATGAATATGGAAGTGTCATTACGGAGTTGAATCCTTTTATCATTCAGATAAACATGTTTCCAATGAGGAAATAGACCTGCAGATACATTGATAGTTGCAGCTGTCTTGAACCGTTTAGTGCAGTGGGCTAAAGTTGCAGCTGTCTGTTAGTGCAGTGGGCTAAAGTTGCAGCTGTCTGTTAGTGCAGTGGGCTAAAGTTGCAGCTGTCTGTTAGTGCAGTGGGCTAAAGTTGCAGCTGTCTGTTAGTGCAGTGGGCTAAAGTTGCAGCTGTTTTTTAGTGCAGTGGGCTAAAGTTGCAGCTGTCTTTTACTGCAGTGGGCTAAAGTTGCAGCTGTCTTTAACATTTTACTGCGGTGGGATAAATCAGGGTCACACAGCGGGATTCTTGGTAGTCTTAAACAAATCTACTTTGAAACAAAAGTATACACTTCACACACTTCACACACATGGATATAGAGTTGAAATGTATTCCATTTTTTTTTATTATACATTACAGAAGACTGAATTATAACAAAACTGTTTGACATTTTTTTACAATGTTTATTAATTATGAAAATGTGAAAAATATGAATAACATTCTACCCATGAGACCACTAGGTCATTTGACTGTAGGAAAGGGCTACAGTCATTAGCACCCTTTAAATGGATATGAATACCTGCCAGGCTTATGCATGTAGTGCACCAGACTCCCTGCCTGTGTCCCAAATGGCGCCCTATACCCTACATATTACAGTACTTTAGTGTACTATATAGAGCATTGGCTGCCATTTGGGATGCATCCCATAGCTTTCTAAGTGGGACAGGCTTGTTAAATCATAAACACTACAACTACAACTCAGCCCCTTTAACTGTCCCCCTGCCTAGCAACACAGGCCCTCAGCCTCCTCAGACAGTCACCCAATACCAACGTGCAGCGGCACGGTATGCTTCCTCCCTTTTCAATACATACTGTAACTGCCTTTTCTGTACCAGTATGTGTGTCAAAGATTAGAAGTGTCTTGTCAAGCTACACACACACACACACAAGGTACACGGTCTTGCATGAGATGGATGGGTACACAATCAATCTCCTTACCTTTATAGACTTATAGTCTCCATGGTGATGGGGTGAGGAAAGGGGGAGGAAGTATTCCCCAGTCTCAGCAGGTGTCAAGAGACGCAGAGGCGACGGCGGCTCTAGCCATAATACGACTGTGTGTGTGTGTGTGTTTTTTAGGGATGACTTCCCAGTGTCTCTGCATTGTTCAAGAAAGGGGTCAGCAGTGGCCACACTGCAGGAAGTCTTGTCTCTTGCAATGGACAGTGGCCACATTCCAAGTCCTGGTAGCAAATGCTGTCCTTTTTCTGTCAGGACCCCAGAGGGAGGCCCTGTGGAGTGCCTGTTTAACTGTTCACCCTTCAGGGAGATGCAATGGCCTGAGGAATGTGTAAATCATCCGTCAGCCCTGAGGAGTCACAATTAAAAAATAGTCATGCATTTTGGAAATGGTAGTTTAGAAAGTAGGACGCAATTATCAATGATACTATAATGATGTCAATGTTATACAACAATAAGCCGACTGATTGAATCATACGTGACAAACTCAGACAGGTTCCCTTCATTCAAGCCTTAATGTATTATTTGATTAGGGACCATCTTACCCATTGAGGCCCATAAGGACTCAACCAGCCCACTGGTTCTGTTCTGAGGGGAGATTATGAAGGACTGTGATGGATGAGGTGAGCTGAGGTATAGACCTACTCCCTCATCTCCAGGCCTATGGCTATGTAGAGTCGTCACTATGGGTTGGAACAGTTAGGGTTAGGAGGACGGGGTATTATTCCTTTCACAACACAGATAACTGATTATTGATCTAGTGTCAGCCCTCTGACCCGTCACCTAATCCTGCTGAAAGACACAGCAAATCCCTGACTTGGAAGGGAGGGAATTCTGCCTTGCTCAAAATGGCCGCTTTTAAAAAAAAAAATCCTGTTGTTGTTGTTGTTGTTGTCTATCCCTGTGGATAATAGGTTTATGACAAGGAGCTTGGATGAGAGGCAGTGTCATTCTATAATAAAAGGCTAGATGTATTTTTCAATTTCAATGTAGTCCATAAACTAGTCTAATGGCACAACTCTTATTATTAACCACTGAGCTCTATACCAATAATGAAGTTCAGTGTGTCAGTTGGGGTTACTCCTCTTCTGTCATCCAGGACTGTCTACAGATGAGTGGTCCATCAGGCCAGGGCCTACCCTGTCAGAGGCTAGCAGTTACCCCTTAAACAGAACAATGTCAGACTTGTCCAGACTCGTCCAGACTCGTCCAGACCTCTGAAGGATTTTTCTTCTTCCTTTGTCTTTTAACCAGAGTCTCTTTTGCAAGGGAAACCTGGCAAAGAAGGCAGCAGCATCAATACAACATTACAACATTTAAAACATACAATCCAATCAGCACAACAATACAATACAATCAGCACAACAATACAATACAATTGGCACAACAATGCAATACAATCAGCACAACAATACAATATAATCAGCACAACAATACAATGCAATCAGCACAACAATACAATACAATCTGCACAACAATCCTATCAACAAAACAATACAATACAATCAGCACAACAATACAATACAATCAGCACAACAATACAATACAATCAACACAACAATACAATCAGCACAACAATACAATACAATCACCACAACAATACAATACAATCAGCACAACAATATAATACAATCAGCACAACAATACAATACATTCTGCACAACAATACAATACAATCAGCACAACAATACGATAACAATTTACCCTCCTCCTGAACAGAGTCTTGCATCAGTTTTAAGCTCATTCAGGTAGATAGATTGTAAGGAAACAGATATAGGAGGTCTAAATCAGATTTCTTTAAATAGCGCCCGCTAAGAAAATGACTAGTAAGTAAGTAGATAATGAGTATTAGCTCCCAGACACTCTGCCAAGGTTAATGCGTTATGCAAGCGGAGGTCGTGCCGTTTTAGTTTTCATAGCAATAGCAATGATAAAAATTTACAAAATACTAATGATAACTGTATCTAGAAGTAATGCTTATTGGTTGTATTTTGATAATAGCCTCTGTGTGTTGAATAGAGTTGAATCATTCTCAGTTTTATAATCTGGTAGCTTCACCTTTCACTCCAGGCTCCTATTGCATGGGGAATGATAGTAGGCCAGTAGCAGAGGTCACAGTGTTATGCGATCATTCCTGGGAACAAGGAATGTGCTTCCTGCCTACAAGGCTCCCGTCTCCTGCCACACACACAGACAGACCTGGAAGTGAAGTCGGAAGCCTAGTAGACAGGTGTATGGGACTGGGAGTATCCCCTTTCATAGTCCCCCACAGACCACACTCACAACCCCCAGAAATCAAAGGTAATACTCAGATAGGACCGATAACCTTTCAGGCTTCCAGTTTGTCTGCACTGCAGCCTTCTGTTCTGTTCCAGAGGGGTAGAATGGGTTTTTAGAGAGAGAGAGAGAGAGAGCATGTATGATTTGCCGTAGTTGTTCCCATGCTAAAACATTTGTTTCCCGAAGGGCTAGTGTACAGCACATAACAGTACTGTAGGTTTGTGTGCTGTCGAGGCAGTGAGAGACAGTGAATGACGCTCGAGTGGGTCGCGGCCATTTTACACAGCAGGCACCATGACTTCCTAAGTGTGTTTTCGGATCTAACCTGTCACCCATGTCAACAGCCGGCCAACGATTTACTGTCCCCTGGTGCCAGTGGAAGGTCTACCTACATGTATACTGCGACTGCGACTGTGAGGCGGAGGCTTCTTCCTCCCCCTCTCTCTCGCTCTCTCCTTGCCACCTGACGTGGGGCAGATAGATTTATTGGGGTTGGGAGAGTGTTGGGAGAGTGTTGGTGTTATGATGTATGGCCCCTAGAGGTTATTCTGATCTGATTCCATATGGCAAAGCTGTCTGCTGTTCCACATACTTTCTTTTTACATTTTCTTAATATTCATCTCTCTCGCTGTCTTTTTAAAGATGTGTCACTTGCACACTTTTTCTGGTGTTTCGTATTTGGTATTTTATTAGGATCCCAATTAGCTGTTGCAAAAGCAGCAGCTACTCTTCCTAGATCCACAAAACATGAAACATGACATAATACAGAACATTAATAGACAACAGATCAAGGACAGAACTACATAAAACGAATTTTTTTACAAAAGGCACACGTGGCCAACATATCAATACATACACAAACTATCTAAGTCAGAAAGGGGAGAGGCGTTGTGCCGTGAGGTGTTGCTTTATCTGTTTTTTGAAACCTTTGCTGTAAATGAAAGAGAGGACAGATGTGGGATCGTAATTTGAGCCAGTTTGCTACAGCAGGAAAATAATCCTTCAGCAACAGGAAATGTGAATTAATGTTAGAATTAATCGACATTTTCGTAGGGGTTGATACATTTTTCGTGAGGGAAAATTAAGTTGGAAATTTCAAAGTGGAAATTACAAACTTCAGAAGCATTTTTTTTCAATGTAAGTTGCTTTGGATAAAAGCGTCTGCTAAATGGCATATACACTGAGTTTACAAAACATTAAGAACACCTTTCTAATATTAAGTTGCACCCTCTTTGCCCTAAGAACAGTGTTCCACAGGGATGCTGGCCCATGTTGACTCCAATGCTTCCCACAGCTGTGTCAAGTTGGCTGGATGTCCTCTGGGTGGTGGACCATTCTTGATACACACGGGAAACTGTTGAGCGTGAAAAACCCAGTAGCATTGCAGTTCTTGACACACTCAAACCGGTGTACCTGGCACCTACTACCATACGCCGTGCAAAGACACTTAAATATTTTGTCTTGCCCAATCACCCTCTGAATGGCACACATACATAATCCATGTCTCAATTGTCTCAAGGCTTAAAAATCCTTCTTTAACCTGTCTCCTCCCCTTCATCTACACTGATTGAAGTGGATTTAACAAGTGACATCAACAAGGGATCAAAGCTTTCACCTGGATTTCTGTTGTCAGTCTATGTCATGGAAAGAGCAGTTTTGTACACTCAGTGTTGTGTATATATATGATTAAATCATTCATTTAGGCCAGTTAAATTATTTATTTTGGCCAGTTGCCATGGACAGTTAGGTTCGATTTCTTCAAAATGATGCAATCAGCGCCAGTGGCACCATTGGGGGTGACTCAGTCTCTCTGCCACCTTGTGATATGCGGCATGCTGCCTTTCCGACCCAGATCAGGTCACTGTTCTGGAGTCAGTGTTAGTTTACAGTACGCAGCAGTGGCCAATATGATCTATTAATATGCCTGGCTCCTCCAATCCAAAACCCCAACCATGGGATCTTCGGAATGCCCCAGAGGAAACTAAGTTGAGCTCTCTGGCATTTGAGAATTCACTTTCTGTACTGTAGCGTAGCCCATTGTTAAAAAAGAGAAAGCTGTTGTAATTTAATAAATTGTATAGAAATTCTGATCATACACCTCAATATTATGACTAAATTAATGCACCACGTGAAATCTATATTCACACAGGTATTTTTGATGGTTTTACTTGCAAGGATTGTAGTAGTAAGGGCCGTAGATAGCGTTGGGCCAGTAACTGAAAGGTCGCTGGTTTGAATACCCGAGTCGACAAGGTGAAAAAAAATCTGCCGATGTCCCCTTGAGCAAGGCACTTAACCCTGATTCGTTCCGGGGGCGCTGTACTACCCTGACCCTGTAAAACAACCACTGTTTGATACCATTCCATTCTTCCCATTCCAGCCATTAATATGAGCCATCCTCAACTTACCAGCCTCCTGTGAAAACAACACATTTCACTGCACCCATCCGATGCATGTGACAATACAACGTTTATACTGGGCCATGTTGCAGATGGCAGAGTGCATTGTGGCCCAGTATAAATACAAAGATGAATGAGGAAATGTAATAATCATGGTCCTCATTCTTGTCACTCAGCGGGGATATACTTAGATGGGCGCCGCTGTCTGTTGCTCTCCCTTGCATCATTCTCTTGGCTGTCAAAACCTCATTCTGACATCCCAATGATATCTCCCCCCTCCTCTTGAGTCCGACCCACGATCCTAAGTGCATCTATGTATGGCTACGACTACTGTAGAAATGTAAATAGGATCTGATGACCTGATGAAGAGTGTGGAATGACAGGACACTGAGGGGGTTTTCTGTAGCGCTGGTGTTTGCCTTGTGGATGGATTGCTGATCATGGTCTAGGTTGAAGACGACAGGTTTAAACAACGATATTCTAATATCCCATCATTCTTTGCAACAATGGGACCTGCTATGCTATTTAGCAACGGCGCTGGTAGTTAGCAATGGTGGACAGGGTCATTGTAATGGAACTGTATCAAACACCTCTAACATCTGGAAACCACGTTTGACTCCGTTCCATTTATTCCATTCCATCCATTGCAATGAGCCCGTCCTCCTATAGCTCCTCCCACCAGCCTCCTATGATGTACATCCAGGAGATACAATCAAACATGTTTGGAATCGGAATGAACATAACTGATGTCTCCATTATATCCTCAGTCATAGGGGCTCACAGGAGACCGTCTTAAGAATCTTGGCAGATCCCCTGACAGGCCATTAAAACGACAGTGTTAAATTAACTCGACCTGTAAGCTACTAAAGTTACATGTTGTTGGAGCATAGGGGGGGGCAAGCTAGCTAGCTGCCATGTGAGTTAGTTATCCGAAGGTGGCTGCGCTGTAGGGAGCCCCGCACCAGTCTTCTCACTCAGGTCTATAAACATGAAAAACATGCAGAGGCCATGCTTAGCAGTGGCGGTGATATACTGGACGTGCTTGCTGCTTACTCAAACGATTAGCCTAGCATTAATAAATCACTCTTAAGGGCTCATCTATTAAGGGCCTGAAAACAGGGGTGTTTCAAAAATGGCATCTCTCGATAAAACATTTCATCTGATGGTGAGAATTATTATTATTGTCAGTTTGAAACGCAAAGGAAATGTGACCTGGGAGTGTCGTTGATATCCAGTCTAAATGTTAGTAGTAAAGATTGTAATAAATGAGTTCGTAAATCAGTTAGAGACATCAGACCCCCCCCCCCCCCCATTTTGATCTATTCCTGTAACTTTATGAAAGTCCCAGCAGAGACACCTGGTTCAGAGGGAATGTGGCCATTACTTAGCCTTACATACTCTGTCCACGTTATTGCTCTCATAAATACCAAGGAAGTCGTCCCTCTTCTGCAAGACGCCTCAGGTCATTTAAATAGGCAGCAGCACAGAGCATTAATCAGTCTATATATCATAGATGGAGTTTTATACAAACACTGAAAGGCTACCACTCAGTTTCACTTTAGGTTGATATGAATCAGTGGTAGTGCTGTGGTCTCAAATGGAAAGCAGAAAGTGTATAGTGTGCATGACAACAAAGATTTGTCCTGCAGGGGCACAAAGACATGCCCCCCCCCACATTCTGAAATTGCATTTTTGTCCCCACCCAATTTTATCATTGGAATGTGATACAAAACAGGCAACGGTGTGCTTTAGGACCATGAGGACGCCTCCGAGCGGTCGGGTAGGCTGTTTGGAGTGTTTATCTGACTGGATATAAAATATAAAAAATATAAAAAATACAGAAAAAATGTTGCGCCTCTGGTGTTCTGTAACTTTTAATTTCCTATGTGGGCACTCAAGATAACAACACACCATTGGTTCCGTGTCTGGTGTAGTTGGATTCAGTGCCAGGTCTGGACACGGTATCTGACAGGATACACAAAAGGAGCCAGAAGAGGATCCCTCCCTCTGAGTTTGTGAAAGGAAGGCTAGCAGGCAGGCAGGGAGAGAGGGAATCAGAGAGACATGCCCGGACAGTGGGCTGTGGGCCACCCAGACAGTGGCCTGCTGTCCCTTGTTCATCCTGGAGGGACAAAGCCAACATAGGGATAGAGGGATGGGGTGGGAGGGCACAGCTGTCACTCAGCTTCTTTTTCCGGGAATCTGAAGTTCTGGCAGGAGTTCTCTGAGGCACAGGGAGAAAGAGAGAAAGAGAGATATGGTTTATGGTTTCCGGTTCTACTGACCCCACTGAGGGTGCAGAGCTTTAGGTTCACTGTGGGCAGAGTGGACACATATTCATGACACAGGCCGGATCTGAAGCCCCCTGTCTCACGGTCATGTCCAGCAGGGGGATGGAATGTGATATTAGTGTAATTCATTATACACACACAGCTCAGATTGTAATGATATCACCATTTGTAAAGGGTATGGTTGTGTGCTTGTGTCATTGTAGCAGGTTCTCATTTGTTTTTGAGGCCCACCTGCCACCCAAGTGTCTTGGACAACACACATAATACATGGATGATGATGACATTGCCTTTGTCATTGTTGTCATAGAGTCTTCAAAGGTTCAGATATCACACAGCCAGGGCTTTGAGGTCCCTTCCACTGGCAGCACTGAGCATCTATGTATAACATGATGTATGTATAATGTCACAGCGATGTCATGGTGTCACTTGAACATACAGTATCCCTTTTAGGTCTGGGAAATGGAGACATGGATAGGAAATACTTTTCCTCAGCTCTCTTTTCATTGACTCCCATCTGCCCCCCCGGTCAGTAATCCAGCTCTGATTTTTAACAGGTTTCAGGTCAGGTGGTGAATGCTATATGTCCTTAAATCTCATCTGTCCTATTTTATCGACCTGTTGATTTAGGTTATTCTGAGGTTTAAACTCAAACAACCTCCAATACCTTATTTCACCCTGATTAATAAGTGACAATTAAGAAATAACAGCAGTTGATTAATTAAATTAAATATTGTCATTAGTGCCCATATTAATTCATTCCCCCAGTGCAGCATAGTCTGTTTCTAATTCTGACTGGTCAATTGACTCCTTTGTTTTAAATATTATTTTAGTTACAGATTTTAGGCATCTGCAGTATTTCACCAGACAAACTACACCATGTTAAAAATAAAAGGTATTTCTCTACAATCCTCAAGAAAAAATTGAATTATTACCCCATCATGTCTTGAGGGTAACAGTGTCAGAGCTGAAACAGGAAGCTGTCAGATAGACTGCCAGGCTGGATGCCAGACCAACAGTCTTTTTGCCGTCGACCATGTTCATTTGATAATCCTGTCTGATACACAGTACAGGCTCACTATGCTCAATATCAGCTCCATGTAAACTGGGCAGCCTGCCTAGGAACACTTACTTCTGTTCTGAACAAAAACACTTTCTGTGGGTTTGAGGAGATATGGGGAGAAAGGCATACGGGTTTTACAAATCAGGTACATGTTTCTTCCTAGATAAGTGATCATTATACGTAATGTGATGGACTGAGGTGTGACTGTAAATGTAGCAGTTAGTTTATGTGCACTGTATGTTCTAAGTACAGTGACAGACAAAAGTCAACAGTCACTGCACTTCAATTTTACATTTCAAAGATGCTTAAGAGGTGTTTGATATTTCCACTCAGGCTAAAATGAAAATACACTTAATCAAACACTCAAATCTTCTTTTGAAGTTAGCTGGCTCATCTTGTGTAGCAATTGGCCACTTTTGCACACTCACCAAGCGTGGTGCAATTTGGGGCAGGCAGAGACAAACATGATGAATGCTTCATGTATTTTTAGACGGAGCTGTCAGAAACATGAGCATGGTCAGTGTTCGCCGCTGTTAGCTGCTAGGGGCTCCTGTCAAACTGGGGCTCCATAGCTCCTTCTGTAGCTTGGGGGCGGGCTGTGGTGTGAGGGGGGCAGATTTCTGGTGATTTACGTGAACAACAGAGTGAAACGATCCAATTTGTCCAATGCCCCGAATAACCACTTGTTGGTATAAGTTCAATTCAATCTACCGTCATTGACATCCCGGCTTGGCGGAGTGTGGTTTGGCCCTGCCCTGTTGTGTCTCGGTGCTGGTCCGGCGCGCCATGTTGACATGTGGGTTTGAGGAAGTGGCCCCATCTCCTCCCTCCAGTGTTTTCATTCCCCCCAGTCACATAGCAGAAAGCCCACAGCTCCTTTCTCCCTCAGCCAGGCAAAACTAACCCCAATGCAGGCTCATTGTATGAATGAACCAGATGCTCCATGTTGTTGTCCTCCATAAAGCCTAGTGAGAGTTTATTTCCTTAGTTAGCCTCCTCTCACAGGGACTCTGTCACCCTTCAGAGGATTGAGTCTGCTTCCTTTCCTTAGTGGTCTGTTATGTAGGGGGTTAATATCCAAAGGGTCTTTTCTCAGCGTACCTACCAAATCCTCGACTCTGGTGCTGCAACCATCATGCTACAAGAGTGAGATAAATAATAATATGAATTATAATAGTATTAATAATAATAACACCTGATAATATGAATAATAATTATCATCATCATAATCATAATACAATGAATTTAGAGCGCCTTTCAAAAAACCCAAGGACACAACAGTTAATAATTTCAAGGGTATTTACTTCTTGACATTGGCCTAACCAAATCCACCACCATAGATTTGCAACCATCATGCTACTAGGCTAGCACTAGCACTGCTCTGCTAGAGGGAGATCAATGGTTAATATCACAGGGTCTTTTCTCAGTCTACCTACCAAATCCTCAACTCTGGCGCTTCACCCATAGAAATAGAAGTATATTCTCATGACCACAACCACCATGATTCTACACTAAAGGAAGTAAAGGGTTAATATAAAAGGGTGTTTTCTTGACATTGACCTACTTCCTCCATGGCTGATCAGAGTTAGACTCAGGGGTCAGGTTAATAACAGGTTAATAAGGCCTTTCTGCTACTGTGACCAGCGGTGCAAAACCAACCGCCACCTCTCTAACCTCCCCGGCCCTCTGAACCCACTGAGCTCTGGCCAATCAGACACAAGGTCAAGGGTCCTCCAAGGGCCTGTCAGAGAGGGGATAAGCCAAGACGTTTGGACGTTTGGCTGCAGTTATAAAAAAAAAAAGCTTGGGATTAAGATTTAAGCATTAAGAAAGTCACTCCGTGTGTCCAGAGTGGCCAACGTCAAGCGGCGAGTTGACAACTTTCCTTTGAAGGAGAAAGGAGTCATGAGAAAGTATGGATTAAGGACAGAGGAGGCGGCGTATAGTCAACGGTGATCAGTGCCGAGTGACTCCGAGCTTCAGACCTGGGTTCAAATACTGTTTGATATCTTCTTTAATACCTTAAAAAGGAGGGGGGGGGGGGGTTCTACTGTTGGGGCTAATCTATTGGTCAGGCAAGCTTAATCGAGACCAGGGAACATATTTGAAATTATGAAATGATTTTGAATAGTATTTGAACCCAGGTCTGGTTCAAATGTGTGTTTTATAGCACCTGTTCTCTTCATGGGGCCTAATGACGTAGATACACTTTAAGCTGAGAAAATGGCCTGGATATTAAGTCTAAAGTGTCTGAGGTTTTACAGAGAGTCCTGTCCAGGTGCAAATCTCAAATCTCAAGTGAGAGGTTTCCGTGTGCATGGGTCACAGACTCGAACATTGTCAGAACAAATTAGTTAATCTTTCTGTTTTTTACCACAACAAATGTAAGCTACTTTCACAATACTAAGGTTTAACACTGAGGGGTAAAAGGGCTATTTTAAGCCTGTAGACATCAAGTAGACATGAAGTTACCCTTGTCCCTCAGAGGTGCTGCTGGTGCTTAAAGGGATACGGCTGGTGCTTAAAGGTATATGGGTGGCGCTTAAAGGGATACTGCTGGGGCTGCAGGAGTAATAGATCCTCTCTCTGCACTTCACCTTTAACCCCTCTGCTAATACTGTCTGGTCTGAGTCAGAGGATGACAGAGAGCCAGAGAGAGCCAGAGAGAGATGGACAGACATTCAGAAAGCAAGAGAGACAGAGAGGGACAGACAGAGAGTGAGAAGGACAGACAGAGTGCGAGAAGGACAGACGGAGAGCAAGAGATAGAGTGAAAGAAAGTGTCCTTTTCCCAAAAACAGGAAGCTTCACTGCTTGTTAGTGCTACAGGGATTCCCTTGAGCAGCCCACCACTTGCAGTAGCTATCTGAGTCACTGTCCCCAAGTGACCCATTAAAATCTGCTCTATCTAGGCCTCCCGAGTGGCGCAGCGGTCTAATGCACTGCACCGCAGTGCTAGCTGCATTACTACGGATCTAACCAGTTCGATTCCGGGCTGTGTCACAGCCGGCCGCGACCGGGAGACCCATGAGACCCATGAGGCGACGCACAATTGGCCCAGCGTCGTCTGGGTTAGGGGAGGGTTTGGCCGGCCGGGATGTCCTTGTCCCATCGCGCTGTAGCGACTCCTGTGGCTGGGATGTGCGCATGCACGCTGAGACGGTCGCCAGGTGTACGGTGTTTCCTCCGACAAATTGTGGCGGCTGGCTTACCGGTTAAGTGGGCTTTGTGTTAAGAAGCAGTGCGGCTTGGCGGGGTCGTGTTTCGGAGGACGCACGGCTCTTGACCTTCGCCTCTCCCGAGTCCGTATGGGAGTTGCAGTGATGGGACAAGACTGTAACTACCAATTGGATATGATCAAATTGGAAAAATATATAAATAAATTAATAAACTGCTCTCTCTGTCCTGTCTGGCCCATTCCCTGTGTCTGGCCCATTCCATGTGTCTGGCCCATTCCCTGTGTCTGGCCCATTCCCTGTGTCTGGCCCATTCCCTGTGTCTGGCCCACTGAGCCTGATAAGGAGGTAAGAGTCTGGCCAGGGGAAGGCAAGGGAGAGAGGGAACTGACACATGTATCTGGGTGAGGAGGTGAGAGAGAGAGAGAGAGAGACATTGAAGGAGAGGGAGAGAGAAGGAGAGGGAGAGAGAGAGAGAGAGAGAGAGAGAGAGAGAGAGAGAGAGAGAGAGAGAGAGAGAGAGAGAGAGAGAGAGAGGCAACAATGGAGTGAGAGTGGAAATTAGAAACAAGGCATCACTCGAGAGGCCTGTGAAGGGGGATTTGGGGGTAAGCCCTGACATTAAGTTATCAAGTTACTCTTACCAATTTAAAATGTCTGTGTCTTTTGTCATAGGGCTCAATGAGTTTACAAAAACGGATGTCAAATTAGCTACCCAATTGGTTTTTCAAAATGTACCACAATGGATAGTTTACCCCATTGCTGTATGACCAGTCTCCAAATGGGATTTCATGTGAATGGAAAATGGCATTGGTTTTGTCTTCCAGGTGGAAACAAGCTGAAGCCGCAGCCATTCCGGCTCAACTGGTCGTGGATCAGCCTGGAGAAGGAGTACTATCTGGTGGATGAGGACGCCAAGTTACTGGAGGTGACGCTCAGACGCAGGGGATACCTGGGAGAGACATCCTTTGTCAGTGAGTATTGGAAGTGTTACACAGTATTTACCACAGATCTACAACAGTCTTTACCTAAACATATAAATGCAATGACTAAAATGGTCACTATAGCAGTATTTACCTCTTGACCCAGAAATACAATGACTAGATTGGGACATGTGAAATCATGTTTTTTTTCCCTGTAAGGGAACATAGATTTAGAATGACTAGAATGGGGCCCTTTAGCAGTATTTACCTCTTAACATAGAAATAGTATGACTAGAATGGGTACAAAGCTCCTCAGACCACAGTCATTTTACAGTATACTCATGGGTACACTCAATATGGCTGACATGGAGATTCTATGTCTATGGTACTGAAAGTCTTGAACAGCATTTACAACGCCAATGGCATACACTCTTAGAAAAAAAAGGTGCTATCTAGAACCATAAAGGGTTCTTCGGCTGTCCCCACTGGAGAACCCTTTGAAGAACCCTTTTAGTTGCAGGTAAAACCCTTTTGGTTGCAGGTAGAATCCTTTTGGGTTCCATGTAGAACCCTTTCTACAGAGGGTTCAACATGGAACCCAAAATGGTTATCCTATGGGGACAGCTGAAGAACACTTTTGGAACCCTTTTTCTAAGAGTGTACCATGGTAGATCCTGTTGGAACTGGCATGCACTTTGTTGGTTCATCCCCCAAGTGATAGATCTGAGGTAGTACATTTCTCTCATTGTTTATAGTTATTTTTTCTCTGCTTGTCATTCAGATAAAGGTCGTTTTAAATTGCCACCATTTTATCCCTATTGGGGTGTAAATATTTCATATCACATTTCAATCACCCACCACCATCAACTCTGACTAGGGCTACTGTCAGCGACGAGACTATTCAGAAAGCAGTACCTATTAAACTGTAATTGTGTAAAAGACTGACTGGCCCTTTAACTGTCTTCACGGAGTGTATTTATCTGTTATTACCCTGCCATTAGAAAAAGCCTAGCAATTAAGAATAAAACAGATCCCCTGGTTATCAATCTGCCCTGTGGGTGTTCCTGTTTGACTGATGACCCATTTCCTGTCTCACTGGTGAAAAACCTGGTTTGATTGAGGGGCAGATAGCCCTTCCTCATAGAGGTCACCAGGTAATGTCAACATGTTTGTCTGTTTGGCTACGTCCAACACACAGACTTTTATTGGGTACACTCCTATATTTACAGTTGTCTTTGACAACGTAGTAGTGGACAAATATGAACAATATGGCAATGACTTAACAATGAGAGCTAACCAGGCAACTACTGTCTGTAAATCCCAGTCAACCTGCAGTGAACTCACATCCTCTGAGAACCTGCAGTCAACTCACATCCTCTGAGGCCCTACACATTACACAGTGCTACGTGCCGTTATTATAAAGCTATTCAGGTCATTGAGATTCAATTCAACTCAATTCAGTTCAGCTCAGCTTACTTCAGTTGAATTCCAATTAAATTAAATTAGGTTCTATTTAGTTCAGTATGGTCCTGTTCGGTTCAATTCAACACTCACCTGGTATCATGTGACCTTTCTTCCCAGGCATCAGCACCAAGGATGGCACGGCGGAGAAGGACAAGGACTTCCGGGGCAAGGCCCAAAAGCAGGTCCAGTTCAACCCGGGCCAGACAGTGGCCACCTGGAGGGTGAAGATCTTTACAGACCAGGAGTTTGAGACCAGCGAGACCTTTGAGATCCAGCTTTCAGAGCCTGTCATGGCCGTGCTGGAGTACCCCGATACGGCCACTGTGGAGATAGTGGACCCTGGTGATGGTAAGAATGAACGGCTGTTTGATTTGCACTCCGACATGAAATCCTCTATGAATAGTAGACAGGCCTAAGTCAATAGGAAAGGCTACGTTAGTTTAACATGGATTGACACATAAAAAAATGGAATTGTATCCTTCAGTTAAATATGCATCAAACAAGTACAGACTCACCTGGTCTTGTAAACTCTTGTTCTCTTGTTCTCTATGGCCTATCCTCTGTGTTTCTCCCATAGACATCCTATTCAATTACTATTCTAATTCTATGTTTTCTCCCTCTTTCCTGTCCAGAGTCCACAGTGTTCATCCCCCAGGCAGAGTATAAGATAGAGGAGGACATTGGGGAGCTGCTGGTGCCTGTTCGACGCTCTGGAGACCTCAGCCAGGAACTCATGGTCATCTGCTACACCCAACAAGGTGAATACAGTCAAATACATCATTGAAATACATGGGTTTTTACAAAGATGAAATGCATTAATAAAATACACATAGATGTAGATATATTGTAACATAAACCGACTCTCCTTCCCCACAACTACTTGACATTCTTATATTGAACCTTAACCGTTGACCCCTGAACTCCTTTTCCCAACAGCTAGTGCGACGGGCACCATCCCCAGCACGGTCCTCTCCTACAGCGACTACATCACACGTCCCGAGGACCACACCAGCGTGCTGCGCTTCGACAAGGACCAGAGAGAGAAGCCCTGCCGCATCATCATCATCGACGACTCGCTCTACGAGGAGGAAGAGAGCTTCAACGTGACCCTCAGCATGCCCATGGGGGGTCAGGTGGGAGCCACCTTCCCCAGCACCAAGGTCACCATCCTGGCTGACAGCGACGACGGTGAGTGGGATTGTTGGGCGTATGGTGGGTGGTGGCAGCTATAGTCACCTGTTGAATACAGAGGTCACTCAATTGTCTTGAAACTCTACTTGAAACTTGAAACCCTAGTTCAGATAGTTCAACACACAGGTTCAAGTCAACTTGAGTGCTACTCGTCAATGGCAACAGACTCAATGCTTCCTGACACTTTACTATATTGACTATAAAGGAAACTACTAGTATCAGAATTACTTCCTGTTTGACCCCCCAGTCTCTTGGGTTCAGTGAATGCAGGTACACTCTTAGAAAAAAAGGTGTGATCTAGAACCTAAAAGGGTTCTTCGGCTGTCCCCATAGGATAACCCTTTGAAAAAAAATGTGGTTCCAGGTAGAACTCTTTTAGGTTCCATGTAGAACCCTTCTACAGCGGGTTCTACCGGGAACCAAAAAGGGTTACCCTATGGGGACAGCAGAAGAACTCTTTATGAACCCTGTTTTAAAAGAGTGCAGAGCAGGGGTATTGAGTATAGGAAATATATACATATTAAGTGTTTCAAAGCGGTTCCTTTCAGCTTTTCTCTATGAGTTCTTGGGACTTCCTATGGGCCGCTCCTAATGATATGACTTCCTGGTACTTCCTATGGGCCACTCCTAATGATATGACTTCCTGGTACTTCCTATGGGCCAATAATAATATTAGTACAACTTCCTGGGACTTCCTATGGGCCACTCCTAATGATACGACTTCCTATGGGCCACTTCTAATGATACGACTTCCTATGGGCCAATTCTAATGATACGACTTCCTATGGGCCACTTCTAATGATACGACTTCCTGGGACGTCCTATGGGCCACTCCTAATGATATGTCTTCCTATGGGCCACTCCTAATGATATGTCTTCCTTGGACTTCCTACTGGCCACTCCTAATGATATGTCTTCCTATGGGCCACTCCTAATGATGTCTTCCTTGGACTTCCTACTGGCCACTCCTAATGATATGTCTTCCTATGGGCCACTCCTAATGATATGTCTTCCTATGGGCCACTCCTAATGATATGAGTTCCTGGGACGTCCTATGGGCCACTCCTAATGATATGTCTTCCTATGGGCCACTCCTAATGATATGTCTTCCTATGGGCCACTCCTAATGATATGTCTTCCTATGGGCCACTCCTAATGATATGTCTTCCTTGGACTTCCTACTGGCCACTCCTAATGATATGTCTTCCTATGGGCCACTCCTAATGATATGTCTTCCTTGGACTTCCTACTGGCCACTCCTAATGATATGTCTGCCTATGGGCCACTCCTAATGATATGTCTTCCTTGGACTTCCTACTGGCCACTCCTAATGATATGTCTTCCTATGGGCCACTCCTAATGATATGTCTTCCTATGGGCCACTCCTAATGATATGAGTTCCTGGGACGTCCTATGGGCCACTCCTAATGATATGTCTTCCTATGGGCCACTCCTAATGATATGTCTTCCTATGGGCCACTCCTAATGATATGTCTTCCTACTGGCCACTCCTAATGATATGTCTTCCTATGGGCCACTCCTAATGATATGTCTTCCTATGGGCCACTCCTAATGATATGTCTTCCTATGGGCCACTCCTAATGATATGTCTTCCTATGGGCCACTCCTAATGATATGTCTTCCTATGGGCCACTCCTAATGATATGTCTTCCTTGGACTTCCTACTGGCCACTCCTAATGATATGTCTGCCTATGGGCCACTCCTAATGATATGTCTTCCTTGGACTTCCTACTGGCCACTCCTAATGATATGTCTTCCTATGGGCCACTCCTAATGATATGTCTTCCTATGGGCCACTCCTAATGATATGAGTTCCTGGGACGTCCTATGGGCCACTCCTAATGATATGTCTTCCTATGGGCCACTCCTAATGATATGTCTTCCTATGGGCCACTCCTAATGATATGTCTTCCTATGGGCCACTCCTAATGATATGTCTTCCTATGGGCCACTCCTAATGATATGTCTTTCTATGGGCCACTCCTAATGATATGTCTTCCTTGGACTTCCTACTGGCCACTCCTAATGATATGTCTGCCTATGGGCCACTCCTAATGATATGTCTTCCTTGGACTTCCTACTGGCCACTCCTAATGATATGTCTTCCTATGGGCCACTCCTAATGATATGTCTTCCTATGGGCCACTCCTAATGATATGAGTTCCTGGGACGTCCTATGGGCCACTCCTAATGATATGTCTTCCTATGGGCCACTCCTAATGATATGTCTTCCTATGGGCCACTCCTAATGATATGTCTTCCTACTGGCCACTCCTAATGATATGTCTTCCTATGGGCCACTCCTAATGATATGTCTTCCTATGGGCCACTCCTAATGATATGTCTTCCTATGGGCCACTCCTAATGATATGTCTTCCTATGGGCCACTCCTAATGATATGTCTTCCTATGGGCCACTCCTAATGATATGTCTTCCTTGGACTTCCTACTGGCCACTCCTAATGATATGTCTGCCTATGGGCCACTCCTAATGATATGTCTTCCTTGGACTTCCTACTGGCCACTCCTAATGATATGTCTTCCTATGGGCCACTCCTAATGATATGTCTTCCTATGGGCCACTCCTAATGATATGAGTTCCTGGGACTTCCTACTGGCCACTCCTAATGATATGTCTTCCTATGGGCCACTCCTAATGATATGTCTTCCTATGGGCCAATAATAATATTAGTACAACTTCCTGGGACTTCCTATGGGCCACTCCTAATGATATGACTTCCTATGGGCCACTTCTAATGATACGACTTCCTATGGGCCACTTCTAATTATACGACTTCCTATGGGCCACTTCTAATGATACGACTTCCTATGGGCCACTTCTAATGATACGACTTCCTGGGACGTCCTATGGGCCACTCCTAATGATATGTCTTCCTATGGGCCACTCCTAATGATATGTCTTCCTTGGACTTCCTACTGGCCACTCCTAATGATATGTCTTCCTATGGGCCACTCCTAATTATATGTCTTCCTTGGACTTCCTACTGGCCACTCCTAATGATATGTCTTCCTATGGGCCACTCCTAATGATATGTCTTCCTATGGGCCACTCCTAATGATATGAGTTCCTGGGACGTCCTATGGGCCACTCCTAATGATATGTCTTCCTATGGGCCACTCCTAATGATATGTCTTCCTATGGGCCACTCCTAATGATATGTCTTCCTATGGGCCACTCCTAATGATATGTCTTCCTTGGACTTCCTACTGGCCACTCCTAATGATATGTCTTCCTATGGGCCACTCCTAATGATATGTCTTCCTTGGACTTCCTACTGGCCACTCCTAATGATATGTCTTCCTATGGGCCACTCCTAATGATATGTCTTCCTGGGACTTCCTACTGGCCACTTCTAATGATACGACTTCCTATGGGCCACTCCTAATGATATGACTTCCTCTATGTTTGTTATGGGGGCTTAACTGTTGCCTTAGACACTTTGATGTGCCCAGTTACAAGCTAAAAGTGTACAGGTGTGTGTGTGTGTGTGTGTGTGTGTGTGTGTGTGTGTGTGTGTGTGTGTGTGTGTGTGTGTGTCTTTGTCTCTGGCTTGTTGTCTGTCGGTCTCTGTCTGTGCTGTGTGTTGTGTGTCAGTGTGCACCTGTGATGCCTTAGCAACCCAAACCCTTTCATCCACATTGATTTATTATCATTTGATCTCCCAGCAGTTATCTAATATCAAACACACACGCTAAAAACACACAGAGTCGTGCAGATAGATACAACACTATTCAACTGATTACAGGTTGCTTTTCACTGATGATAGACACGTATCAATAGCATTACTTTGCTTCTCTCTTTGTTCTCTTGTTAGTGAGGTAGAATAAAGGAACAATTGATGAGAAGTCAGACATCTTGCTCATCGCCATGCCAAAAGCACTGAGGTAAAGTGGAAAGACTGGAGACTGAAAGAGAGAAAGAGAGAAAGAGAGAGGGCTGCTGCCAAACAGTAGATGAAAGGAGAGGGGAGAGGCAGCAAAGGTGTGGTTAGATGTTGGTTTATCAACCAAAACAAAAATACATTGATAATCTAATAAAAACAACAGAAACACTCCCTGCTACAACAATGGCTAGAGCCACGCTCCGACCAACTGAGACACATAGGACCTACAGTAGGGCTTGTGAGAGCATGTACTGCAGGACTGTACCCAGCCTAGTGAAGCCTCTTTGGGGAGGAGTGCTACCATCAACACCGTAACTCAGACTGCCAGGTGCTGGGGTTCCTCCAGCCACCATTAACACCATAACTCAGACTGTAATCTATTCCACTACAAGTCAACTCATGGATGGCGCTATTCTACAAAGCCACACACACACACACAGGCAGTGGCACACAAACACACTCAACCCAAGACAAAAGCACCTCTCCCCACATATTTGTCTTGACTTCCCTCTCTTTGGCCTGTCCTTCCCCTACTCCTGCCTCCCTCCTCCCTCCTCCCTCCTCCTCTCACTCTACCCCTCACTAGACACTCCGTCTGTTCTACAACCCCATACTTCTAGTAACAGGATAACCTCTAACAGGTGGTAGAACTAGGAAGAGAGACAATTGAATAGAACAGCAACTCCAGTCTAAACTACACTGGACTGCACAACCCTCTGCCGCGACACATAAAAGAGCTCTCTGAACGTGTTTTGTTCTGAGTCACTCCTCCAACTCCACCGTTCAGTGGAGCTGGGGGGAAACAGAGGGCTTCCAAGAGGCAGGTGGGGAAACAGGGAGAAACGGGGACTTGTGGGAGAGGAATGTCAAATGACAGGCATGTTTTTCCTCCGGCTCCTGTTTGATGGAGTTCAGCCTCCATTTTTGTTTTATTTGTGTAGCTGTTACCTGAGATAGGGGTGATGGTTTGTTCACAACTTCAAGAATGATCCGGAAGTAAAAGAATGTGCAACATATTAGGATATCATGTATCATGTTGACTTAAATGTTCCCTCTTTTCCTTATCTTGTATGTCAAATATCACCCGTAGGCTTTAGATCAGAAAAAGGACATGTGTTTGTTTCTTTGGCACAAGTAAACCAAGAAGCACGTTCAATGGAGATTTTCCACTGACAATGATTGTTAACCCAGGATCAGTTTTAAAGATCCAATCCAGACGTTTTTATCTCAATATCAAATCATAAATGGGTAAGAATTAAGTACCTTACTGTGATTGTTTTAAATTAAAATGGACAAAAATACACAAAAATAGCTTCTTAGCAAAGGGTAATTTCTCAAGCAAGAACTTTGCTAGGACTGTCTGGGAGTGGTCTAAGGTTGAAGGGGAAAACTGAAAACTAGCTGTTATTGGCAGAGAGGTTTAGAAATCTGTTTCTTATTGGTCTTTTAATTAATTTACAGCATGGTGATGTCACCATGGAAGGCCAAAACTACACTAACAGCTCTTTCACTGTATTATTCCAACCTCATAGTGTGGAAATATATATAAAACACAGGAAAATCACATTTTTGACTGCCCTGGGCCTTTAAGCTGTGTATGGGAAACTGCCCCTTAGTATTCAAGTGATTTATTTTCTGAATCTGAGGCCACTCCAGTCCTCCCTATCCACTCTGACTGAAGGAGTCATCTATCTCTCTTTAGTTGTTTCCCTGAGCAGTTATTCTTCTCCTCTAGCACTTCTCTCCTCCTCCTCCTCCTCCTCCTCCTCCTCCTCCTCCTCCTCCTCCTCGTCTACTTCCTCACTCCCACCCTTCAGAGCTCATTCATTTCACTAACTGGTTTGTTCTAATGACAGACACACTCACAGCCAGGTTTCCACTCCACTGTCCCTCCCCTGTAATTTGGAATACAATGGAATGTTATGTATAAGTAATCAGTGTGTATTCCCAGACATGATCTCCAGGCGACAAGAGGAGATGTCTTCTCAATGTAAAGATTCATTCCTCCATTGTGGCACAAACGTCTTGGTGGGTCCTGAAATCTAAAGTGACACTACTTCCATAAAGCGTGGGTTCAATCTTGTGTGTGTGTGTGTGTGTGTGTGTGTGTGTGTGTGTGTGTGTCTGTGTCTGTGTCTGTGTCTGTGTGTGTGTGTGTGTGTGTGTGTGTGTGTGTGTGTGTGTGTGTGTGTGTGTCTGTGTCTGTGTCTGTGTGTAAACCCGTCTTCCTGGCTGAGTAAAGCTGTGGTTGGGACCCCAGCCAGCATTAGGCTTCATTGTTATTAGTCTGGCTCTTCCTTCTCAGTGATCCTTTAGGGATCGCCATGCCTTCTTCCCACTAACCACCCACCAGCCACCCCTGGTACTAAACAGTATCTCTGGTGATTGAGAGGCATTGAGAGTGAGCCAAGTTTCACTGGGTCAGCGGTGGTTGTCTGACTGTGGCAGTACAAGCCCTAGTCTAGGAAGATCTCTAGACCACCTATTAAAACAGTCAGTTAAATGTGTACATACTTCCTATTCTCCATGTCTCACTTTTACTATTTGATCCAGCTATGGACTAAATAATCATGAGTGTCACAATATCATATCTGTCCCTTAAAGAAATGGCAGAAAGCTCAATTATAGATCAACCTCATTAGTAGACGTACGGTAGACAGCAGCAGCAGTCAGTGATGGTGAGTCTGGCTGTTGTAGAGGGATGTACGGTAGACAGCAGTAGCTTGTCAGTGATGATGAGTCTGGCTGTTATAGAGGGGTGTAGAGAGATTAATCCACATTCCTTCCCTCTAGTCTACTACTCAGAGAGAGAGGTAGAGAGATCCTCCTGTCTGTGCTGCCTCCCCCGTCTCCTCCCTCTTATCAGTGCTACTGTCACCATCCCTCTTCTCCGCCCAACCCACCAACTCACCCCCTGTCCCTTATCCACCATTTCTACCTGGCTTTTCAGGTGTGCACTGTAGACCTCTGGCACTGAGTTCAGACGGCACTGTCTGGCCTGGATGAGTGGAGGATGAGGAAGGGATGAGGGGGGGTGACAGCTCTCTTCCTGGGGTAGAGTGGAAGGAGAGAAAGAGATGGGGATGACCCCGTCAGCCGTACCGACTGTGTCTCACAGGTCAAAGACCAGAAGTCTGTATTATCCATCACAGTGTCTTAACTAAAGACATCCCTAATCAAACCACATTTTTGTAGCTTAATGTGTTTGGCGCCCCTGTTCATATCTGTCATGATAGAGATTAGTAGGATGTGTAGATGATGATACAGTATACTGAGCTTCTCTCACTCTCTGTCTCTCTCTCTCTCTCTCTCTCCCACCTCTCTTTCTCCCCCATCTCTCTATCTCTCTCTCTCCCACCTTTCTTTCTCCCCCCATATCTCTCTCTCTCTCTCCCACCTCTCTTCCCCCCCCCCTTCTCTCTCTTTCTCCTACCTCTCCCCCCCTTCCCTTTCTCCGCCCCTCTCCCTCCCCCCTTCTCGCTTTCTCCCTCTAACCCACAGAGCCCTCTCTGTATTTCGGAGAACTAGAGTACATGGTGGATGAGAGTTCAGGCTACGTGGAGGTCAGGGTCTGGAGGACTGGCACTGACCTCTCCAAGACCGCCACAGTGACAATCCGCTCCAGGAAGAGTGACCCCGTTTCTGCTGAAGGTCAGTAGAAGAACGTGGATGTTAGATCTATTATTACTATCCTCTTTGTGGTGTAACGTTTCCAGAATATCTGTCACACTATTTACAATTCCCCTGGATTCCCTCACTCTCTGTTGTCACAGAATTTATAATCTCTCTTTCAGTGTACTTACACAGAATTCCCAATTTCTCTATCAGTGTACTTACACAGAATTCCCAATCCTTAATATTTCTCAAACATTCCGGTGTCCTCTCTTTCTCCGTTATGGTAGTATTCCAATGCCCTCACTGACTCTCTCCCCATAAAGCCGGCCTAGACTACGTGGGCATCAGCCGTAACCTGGACTTTGCCCCCGGGGTAACCATGCAGACGTTCAGAGTGACCATCCTGGATGACCTGGGTCAGCCGGAGCTGGAGGGACCAGAGACCTTTGACCTGGTGCTGAGGATGCCCATGAACGCTGTGCTGGGAGAGCCCAGCAAGACCACCATCACTATTAATGATACTGTTACTGACCGTGAGTTATACAGACACACATTCTCTTTCAGACACGTTTTCACACACTGTTTTAGCGTTAACATAACCACTGTTTTAGCTTTAACATAACCACTGTTTTAGCTCTAACATAACCACTGTTTTAGCGTTAACATAAACACTGTTTTAGCTCTAACATAACCACTGTTTTAGCGTTAACATAAACACTGTTTTAACTCTAACATAACCACTGTTTTAGCTCTAACATAACCACTGTTTTAGCTCTAACATAACCACTGTTTTAGCTCTAACATAACCACTGTTTTAGCGTTAACATAAACACTGTTTTAACTCTAACATAACCACTGTTTTAGCTCTAACATAACCACTGTTTTAACTCTAACATAACCACTGTTTTAGCTCTAACATAACCACTGTTTTAGCTCTAACATAACCACTGTTTTAACTCTAACATAACCACTGTTTTAACTCTAACATAACCACTGTTTTAGCGCTACTCTTTGTAGGAATTGTTTGTGCTTTGTTATCCATATAAAACTAGCTTTGGGATGATTACTAAAGGACATTTTAGTCAGTGAGCAATGAGAAAATTAAACTATGCTGCTTATGCAGAAACCATGAAAACAATATTGAGCTACTAGAAAACTACAGTAGTGATGAGTAGCATTCTGTTCTCTTCGGAGCCTAATTCCAAACTAATTATCATTCCAGTGCCCAAGGTTCAGTTCAAAGATGCTGCCTATAAGGTGGATGAGGCGGATGGGGAGATGAAGGCCGTAGTGTATCGTAGTGGAGACATCAGTCACAGGTCTACGGTGCGCTGCTATACACGCCAGGGCACTGCTCAGGTCATGATGGATTATGATGAGAGGCCCAACACAGACGGGTCACTCATCACCTTCCTCCCAGGTAACCTCAGTCTCTCTCTCCCTCCCTCTCTCCCCCTTCTCCCTCCTTCTCTCTCCCTTCTCTCTCTCTCCTTCCCTCACTCCCCTCTCTCTTTCTCTCTCTCTCTCTCTCCCTCCTTACCTCCCCCCTCTCTCTCTCTCTCTCTCCCTCCTTACCTCCCCTATCTCTCTCTCTCGCTCTCCCTCCTTACCTCCCCTCTCTTTCTCTCTCTCTCTCGCTCTCCCTCTCTCCTTCCCTCTCTCCCTCTCTCCCTCCCTCTCTCTCTCCCTCCTTACCTCCCCTATCTCTCTCTCTCCCTTCTTACCTCCCCTCTCTCTCTCTCTCTCTCTCTCTCTCTCTCGCTATCTCTCTCTCCTTCCCTCCCCCCCCCTCTCTCTCTCTGTGTTACCTCTGTGTTTTTATATACCAACTCCCCATATCCTGGTATGTCTCTATGTTACCTCTGTGTTTTTATATACCAACCCCTCATATCCTGGTATGTCTCTGTGTTACCTCTGTGTTACCTCTGTCTGTCTATCCTATAGGGGAGAGTGAGAAGGAGTGTGTGGTGAACCTGGTGGATGATAACCTGTATGAGGAGGATGAGGAGTTCCGTCTGGTGCTGGGAACGCCCAAGAGCAAGTCACCCTTCGGAGCCTCCATAGGGGAACAGAAAGAAGCGGTGGTCACTATTACTGACGGGAAAGACAGTAAGCAACACCCAAGGAACATGGAGATATCCACCACACCTAACATTGGCTACACCAAAATTGGCTTAATAAAGTGTTACAAATAAAATGCCCGTTTGCTCAACACTCTGTTTTATAAACGATTTGATTAAGTCTCTCTGTCTCTAGACAGTTAGTAGTATGTTCTGCTTTGTTTCTGAAGTCTAAACTGATTCTCTCTCTCATCAGAGCCCATCATCCGTTTCAGTGAGATCAAGTACAGTGTACGGGAGCCCCAGGTCAAGGGGGACACAGCTGTGGTGAAGATCCCTATCCTGAGGCTAGGAGACACCTCCAAGGTCTCCCTGGTCAGGGTCCACACCAAGGACGGGTCAGCCACCTCTGGAGAGGACTATAACCCCCTGTCGGAGGGTGAGTTAGATCATTAGGTCATCATATAAGTCCTAGTTTAATCATATAACACAAACATAACTAGGCCTAACCTCTGGAGAGGACTACAAACCCCTGTCGGAGGGTGAGAACACATACCGGAACTGGAGGCTACATTCCAATATCCACTCTAGCCTACCACTTAGATTGTCCAAAACATTGCTTCATTCTAAGTGGGATACTAGTAGCCATATGAGGGAAGGGTATGGGCATTTCCATGGTAACAGAATGAAGCTGAGATTTTACACTTTAAAATGGATGTCAAACAAAAAACAATGATTGCAAAGTTAAACAAACCATACAACTCTATGCACAAGGATGACTTTTAACGATGTCCACAGAACCTTTTACAAAAACACATTTACTTGAAGAAACATACCATCATTCTGTTACCAAACGTTGCATCTGCAATGTTCTTCAAGTAAATGTGTTTTTGTACAATTTTCGGTGGAAATTGTTAAAGTAGTCCTTGTGCAGAGTTTGTTTAACTGTGCAATGATTGTTTTTTGTTTGACATACATTTTAAATGGAAAAATCTGAGCCTCAGCCTCATTCTGTTTTCTTTTACCATTGCCCCTATACAACCATCGTTGTCATACTGTGTCTGGCATTGTCATGTATAACCCATTCACACCAAAAATGACATGATACATTTTTTTTTTATAGAGAGCCGCATTAAGCTTTCATTTAACCTTGTTTGTGTCTCTCAAGATGTGGAATTCAAGGAGGGTGAGACGGAACACTTTGTCGAGGTGCATATCCTGTATGACGGCCAGAGAGAGATGAGAGAAGCCTTTGTCGTCCACATGAAGGCTGATGAGTACATGGTCGCAGAGACGCAGGTTAGACTGAGGGCATGGGGTCACACACACTTGATTAGTTTATAGATGATAGATAGATAGATAGATACTTTATTGATTTTACCAGGTAAGTTGACTGAGAACACATTGTCATTTACAGTAACGACCTGGAGAATAGTTACAGGGGAGCCAATTGAATGAGCCAATTGGAAGCAGGGGATGATTAGGAGGCCATGATGGTATGAAGGCCAGATTTAGAATGTAGCCAGGACACCAGGGTTAACACCCCTACTCTTACAGTAAGTGCCATGGGATCTTTAGTGACCATAGCGAGTCAGGACACCTGTTTAACGTCCCATCTGAAAGACATCACCATACACATGGCAATGTCCCTAATTACTGCCCTGGGATATATACAGTATTTATTTTAGACCAGAGGAAAGAGTGCCTCCTCCTGGCCCTCCAGCACCACTTCTAGCAGCATCTGTTCTCCCATCCAGGGACTGACCAGGACCAACCCTGCTTAGCTTCAGATGCAAGCCAGCAGTGGGATGCAGGGTGGTATGCTGCTGACACCCACCTAGATCACCCACCTAGACACACACAACACACACCATATAAATACCCTCAGCAGGTCTCAGGGCATGCACACACACTTGAACACACACGTTCCGCCCATGTTAAAATAGCCAGGCAGCAGCTGCCACTGTCAGCGGACCCAACACCCGAATCACCAGCCATTATAAAAAGACTTCCTGGTTGAGTCCATGCTATGAGAATGTCCCTCAAGTCAACCCACAGAGCAGTATGACCTACAAACACAGCTATGTGGCATCCCAGACATGTACTGCACCCAACCACTAACCTGACACAAATCATGCTAGAGGTGTATGCTTACTTTACTTCACTTTCCTCCATTGGTATTACAAATCTGATTTTCTAAGGAGGAGAATTGCTGCTCTTCGATGTGTATGGATATATTATGCTGCCCATAAACGGTTTAACATAGTCAATTGAATGTCTTACTTTTGTCAAGTAATATGCAGACATCAACTCCACCTTCTCAAACGTCCAATGCAGAACACGATAAAGAGTACTATACCTGTGGAATAGTGTTTTGAATCTCTCTCTTTCTCTCTCTCTCCTCTCTCTCTCTGTCATCTTCATCAGATGAGTAAGGCGATTGTGTACATTGAGGAGATGGACAGTGTGGCAGACGTCACCTTCCCGGCTGTGCCTACTGTGGTGTCCCTGCTTATGTACGATGACACGGCCCGCGCCAGGGAAAACCCTCACCCCTCCACTGGCTACCCCATCGTCTGTGTGACGGTGAGTGGTGGCCACCGGGCCCAGACACGCGCACACACACGCGCAAAATACAACCACCTAGACACACACCTTCTAACCAACTCAAACTGAAGGTCTTTGTGTTTCATAGTTTCAAAACCTGTTGTTTAAGTGGTAAATCAATCCGTTTCCCAATGAAAGGCTGTCTCCAGTTCTGACTAAATCCTAACCCTGAGACCCTTTTACTGGCATAACAAGTGTACATGTGTGTTGTCAAATACATATTACAGATATACCGTGTATATAGCCTCGTAAACTTCACACGCTGAGCGCAGTTTACAAAGCTACTGGGTATAGGCCTATTAAATGGAATAATCATACATATCTGTGGCTCCTCCCTCACCTGCAGGCCTGCAACCCCAAATACCACGACTTTGACAAGACAGGCTCCATCTGCACGGCGGAGAGCATCAACGACACCCTGACCCAGTACCGCTGGCTAGTCAGCGCCCCCAGCGGGCCGGACGGGGTCACCTCGCCCATGAGAGAGGTGGACACCAACACTTTCTTCACCAACACTAAGTCCATCAGCCTGGACTCTATCTACTTCCAGGCTGGGTCGAGAGTCCAGTGTGCTGCCCGGGCGTTTAATGCCAACTGGGATGCTGGTCTGGAGCTGTCCAGTCCCATCATGGTGGTCAGCAAGGAGGAGGGTGAGTGGAGACTGGGGGAATGGGGATGGGGAAAGGGGAGGACTTCAGAGTTCAGTGACATCAACCTTCATGACTGTCGAGGACATCTGTTACAGTATACGTCATTATTTGGACGGCGTTACGTAGGCCTTATGATGGAGAGTTTAAGGATGATTGTGTATCAGAAGTGACAATATATAAAATGTCTGTTTAGGTCTGTGTCAGCCACGTATCCCTGGTACGGTGGGAGCTGAGCCCTTCTCTGCTAAGATCCGCTACACCGGCCCTGACGACCCTGACTTCCCCAACCTCATCAAACTCACTATCAACATGCCACACATGGACGGTGAGTAACAGGCTCTGTCATGTCCTTACTTACTGGTCTAGAGTCAGTTTGATTGTTTAGCTAACTGAGGTAGAAATAACTTATTCAAGATCAGTTTCAAAGGTGTAAAGTTACCAGGTCATTAAAAGACTTATAAATGTTGCAATTGATTGATGGTTAATTGAAACCGTCTCTCTCACACCTCTTCTCCTCAGGCATGTTACCGGTCATCTCTACACGGCCCCTGTCTAACTTCGAGTTGACCCTGTCTCCGGACGGTACGCGTGTGGGCAACCACCGCTGCTCCAACCTGCTGGACTTCAACGAGATCCAGACGGGCCACGGCTTCATCACCGACGCCACCAAGAACCCTGAGATCATCGGCGAGACGTCACCCTACCAGTACAGCGCCGACATGCGCTCCACCAACAGCCTGAGGTTCTATAGGAACCTGAATCTGGAGGCTTGTCTGTGGGAGTTTAATAGTTATTACGACATGTCCGAGCTGCTCACCACCTGTGGTGGATCTATCGGGACGGACGGACAGGTACTGGGGAGAGAGAGGCATACGCACATATGCACTGATGCAAACACACACACACACTGACGCGCTGGCTGTACTCTGTGTGCAACTCTCGATTTCTCAGTCTGCTGCTGTTGTTGTTGTTGTTTCAGTAATCTGCCAAATTGAAAGTAGTCATTTTGAAATTCACTATGTGTTAAATTCCCTCTGTTTCCTTTCATGCTTGAATGCTCTGAAGGGTTCCTATCCCTCTGTTTTGTACACTGATCCAGGTACAGTTGAAGGTGACCCCGACTATGTATCGCTGTGTTGCTTTTCCTCTAGGTGCTGAACCTGGTCCAGTCCTACGTGACTCTGCGCGTGCCTCTCTATGTGTCCTACGTCTTCCACTCCCCCGTGGCCGTGGGAGGATGGCAGCACTTTGACCTGCAGTCAGAGCTCAAGCTCACCTTCGTGTACGACACCGCAATCTTGTGGCAGGATGGAATCGGCAGCCCGCCGGAGGCTGAACTACAAGGTACAGATAATACTGCCCGCTGTTGGCTATTTTAAGTGCTACAGTGAGGTGGATGACTTGCTGCTTTACTCAGTTAATGCCTGTGTAATTAATAGTCTGTAGGCATATTTGATTCGAATCTCTGAACTGACTAGGTGAAAAATCTGTTGATGTACCCTTGAGCAAGGCACTTACCCCTAACGGTAAAACATTTTAGGCCCTCTATGGACAGTGCATTATTTCCCAGTGAGTGGTAGAGGTGGACAATAACCCTGGTTTGATGTAACTGTGTCCCGATAGGATCCATGTACCCCACCAGCATGAGGATCAACGAGGAGGGACGTCTGGTGGTCAACTTCAAGACTGAGGCCCGCTTCAGAGGACAGTTTGTCATGTCCCACCCAGGTATTACACACGCACACACACACATCCGATAGGGGGATTGTATAGCTTTCTCTCCTATTTGGTTGCACTGTGACCCAGATCCTATACCGCTATTTGAGTAGAACCGTTTTAGGGGTCGTTCTACCAAATGTCAATATGACCTTACCCTTTTTCAGTAAGAATCAAACTAACTAACCTTACAACAAGGTGCGTTAATTTTTAACTTACAGTCTACAGTACAACACCGGTGTTAAGATGTTGTGGTCATGTATGCCCTTGTAACTTACAGTCTACAGTACAACACCGGTGTTAAGATGTTGTGGTCATGTATGCCCTTGTAACTTACAGTCTACAGTACAACACCGGTGTTAAGATGTTGAGTTCATGTATGCCCTTGACAGACATGTAAAGGAAAGAAATACCCAGCAGTATGTATGTATGAGACTATAGAGAGGTTTTACTGTGTGTCTCCAGGAACCAGTCTGTCGTCCATGGTGATGTGTGCTGACCTCTCTGGCCTGACCTTCACCCTGGCCCTGGTCAGAACTGAGCCCACCTACAACCAGCCCATGCAGCAGTGGAGCTTCGTCTCTGACTTCGCTGTGAGCTACCATTTGGATCTTTGTATGTCTTAAAGGTGGACTCAGCGATATGACGTTGCCTCGAGCAGCACCGTATATATTACAATGAGCGAGATGCAAGACTTCGCTCCCATACTGTCAAACACAGTATCTGCGCATGTGCACGGGTTCGCTTCACGTTGGTACGGGACCAAAACAGCTGAGCGCTTGTAGTTGTTGTGGAAATCGACACACTATGCTGTTTACTTTGGACACCTACGTCATATTGCTGAGTCTACCTTTATCTTTGAATTCTTAGTGTATGTGCTGAAGCCAACTGGCACATGGTAATGACAGAACACATACAGTATGGATACCAGACCAGCAGTAACTACCTTAAATGTTTGGTGTGTTTTAAAGTTGTTTTAATGTTGTTGTAATGTTGTTGCCTGTAGGTGCGGGACTACTCTGGTACATACACAGTGAAGATGATCCCCTGCAGTGCCTCTCCCAATGGGGAGTTCACCATTCCCCCTGTGTGTCACCCACGAGAACCCCTCACCTTCCACATGGACATCCGCTTCCAGCAGGTCAGCACCACCACCACTGCATACCCACAGTCTCTGGCAGAAGACTAGCAAACCCAAGACGCTAAAATCAAGAGGAAACTTTGTCATTCACCAATGCTGATTTGTATTGGTGTTGTATGAGGCTAAAAACAATAGTAGTAGATACTTGTTGATTAAATGCATTGAATCAAAAGTTAAAATCTTATCAACTCTCTTGGTGCCTGTGTTTGACCTTTGCCCTCTGAACCACTCCAGGTGAGTGACCCAGTGGCGGCTGAGTTCAGTCTGAACACCCAGATGTTCCTGCTGTCCAAGAGGGAGCTTTGGCTGTCGGACGGATCCATGGGCTTTGGAGAGAGCACCGACACAGCCTTCTCTGAGGGTACTGGACTTCTACTGACCCCATATTGACCCCTAGTGGACACTCTAGGAACCACTATTCAACATATAGATACACTACTAGTCAACATTTAGACAGATACACCACTAGTCAACATATAGATACAACACTAGTCAACATATAGACAGATACACCACTAATCAACATATAGATACACCACTAGTCAACATATAGATAGATACACCACTAGTCAACATATAGATACACCACTAATCAACATATAGATACACCACTAGTTAACATATAGATAGACACACCACTAGTCAGCATATAGATACACCACTAGTCAACATATAGACAGATACAGCACTAGTCAACATATAGATACACCACTAGTCTACATATAGATAGATACACCACTAGTCAACATAAAGATAGATACACCACTAGTTAACATATAGATACGCCACTAGTCAACATATAGATAGATACACAACTAGTCAACATATAGATAGATACACCACTAGTCAACATATAGATAGATACACCACTAGTCAACATATATATAGATACACCAATAGTCAACATATAGATACACCACCAGTCAACATATAGATAGATACACCACTAGTCAACATATAGATAGATACACCACTAGTCAACATATAGATAGATACACCACCAGTCAACATACATGCTCTTTCCATAAATTAGACTGACCAGGTGAATCCAGGTGAAAGCTATGATCCCTTGTTGATGTCACTTGTTAAATCCACTTCAATCAGTGTAGATGAAGGGGAGGAGACAGGTTAAAGAATGATTGAGACAATTGAGACATGGATTGTGTACGTGTGCCATTCAGAGGGTGAATGGGCAAGACAATAGAACTCAGAAACAGCTTTCTTTCCAACTGCTTTTTGAGTTTGAATGTAAAGATAAGACTCAACAGTCTAATAATTTAATGAAGCTTTCATTGCTTGTTGAACTGTCACAGAGCAATGGACTCCACCCTCCTCTAATCTTTACCTCCCTCTCTCTCTCCCTACCTCATCCTCCTCCCTCTCTCCAGGTTCCTCTATCTACGGCCGTGTGATGGTGGACCCAGTCCAGAACCTGGGTGACTCCTTCTCCTGCAATATAGAGAAGGTGTTCCTGTGTACAGGTGCTGACGGTTACGTCCCCAAGTACAACCCCACCAACAAGGAGTATGGCTGCCTGGCCGACGCACCTTCACTCCTCTACAGATTCAAGATCCTGGTGCGTACGGCAATCACTCAACACATGATGCCTCCACTCAGGGGGGAAATTCCTCTGGAGTTTTGTTATGGTCACTTTGAAGGTAGTTTGGTCGGTTTTACTATATTCATTCGTCATTTCTTACTTCAACCATTTAGCAGAATGACTTACAGGAGCAATTAGGGTTAAGTGCCTTGCTCAAGGGCACATCAACACATTTTTCACCTAGTTGGCTCAGGGATTCGAACCAGAAACCTTTTGGTTACTGGCCCAATGCTCTTAACCCCTAGACTACCTAGCTCTGATCAATAGACATCCTATACAATATTTATACGTTAGGTTCTATTTATAATTATTTCATTGTTTTTTCCTCCTCAGGACAAGGCCCAGCCAGAGACCCAGGCTACAGCTTTTGGAGATGTGTTGTTTGACGCCACTCTGGCCCTGGACACTCCTGGAGGCCTGCCTCTGGTCAGACAGTCTGGTTCAGACGGATTCACCCTGTCCTCTTCACCTCTCTTCCAGGTCAGCTGACACACACACACAAACACACACACACCCAGAGAGGCTCTCTTTGACTCTATCCATACCTAATATGGTCTGTAAACTGGATACAAATGGGAAAATAGTCCCTGTATGTTTGAATTAAATGCAAATCTGAATGCAATGTGAGTATAATTACTTGATAACTGCAAAAAAATAACACAAATTTGAAAGGATTCTATTGTTGGAAGTCACACAATGAAAGGTATGGGCCAAAGTCTTTCTCACTAACCTCAAGCTCCACTGTGTCTTGTTGTTCCAGGTGGCTGCAGGTCGGGAGTGGTTCATCCACACAATCTACACCGTCCGCTCCCGAGACAACGCCAACCGTGGCATCGGCAAGCGCAGTCTGGAGTACCACCACAGCCTGTCCTCTGTGGCCGACCCTCAGCCCGACCTCCACACCTCCTCCCTGGGTCGCTCCCGTCGTGCCGCCCCCGCTCCGGATCTGGCCCAGGACATCGGCACCGACAACAATCGGGGAACCAACATCCAGCACATTGCTCTGGACCGCTCGGACCGCCTGGTGGTGAGCCAGCGCCAGCCATGGGCGGGACGTGACAGGGCTGGGTCTGACCGCGACTCACCCTTCCTGGAGCGCCCCCTCCTGGAGAGTTCCGGTAGGGAGCCTATGGACACCTCCACCCTGCCCATGCTGGTAGGCCTGGCCGGGTTGATCCTTCTCACCTGCCTGGTGGCCATGGTGGTTATACTGCTGGTGCGGCGCAAGAGGAAGAACCAGAAGAAGAGCCAGTTCCCTCCCTACTCCACCTCGTCGTGCTCGGCCTACAGCGGAGGGAATGGCAACAGCAGAGAGGGCATGATGGGTAGTGGGCACAGCAGCTTGGACAGCTCTGAGGTCTAGGCTACAGACTAGAGGCATCCCTCCTATCAACACCATCCCACACCCCATCCCTGTGGCCTTCTGATAAGACATTGACAGTTGTCAACAGTTCCAACCTCTACCACTGCAGTGCCTTCTAAGGGCTCTGTCCAATCCGTATCGCTGAAATGTTATAGATGCGCGGTAGAAATGTAAAGATAATATCCGTTTGAGCCGACATATGCAGCGTTTATTGTGAATGCAGTCTCCGCTAACGCGGGAACACTGGCTTTAAATTTCAAACACGCTGAATTTCCGCGATACGAATTGAATAGAGCCCTAAGACAAGGCTAACCCTGCTTTCTGCTAGCACTGAAGACAGCACAGCCAATTCTTGGGACAGTTGATGTGTGTTGTGGGCCTATAACCAGAGAATGAATACATGCATGGTTGGCCAAGCCTGCAGAGAGAGAAAGTAATGTGAGGCTCCATGAATCCTCAATGAAGTGTGTTCACCCCTTTTCCTGTGGTATGCCTACTGTATTTAACATTGGTTTTAGTGCCCCATCAACAACTCAATTGTCTGAACTCTATTCAGTTCTGCTTTAGGTAGGATAGTTCTAAATCATGTGTCAAATATTAGGAGTCCCCAAGTGCTGATGTTGTGGAGAAAACCCCTTCCAACTATGCTAACAACTGCCATAGGTGAAAAACCCAATTCTTAAAACAGTAATGGCATCTCCAGAAGGAAACAAAAAAAATGTCCCCCATGATAGTGAAAAGCAGCTTTGAGGAGACTATTCTGTCCTGTTTTTCTTAAGATAACTAGTCTACCACCGTTCAAGCTGTGTCAACTTTTTTTTTTTTGTGTGTGCAAGATAGACAAGTGGGTCGAATCCTGGGTTGTCTCGGTCCGGTCGAGGCTGGCTGTTTTAAATGTGGTAAATTCATGTATTTTTGTAATATTGATTGATGCACTGCTGTGCTTTACAAAGCCCTCAGTAGTTAGCAGGTGTGCCCACTGCAGCAGAACATAGACATGGTGCTATTCAAAGGGATTGTGATGTTGTCCATTTCAGTCAATCAAATGCGTAAACTATTCATTCAGAATGTTTTTATAAATTTTTGTTTCAGGTGTGGTTTAAAAATCACACGTGTATGTGCATATTATTATTATTATAAATCTTATAAGTATGTGTACATACCTGCATGTATAGGATGTCCAAAGTCAACACAGGACAATGCAAACAAAAAGGTATTAATTACAACACCCTGGTGAAACTTGAAAAATATGTAAACCCCACATTTGATGCTGTTTATCAAGTAAGCATTTATAAACGGAAGAATGTGTCTATCTTGATCTTATGCAAGTGACAGTATATGTTAATAGGCACCAATTAGTTAAGGTATAGAAATGTCTCCGACCAATTTAGATCAAATTGGTGACTTATCAATTTTGTGATAATTTCAATCAATTGTTTGACGTACTCCAACTTTAACTGCCAAATACAAATGTACTTTTCTGAATGATTTTGGTCCTAGTGTTCACTCAGACTGCGTGTGAACGTGCATGTCCACTGCTCTTTGTGTGAAAAGCTTTGCACAAATATTAAACATAAAAACAGTCTTCTTAAGCAAAAAAATATATACTTATTTTTTTTTAAAAAGGGGTAATTTATTAGTGACATGTTCAAAAAATACATTTTCTACAATGTAGGCCGGTAACATAAGAGGTTCCTTAAAATAAAAAAGTGGGACTGGAATGTGATACCACAACCAACAGGCATAAATAAATGTATTGTCTCAAGTACTAGTAAAAAAGGGTAGAAAACTCAAATGGAACTAAATCAGTACAGCTCAGTTAGTCCCTGCTAGGCAGGCCTGTGAATAGAACGAGCACTAAGAACCTAGAACCTAGGTTCCATCCTAGAACCTTCTACATAGAATGACACGCTATGGTGAAGAAAAGTTCAGTCCTCTGGGGTTTTATACAGTAAATCATCATCATCATTATTATTATGTATCACCACGGTAACCCGTAAAAAACAAACAGACGCTACGACTACTATACTGCTGACTGCCTGCTGCTGCCCTCGATCTGCACATCACCACCTCACAATTTTAGCTTTTTCCTTCGGCCTCCTCGCTGGTCTGGGGTCCCTTCACCCTTACGCTTCTGAGCCTGAGGAAGAGGGGGATGAGGAGGAAGAGAGAGAGAGAAAAAAAATGTCAGATCAAATAGTCATAAATCGGCACTTCATAGAAGAATGGCTGATTACAATGGCCTATTGGTTTAGACAAGACTATACAGTGTAAAAGAACATTGTGATACTGTTAGTGTCGTGTGTCTTCCTGCACAATGCAAGGAGATAGGAGAAGGACTGCATGGGAAGAGAATCTGTGACGGACAGGAAGTAGAACGTTGTGATCTTACAGAAGACTGACTCCGCGGCGCTTTCTTCTTCTTCTCTGCCTTCTCTCTCTCCTCCAGCTCCATGTTCTCTCGTTCAATCAGGGTGATCAGGGTGTTGCATCGCCTCTGGAGCTCCTATATACACACACACACGTTAGTTTACAACCACAGCTCTTCAAATTGGATAATGTTTTGTTTCCTGAACCAATGTAGTAGTGTATAAGTATCAAACAATATATATAAAAACATTTTTTTGTACCTTTATTTAACTAGGCAAGTCAGTTAATTAAGAACCAATTCTTATTTACAATGACGGCCTATCAAAAGGCAAAAGGCCTCCAGCGGGGACGAGGGCAAATATAGGACAAAACACACATCACGACAAGAAAATAAATGCTTATCATGTTACTGAAGAAGTAAAACCACATTTCTAGCTACAGGTTCTACAACTCGATAAAGTTGTAGTTAATTCCACTGTCTGCTGGGACCGCTCCACTCACCATGGCGGTCCTGGACTTGAGGAACCAGTCGAAGCGGAACTGGGGTGAGTTACGGATGCACTGGCGCAGCTCGTCGTAGACCGACTCCTTTTCGAAGCCCAGCTTGTGCAGCATGCAAATGAGGAAGCGGTCCTCCTCCTCCGTGTAGTTCTTCCCCTTGTTGGTGCCGTACGAGATCCTCAACTGGTGGAACGGAGCCTTGTAGCGACCAATCTACAACAAGGGAGAGATGGCATTCAGGGTGTATGGTAAGCCTCTGTTAGACATGATCAGACACCAGCTCCTGACACGTTGATTCATAAGGGTTGGGAGTGTCCAGACATTTTCACAACTGTGTCAAGCTTCTGATCAAAATAAAAGGTCTTGCCTCCCCAACGCTGTTCTTGTGAATGATGACCTCACTGAAATGGCTTACCTTTGTGTCCAGTGCTTTCTTGATGCTGATCCTCCTCTGGATGCGGGCCTCTCCTCTCTCGATCTGAGCCATGATCTTCTCAATGTCCTGCAGCTCGTTGCAGCGCTCCCAGAACACAGCTGTGTACACACACACACACGTTTAGATCATAAGACTTTAGATCTCTGTCATACACTTGAGAGCTACATCCACTAGCTATATAAGAAGTAGATTCAGATACATTTCTGCGATTTGAAAATATTTTATTACCGGAATATTCCATGACTTCCTCTGGGGTTTTGCCCTCCACCTCTCTGGCGATGTTCTCGATGTCGTCTCTCCCCCACTTCTCATTGGCTTTGATGAACTGGTTAAAGTCACGCTTGTTCCAAATGGTGAATCCCTGTGGCGAGATAGATGACAGTTTTATGACACTAGCCACAAATGCTAACATTTGTCTCTACTTTGTAGTTGAAGCCATTGAAGAGTATCTCAACTGAACTATACATAGTTCTATAAATATGACATGGAGTAGGGCACTATGATGAATGTCTAGAGTGTTTAAGTATGATGTCTTGTTTCAGCCAATTACCTGTGAGAGGAGGTTCTCCTTCTCCTCCAGCTCCTCCTCTGATAGGCCCTCGGCCTCGTCAATCTTAGCCTGCTCCTCCTTCTGGTTCTGGGCCGAGTTTGGCAGTTCTGGGTTACGAGGAACCTGGAGAGAAAATGTATATAACATATACACTCAACAAACTAAACAGAGTGTGTTGGTTTGAAACTGCACATAGGAGATCCAAAATGGCCGCTGTCTGATGGAACATTATCATACTAACGCCATCATAATCTACCACAGGGGAGGCTGGTGAGGGGGACAACTGCTCAAACACATAGATACCATTCCATTAATTCCGTTCCAGCCATTACTATGAGCCTGTCCTTCGATTTGTGCCACCAGCCATCACTGATGTACCACCAGGTACACTAGTAAAAGTACACGTTGACATACCTTGTAGCCGATAGTCTTCCTGTAGAATAGGATCTCTTTCTCCAGCAGTTCAAACAGCCTTGGGGGGAAGAACTGGAAGTCCTGCACATTGGGCTGCTTAGGTGGACGAGGAGCCTGGAAGAGGAGAACGGCAGTTTTAGACAAGCAGAAAGATGGTCTGGAAGAGGTAACCAGCAGTTTTAGTCATGGAGAAAGATGGTCTGATTCATTCCACAGAGCTATCCCAGTGGCGTATACATAGCCAGACGGTCGGCGGTAGTGAGGCTTACCTTGGGTGCTTTGGGCTCGCTGACACGCAGGGCCTCTCTGAAGTAGGCGTCCACGGCATAGTTTGCCTTCCTCTCTCTCTTGGGCGGCTCGATCCAGTTGGTGACCACCTTCTTCTTCTCCCTGTAGTCCTCTCCTTCAAAGGTGTACACACTGTTGTCTGACTCCATGGTGAAGTTCCTCAGGGAGCTCTCGCCCATGGTGTTCATCTTCTCCTTCAACTCCATGGTCTGTCAGATACAAACACACAGCAAAGAGTTAGCATCTAATGTGTTTGGCCTCTATACACTGCCATATCAACCAATTGACCCACATAGCAATGCCGATGCTATCACATATTATCTAAATGATCTGAGTACAGTTAAATAGTAATGTTAGGGCTAGGCCTTTGTCCGTCTGCGTTCTGACCTTCTTCTCGCCTCGCTCCAGGATCTCGTCGATGTCATCGTCGGTGATGTCGCTCTCCTTGGAGGCGAAGACGTGCGTGGCGCCGTGCCGGATGATAGACAGCATCTCGTCCTTCCCCAGCTTGTTGGCATTGGGATCCACTAGCCTTCCTGCAGAACAGACACAGTAGACAAGTCAGCCAATTGCTTTACCAAGGTATTGACATCAATAGTGTTGGTTTGAAACTGGGAAGAGGAGATCCAAAATGGCCACTGGTGCAGTACCTTGCTGGATGACGATTGAGTCCAGTTGGAGTTTCATCTCGGCCCGCTCTACGATCCTCTCCTCCACCGTGTTTTCTGTGATGAAACGGAACACGCGCACCTGCTTCTTCTGACCAATCCTGTGAGCTCGGTCCTGAGAAGAAAGGTTAAAAGAACCAATCAGGTAAGTTTCTAACGATTACCAGGCAGAAGAATATTGATAAATTAAGTCACTGGTGACAGGTTCTATTGAATGTAAGCTCACTGGTTATGACATGATTCAAAGTTAAATCTGTAGGGCAACTGATTAATTAGTCCACTGATGTGGGTCAATGAGAGGCACTGACCATGGCCTGCAGGTCGACCTGAGGGTTCCAGTCTGAGTCGTAGAGGATGACCACGTCAGCCGTGGCCAGGTTAATACCCAGCCCTCCGGCCCTGGTGCTCAACATGAAGATAAACTTGGGGCTGTTCTCCTCATTGTACGCATTGATGGAGATCTAGAGGAACATGGGACATGTAGTGTGTTAAAACAGTAGTGAGCTAAATTGTTTGTATTTACAAGCCATTTATAAGCCTGGTCCCAGATCTGTTTGTGCTGCCTTGGTGTGACATTGACCATAGCAGTTGGCAGGGCAGCACAAACAGATCTGGGACCAGGGTAATAAGCCACTGCCTTTAATGAGATCCAGGAGTGGAGGTCATAGTCGTACCTGTCTCTCCTCGTGGGGCGTCTGTCCGTCCAGGCGACAGTAGCCAAAGTTGCGCCACATGCAGTAGTCCTCCAAGATGTCCAGCATCCTGGTCATCTGGCTGAAGATCAGCACACGGGAGCCTGGGAGAGGAGTTCAAAATGGCCACCAATCAAATCATCCACCATGCCTACATTGCTGCAACTTTAACATAGTAGTTTGAATCACAAAATTAGTCTGAAATAGCCTTTACACTACACTTTCTCCATATCAACTTTAAAGTTAAAAAAAGGGCCACAGAGCCATCAAACATGCCATAAAAAAAACATTTTGTGACTGGTCCGAGGGGACCCGTTCGTCCACCCACCCTGAGCCTTCATCTTGGGCAGCAGCTTGTCAAGGACGGCCATCTTGCCACTGTTGACTGCCAAGTGCAGGTCGGTGGTGTAGGGCGGGCCGGGCTCGGCACCGTCAAACAGGTACGGGTGGTTGCAGCACTTCCTCAGCTGCATCAAGACGTTGAGCAGACGCATCTTGTCCATCTTCCCTGCAGAGTTCAGGATGTCTATGTCCTTCATCAGGATCTTGGTGTACCTGAGGAGAGAGGGGAAAGTGTTTTCAATACACATTATAGTGTACAAGTTGGCTTAAGAATGTGGCTGGCAAGGAAAGGGGAAATACGTTGACTATGTGTGGGCTACTCACCATTCTCTCTGCATCTTACTCAGCCCCACATACATCTTGATCTCTTTCTTAGGCAGCAGAGACTTCTCCACCTCATTTTTGATACGACGCAGCAGGAAAGGACGCAGTACCTACACAGAGAGAGAGAGACAGAGACAGACAGAGAGACAGAGAGACAGAGAGAGAGAGAGAGAGACACAGAGAGAGAGAGAGAGAGAGAGAGAGAGAGAGAAACCAAGGAAAGGTAAGGGAAGGCCCAAAAAAATATTTGATAAAACCCCACAGGGATACATGTTTACTGTATTAGAATCCCCATTAGCATTTGTACATGCAGCAGCTACTCTTACTGGGGTCCAAATAAAACAGTTAGACTAGAACAACATAAGATATTATTACAAATTAATAAGTAATACATTGTCAAGGCACCAAGAAACAAAAATACTATTTACTCACTATTCGTATATATAGTACATATTCATGTATACAGTATAGTTCAATATAAGGAAGTGTTTCAGATACTTACAGTGTGAAGACGTTCCACCAACTTCTGATCCCCTAGGCAGTTGTTGGTGTCAAACCATGAGTCAAAGTCCTTTGAGAGAAAAATAAAAAGTTAATCAATCCATATTTTTGGGGCCCTTTAAATAAGTGAAAAAAAGTATTATTAAGCGTCCTTCCTAAACTGTAGTGGTAATTGTCTGTGTCTAACAATCCCCCCCCCCCGCAGGTACATTAAAGTTAATCCTATTTTTATCTGCCTCTTACCTCTGAGGAGTTGAAGACGTCTGGCAGCAGGAAGTTGAGCAGAGCCCAGAGTTCGTGGAGGTTGTTCTGCAGCGGGGTGCCGGTCAGCAGCAGACGGTTGGTTGTCTTGAACTCACGCACTATCTCAGACAGCTACAGCACAAACAACATACACAGGTAAGACAAACCATCTAAGAGTCTTTTGCGAGTTGAGTCCATCGACGTTTTGTGAGTGTATATACACATTTTCATTTAATCAAATATGTATACAGTTTGTGTGTGTGCGTGTCAACTTTAAAAGCTCCCTAACCTTTGACTTCTCATTCTTGATCCTGTGGGCTTCGTCGATGACCAGGTACCTCCAGTTGAACTTCTTGAACACGGCCTTCTCTATGATGAGCATCTCGTAAGAGGTGACACACACGTCCCACTCCCCCGGCAGCAGCACATCCCTGATCAGGGCATTCTGGGAGAGAGGGGAAGATTCAGGGTTATGGTGGGTCACAAGACCAAAGCCCCAGCGATATCACCAGTCTAACGCGCTGCATCTGCTGTAGTACAAGTTATTGAAAATGACTGCCTTAAAACAAATGCATTGGCTTGCATTATGCCAAAGCTCCATTAGCATGAAATCTAAATGTTTCGTTTTCAGTTGCAGACAGAGATTAACTGACTATTTACACGACAACATCTCTTCCAACATGGAACATTGCAAAATACATAAGCCTCAACACTGTCCCACAGTCACAGTCGATCAACATGCCCTGTTCATTTTACATCAGAGAACTCATGTGGTCTGCTGTTGCTAATAGCTCACCCTCTGCTCTCGGTCTCCGATGAGGCAGACTGCTTTGAGAGAGGGCACCCAGCGTTTGAACTCGTTCATCCAGTTGTACAGGGTGGACTTGGGTACTAGCACCATGTGGGGCCCGGGGATGCTCCTGTAGTGCTTCATGTACCCCAGGAGAGAGATGGTCTGCAGGGTCTTACCCAAACCCTGAAGGACAACAAGGTAGGTGTGAGTATCAAAATGCACAATTAGACATGCTCAACTTTGAATACCAACAGTAGCGTGAATGAGTCTTTGGAGGCTGTTACTGCTGTAGCCCAGGGGTAACCTTAATTAGTATCACAGACACACAAAGCTACTAGTAAACAGCTAGTGATCAAGAGGTATGCATGTAGAACTACCGGGATATCAAAAAGGTTATATTTTTCACTTTATTTTGAAATAAGAACCCACCATTTCATCAGCAAGGATCCCGTTAATTCCGTTCTCGTACAGAGAGATGAGCCAGTTCAGACCACGGACCTGGTAGTCTCTCATTGTACCCCCCTTTACAACTGTTGGGAGATGCATACAGCACAACATGCTCAGTGTTGCAAAAGTTTGACATACTTTACATTCAACTATGGACTGTAGTAGTCCCGTTCAGGACTTTGCTACATTAAAGATGCACTGTGCAGAAGCCATTTTCTGGTTGCTAAAATTCCAATATTGCTCCTAATCTCAGTTTGTGTGACAAGTTTAGTGTAGAGAATGATTGTACCATCTAAACTGCTGTGAAATGTATTTTCCATAACCAAAAATATTGTATTTTCATCTGTTTGATAGTGGTGTACAAAACCGAAAGTAACAGACGCAAAAACAAAACTTAAGCACGGATGGCATAGAAAATGCGTACCTGGAACAGATCAACCGTGTCTTAGACTTGCTTTTAATGAGAATAACAGATCTATAACACGCATTTCTATGTGAATTTGGTCAGGTCTCCCAAAAAGTGCCATATTACAACTTTAGTAAGTAAAACCATGTGACTGCTTACAGGAGGGTGATTCGTCGAAGCGGGTGCAGACATTGGTGGTCTTGCTGCTTTCGCTCAGCAGCTCTTCATCCTCTTCCTGCTCTGTGCGACGATGACGGTTACTGTCAAAGACACAAAGGGGCACCCACAATTCATCAGTAACAACATATCAAATGTCCCCACACGTACACCCAATGTACTCCCAGGGAATATTGAGGAGTCGTGGGGTCAGGTTGTGTTGTATACTCACTCTCCGACCGAGAGGAGATTCTGTTTCTCGTCCTTTTTCATACGAGGGCGTCCAGGCTTCATCTTGAGCGGGGAGGTGGGGGTCTTCTGGGCCGCAGGTTGGATGAAATGGGCAAAGACCTCGGTCTGCTTCAGTAGGTACTCAAATCTGTTGGTGCGGTCGGATGCCTACACACAGAAAAGCAGTGAAACTTTGTGAGCAACAAATGGCGTTTAAAAGCGAATAGTGACACCTTGGACCTGTAAATTAACATCTTTATTAAACCAGCATGATTGTAGCAGTGTGCAATTACCACTTTCTCCTCATAGGCTGGTGCTGTGGATGAAGAGGGGTCCTCATCTTGGGCATCCTGTCCGGCTTCAGAAGACTCCTCCTTACTGGCCTCTGATGCATCATCCTTTTCCTGGAAATGAGGAAGTTAAAGCCACTTACAAAACAACTGGGAACTCAGAAATCTTTGACTTCCAACCTCAGTGACTTCAAGACAAGTGGGAACTCGAGAAAAAACGGACTACGACTGGAAAAATATTGTTGTAAAGGTCATCCAACTCGGAAACTTTCTTTCTAGGGCAGTGTTTCCCAACCCTGGTCCTCGATTACCCCCAACAGTAAAATGTTTTATTGTAACCCTGGACAAGCACACCTGATTCAACTTGGCAACAAGCCCTCAATGAATTGAATGAGGTGTGTTTGTCAATGGCTACAACGAAACTGTGTACTGTTAGGGGTACTCGAAGATCACTTTTCTAGAGATACGACTTTCCAACCTGAAGATCACTGACGTTACGATTATACCCCCGACTTCCCAGTGTATAAAGAGGATGAATGCAGCGTCAAACAGATGTAAACAACTGCTAAAATTGTATAGAAACCATTGATGCGTATTCAAATAAAGTGTGTCAGTTGTAACGTTAGATAGCGTAATGTTACTAACTAGCATAGTTAGCTGAGTGTTTATAAAAAAGGCTAGTTGCTACCTCTGCAGTACTGTGAGACACTCCGGGAAGATGGGTCGGAGCTGTTGATTAACGTTAGCTAACGATGCTAATGCTAGTTAAACAACTCGTGCTAGCAAAGACAACGTTTGAGATGGCTCGATTTGGAGGTCACATAATCTAAAACTTGTTAAACATTTTTATCGAAAGATGGGCTCAGAATGTGTATAATTATTGTTTTGTTCCGGCTCACCTCCACTCCTCCGGTTTCTTCAAGTTCAGCTGCTTGCTCTTCCCGCAGCTCCACGCCGTTTCCAGTTTCCGACATTGTTACGGAATATCTTCCTCGATTTAAACCGATAGTCTGTTTATTCGATGAATTTGTCCGCCTTTAAATGGCAGATATGATTTCCCAAAACTTTCTTACAGAAAAAACGCTGTTATAGTCCTAGTGTTTATTATGAGAGACCGGCTGACTCCAACTGAATCATTCGCTAGCTTCCTTTCCCCGCTACCCGCGTTCACAAAGGTTCCGCTTTGTCTCGCGAGACTTTGGTAGCGTGGCTTCGTGTTTACTCCAAACAATGGAAAAACTGCACAAATGTACTGATTTATAACCAATCTGCTACCCATACCCGTGTAAATGTTATGCCTGTCCAATGGCTATGAGCTCAGTTAGTGCGTGAAAGAACAAAGTCCGTGGAATAATACATTTCGTTTTAAGTCATTACTATCCATTGTCAGTATGCTTATATTTGTATTTAAACAAACCTGTACTTCATACAAAGTTTAAGAATGTACATATTTTATTTTATAGACGCCATTTTCGTTATTTGTAAACAGGCAATGAGATGGTCAAAAACAGAAGGCTCCTAGAAAAATTCGTGGTCCATCGGAATGACGTTTCTACAGGGCTTTTAAATCAGCTGATTGTACCAAATAACATCAAATTAAGAGATGAATGAGCTATCAACAGGCGACTAATGCCAACTGTCATTTTATAATATTTTCATCGGATGCTGGTGTTATGAATTATATAGGTAAGTGATGTTTGGGAAGAAACATTTCTGCTAAGTCAGTGACATCTCCGGCCTGCTTTGTTTCAGTTACATACACAGCGGACGTCATGCTAGCATACCTAGCTAGTTTTTTAAAGAACGTTAGCTAACTAGATGGCGAAAAAAAGTTTGTCATCCACAAGTTTTATTTGTGCTTCAATGCCTTTCTTTAATCTCAGATAATCGGAATATGATTACATGCCGCTAGCTCCAATGTAATGTGTTTAGCTAGTTAAATTAGCTGCCTTTGTGATAAGGCAAAGCAGATGATACTGTGTTGTTTTTGTTTACCTGTGGCTAGCTTCATAGCCGTTTTATATTGCTATGCTTATACAACTTTTCAGCATCTGTCATCAAGGGTAAAAACAACTTCAGTTTATGTTATTGACAGAATCATACGTGTACCTAGCTGACTATGGTGGACATGCCATGAAGAAATGGAAAGCTAGCCAGAATAAGTAACTGGTCACTAATGGTGGTTGATGTCCTGCTCACTCTCCTCTTTTAGGTGTGGACTGTTCCCCGATCGTTCCCCTCACAGCTATATAGATCGACCGCCATCATGGACAAGATTCTGGAAGCGCTGGTCAGCTCCTCTCACTCAGTCCCTGTGAAGAAGGCCATCGTGAAGAAGGTAGTTGAAGCCGCAGAGAAAGAGGTCACGGGGGAGCAATGCCTGGCCCTGTACACCCTCACCACTCGCCTCATCCTCTTGGGCGAAGACGCCTTCCAGAAACAGGTGGGCTTCCAGGTGCTGGAGGCCTACGCCCGCTACCACCGCGACGAGTTTGAGCTCTTCTTCAGCAAAGGCTTTGTCCTGGGCCTGTTACAGCAGGGCTACGGCCCCCTGGACCGCAAGGACCCGGCTGTGGTGGACTACATCCATGGCTGCCTGCGGCTGCTGATCAGCTGCCCCTCTGTGCTGGATATCTTCCCCATCATCCAGACAGAAGTCCTAAGGATGGTGTGCGAACGGCCTGAGCCAGCCCTGTGCGCCCGTCTCGCCACCATGCTCTCAGACTTCGTACAGTGCATCCCCCGGGAGAAGGCGGCCATTTTGTTCTGCCAGCAGTTGGTGAGGACCATCGGGTACTTCCACTGTCCGGCCAGCCAGGAGCGGGAGCTGAGGGGGTACGTGGACCAGGTGACCAAGGTCAGCACGTTGCTGCAGAACATCTGGAAGGCGGAGCCGGTCACACTGCTGCCATCTCTGCAGGAGGTGTTCGCTATAATCTCCTCCACCGGTGAGACTGCGGGCATGTAGGGAGCACCACACACAGTCACAGATTTTAAAAAACACACACTCAAATTTCACTATGTGTCTATGCATCTGTGTCCCATACTAGTCGTCTATTCAGTAATACTATCCTTTGAACAAAATGTGCAGTTTCAAATATACATTTTTACTGTACAGATGTAAAGAACACATTATAGTATTTCTAAAGCACTCACTGATTTGACCTCCACCTTCGCCCACCTATGGAAAAACTAGGAATGTCAGGCTTGTTAGCACATGATTGAGACTTGGAACAGTAACCTCTGTCATTTTAATGATCCAGGGTGGTGCAGAGTGCACTGCTCAATATCAGACTTCACTCCACCGTTCAGTTGTATCACCTGTTTATGGTAGAGGTTGTAAACAAGACATTTGAATATAATTGTGCCAGATTTCATAAGCTGTTATTGGTGTATTAATGTTTGTTTTGTGTTCTGCACAGACTCCTCCTTCGACCCCTCCATTGCACTAGCCAGCCTTGTCCAGCACATACCTCTCCAGATGATCACAGTTCTCATCAAGAGCCTAACCACCGACCAGAACGTTAAAGACACCAGCATGACTCAAGCACTCTGCAGGTCACTGGGTGCTTTTACGCTGTGTTGTTTTTTCATTCATTTTCTAAACTGATTAAATGAATCTGTTGTATTTGTTTGTATATTAGATGGGATGTGATTTAATAACTTTTCTGGCCTTGTTTACCGATCTCTCTCTCTCTCTCTCTCTCTCTCTCTCCCACTTTCTCTCTCTCTATCTCTCCCTTTCTCCATCTCTCTATCTATCTCTCCCTTTCTCCATCTCTATTTCCTTCCTCAGGATGATTGACTGGTTGTCCTGGCCTCTAGCGCACCACGTGGACACGTGGGTCATTGCCCTGCTGAAAGGGCTTGCCGCAGTGCAGAAGTTCACAATCCTCATAGATGTCACCCTACTCAAGATTGAACTGGTGGGTAGTTTACTGACCACTGACCACAGCAGGGAGTGTCATTGACCTCAGATGGTAGTAACACATGGTAATAGCAAAGACAGTACGGTATGAAGATGGGCAGAAACTGCTTCTCCAATAGAAATCCCGATCACACTTGTAGGCGATGTCATGGCGACGCTGGCAAGTCACTACAGACCCAGGTTCGATCCCGGGCTGCGTCACATACGGCCGTGACCGGGAGAACCATGAGGCGGTGCACAATTGGCCCAGCGTCATCCGGGTTAGGGGAGGGTTTGGCCGGCTGGGATTTCCTTGTCCCATCGCGCTCTAGCGACTCCTTGCTGTGGGCCGGGTTCCTGAAAGCTGACTTTGTTCACCAGCTGGACATTGTTTCCTCCAAGACATTGGTGCGGCTGGCTTCCGTGTTAAGCGAGCAGTGTGTCAAGAAGCAGTGTGGTTTGGCAGGGTCGTGTTTCGCAGGATGCATAGCTCTCGACCTTCGCCTCTCAAGGGCCCTTAGGGGAGTTGCAGCAATGGGACAAGACTAACTACCAATTGGATATCACAAAACTTGGTAGAAAAAGGGGTACGTTTAATAAAAGTAACACGTCATCGTGTCTAGCAAAAACGTTAACTTGTCACTTTCACGAGGTTGGAGTAATAACATATTCAACAACTGAAGACATTGGCTCGAATCTCGGTTGTGCTTTTAGATTTCGAGACAATTCCCAACTAAGGAAGAATTTTTCCCGTCTCTCAAACCCCGGCCTGGTCTGTTTCACAAGCGTTCCCGTAAGTCTCGCAATGTTGCGCCTCTAGGTTTACAAACTCTGTGGTAATAGCATCTATAACTACAGAGTAACTTCAGTTAGAACTGATGAATAGATCATCACAAATGTGTTCCCTTAGTTTGGTCGTCATGTTGTCTAGCTATATCACTTATCTCCTGAATTGTGTGTTTCTGTGTCAGTGTAAGTACAATACATATTTTGGACCGTGTTTCTTCGTGTTTAGGTGTTCAACCGTCTGTGGTACCCCATCGTGCGGCAGGGGGCCCTAGTGGTTCTCTCCCACATGCTGCTGAGTTTCCAGCACTCTCCTGAGGCCTTCCACTTGGTAAGAAACACACACACAATACAACTTGTTCTATTGTACAACGCATGTCCTCCCCTCCCTCATTCCCCCTATTTAGCTGAAGTGCCTTCAGGCTCCATTAAACTCCATTTCCCAGAAGCACTTTCCTCTCAGCAGGGCTCTTCCACTAATGAGGTGTAAAGTGTTTAAAGCACCGTGATGGTCCTTTAGTTGGCTGGTTGTGTTTTCATCCGCCATGATCGTCAATTCATTTTAGAAAGTTGACTACAGTTAAGTAAGGGGAGGTTTAATGTAGCATGTGAAGGTTGATGTTTTTACCAGTCACTACATCAGTGTGTTTAGTGCTATTCTACTGATCTATGCTGTGCCTAGTTTCCTCCACTGCACCTTTCCACTTTTCAACAGATGTGATGCGCATATGACCAAGATCATCATGTCTACCAGCACTGACTTTGCTGATAACTACTTTATTGAGGATAAATTGACTTACTACGACTGTGATATGTTGGTTGTTTCACCTAGCTATCTTAGGAGGAATACACTAACTGTAAGTCGGCCAAATGACTAAAATTAGAATGTAGTCTTCAATACATTCAATGTGTGTTCCCCAGGTGGTGCCACATGTCGTGGACCTGGTTCAGAGTCTGAAGAGGGACGGCCTGCCCACCAGTAAAGCTTTCCTGCTGCACTTCACAGAGCTCATCCACTGTATGATGTACCAGTACTCTGGCTTCCCTGACCTCTACGACAACATCCTGGAGGCCATCAAAGTAAGACGCCTTAGCAACGAGTGATCCCACGAGTGTTGCCCTTTTTTAAGAATCTGAAACATTTACTGACATTATATTATGGTCCACCTGACACGGGGAGAAAGTAGGTTTACATTATTTATGTGACCAACTGTAGCGTTTGATGTCGTGAATGATCAGATATATCTTTAATTTGGTGTCATTATTGTAGGATAGACCTTTTTAAAATTCGGACAGTGTACAATACTATGTAGATCATGTTTGGTAAACGGGTGTATGGCGTGTCTGAAAGCTGTTGTCCCCGCTAGGAGCTACCTGGACCCGGTGAGGAGAAGATCAAGCTGGTTCTGAACCAAAGTGCCTGGACGTCCCAGTCCAACTCGTTTGCCTCAGGCCTGCTGAGGCTGGAGTGCAAGTCTGAGACGGGCAAGACTGGCCTCATCAACCTGGGAAACACCTGCTACATGAACAGTATCATTCAGACACTCTTCTCAGCCACAGAGTGAGTAGTGGATTTAGCACACACACACACACACATCGCACACACACAACTACACGTTGCATTAATATTGAATTGACCACATGGTTAACAAAGCTGTCTGTATACATTGTTGCTTAAATCCCCTCAATAGAATGACATAAAGCAGAAGTATTTATTGTAGGAAAGTCTTCTGAAAGGTTCTGCTGTGCATGAGCCCTTCTGTCGTTCTGTCCCAGTTTCAGGAGGCATGTCTTATCATTATATCTGAATGATGTCACTGCCAACACACTGATGAAGAAACTGCAGCTCCTCTTCGCTTTCCTCTCTCACACCCAGGTTTGTCTCCCTCTGCTGTTAGTGGCCATCGTGTTGTCAATGGACATTACTATTGATCCAACACTGATCTTTCACTTGGTGTGTGTGTGTATTCGGAGTGGTCATTCAGTGTGTGTGTGATCTTTCACTTGGTGTGTGTGTCTGTGTGTCTGCGTGTCTCCTGCAGAGGGCAGCATACGCCCCCAGACTGTTCTTTGAGGCATCTCGGCCCCCCTGGTTCAATGCAGGTTCCCAGCAGGACTGTTCTGAGTACCTCCGCTTCCTCCTGGACAGGTAGGTACACCATCTAGTAGTCTGCAGGAGATACCGTACAACTCCTTCCTCCTGGACAGGCAGATACACCATCTAGTATACTGCAGGAGTTACCCTACAACTCCTTCCTCCTGGACAGGCAGGTACACCATCTAGTAGTCTGCAGGAGTTACCCTACAACTCCTTCCTCCTGGACAGGTAGGTACACCATCTAGTATACTGCAGGAGTTACCCTACAACTCCTTCCTCCTGGACAGGTAGGTACACCATCTAGTATACTGCAGGAATCACCCTACAACTCCTAAAACCTGTAAGACTCCCGGTACAGGCGGAAAGCATGGATGTATAAATCTAGCGTGTGTTTGTCTGGAGTGTGTTTTGAGAGAAGGATTTGAAGTTATAGAATTTCTGTTCACTCGAATGGGTGTTATTGAAAAGGACATCTCCATTTATTGTGCTGCTGCATTCATTTTCATATTGTATTTTTTGTTAAACTTTCTCTTGTCTCCTCCCGTTCCATTGCCAAGGTTACACGAAGAGGAGAAAACCATCCAGGTCCTCATGTCAGCCAAGCCAAATGTCGTCTCCCCTGGCAACGGACCGAGCGAAGACACCAGGAGTCAAACCACTCCGGAGGGCACCGGAGTGCCACCCCTGACGCCTGTGGAGGCGAAGTCAGAGGGGAATGACGAGAGGACGCTGATTGAGAGGATGTTCGGAGGCAGGCTGAGCACGGGTATCCGCTGCATGACATGTAACGGAGTCTCTGAGAAAGAAGAACCCTTCACTGACCTATCCCTGGCCTTCTGTCCCTCCACCTCCAGCCCTCTTCAGACTGAGGGCCCCTCAGAGGAACCCCGGGGCCCTTGCCAGGGGGCTGTCAACGGGGGCAGTGAGGCTCCCGAAATAGGCCCTTCTCCCAAACCCGCCACGGCCTCTACCACCGGCATCCATTTTGTCCCAGCGTCCAGCGAGCCACCGCTGTCTGTCCCTGACCTGGTAGACTACTTCCTGGCACCAGAGATCCTGGACAAGGAGAACGCCTACTTCTGCCAGAAGTGCGGCTCGCTGCAGCGGGCCGAGCGGGGGATGAGGGTGGTGGCGGCGCCCGAGTACCTCATCCTTACGCTGCTGAGGTTCTCCTACGACGCCAAGTGTCACGTGCGCCGTAAGATCCTGGACAACGTCACCATCCCGCCGCTCATGAGACTGCCTGTGCACGCCCCTCCACCCAAACACTCTCCGTCCTCTTCCTCGGCACCGCCCTCTCCACTCCAAGTGGACTCACCCGAGAGCAGTGAAAACCTGGCCAAGAAACTGAAGCCGTCGCAAAGAGAGGAAGAGGAGGAGAGTGGGGTAGAGGGCGAGAACGGGATGAACGGAGGAGAAAGTGAGGTAGGGGTGTGGCCGGCAGCCCAGTTCGTTCCCTACGTCCTCAGCTCCGTAGTGATGCATTCTGGGATGTCGTCGGAGAGCGGCCATTACTACTCCTACGGCCGCAACCTCAACGGGGCCGACGGCGCCCAACACCACCTAGCCAATCACCTCGCCCTGGGGGAGGAGCCTGGGAACGGGAAGACTGAGCCCATCGCACCCACTTGCTCCGCCCCACTGGGGGCGGTGACTCCCAAACGGGAAGCGGAGGAGGTGTGCGGAGGCCAGGCGGCCAGGGATTGGCTGCTATTCAACGACAGCAGGGTGACTTTCACTTCGTTGGGGTCTGTTCAGAACGTCACCAACCGTTTCCCCAAGGACACGGCCTATGTGCTGATCTACCGGAAACAGGACGTTACCGGGGGGCAGAACAGCACCGGGGGAGGGACGGCCAACGGCATGAGACTGGGCTCTGAACCTCCGCTGCAGAAAGAACTGATGGACGCTGTCACCAAGGACAACAAGCTCTTCTTACAGGTGAGAGGAGGGGCTATGAGGAGTTACAGTAAATTGAAGGAGGTGTTTTCTGTTTGCTTGCGTCTATCCAAGTGCTCTACTCACTTTCATTGACTGTATGTTCGTTTTCGTTTTTGGTTTGAAACTAAAAAGTTTTTCCTTTTAAGGTTATCAGAGTGCATGTTTTTCATCGAATTAACTCTTAAATTGGTGATATGTAAGCAGCATTTTCCCTTGGCTTTACAAGTAGGACAAGCCTCACCTATGACCCCCCACCCTCTTAACCACTAGAGGGCAACAGCCCATAATATAATACTCTACTTTCATCTCTCTCCATGACCGGTTTTAGATAACTGTAGCAGAAGGGTGAAAAGCTGGTTCACTCTCTCCTTCTCAACCCAATTTTTCTCTATATAAAAAGCCCTTCAGTCCCACCCTGTGTCGGCGCCTGTCATTTCTGCCACTAAATGCGGGCCAATTAGGGGTGAAGCAGCCATTAACATTAGCATAACCGTTTAGTATGATCCTGACTAAATGATGCATCAGGCTATGCTAATGTATTGGACCAGGGAAGTGGAATGTGTTCGCTTGTGATCATGCTAGCCTCCAGTAACCTTCCTCTAATTGCTTGATTAGCATGGGACGCTGAGGTGCGTTCATCCGTGTGTATTTTACATTTGAGTAATTTAGCAGACGCTCTTCTTCAGAGCGACTTACAATTAGTGCGTTCACATTAAGATAGCTAGGTGGGGAAAACACATCATCGTCGTATCGGTACATTTTCCTTCAACAAAGTATGTGTCAATGATAGTGGGAAAAGATTAGTGTTTTTTTTTGTGTGGGAGGGGGGGGTCGGTATGTCAAGCACATTTCCATATTCTTCAGGGTATTTCTGGCAATGTCTAGTCACGTTCAATTTAATAGGACCCTGTGTTTTCCATGTATCCATAGACAGGATTAAAGTATTTCTGAACAAGCTTTGATCAAAACATGTTACTTGAAACCAGAGTTCAGAAAGCCAACCATACACATGTTACACATTTCCCTCGTGCTTTCAAGACTCAATTAGTCAAGTGAAATTAATTAGTCATTAAGCTCAACAAAAAAAATAAAGACTTCAACCACACAGTTGCAGTAACCAGTGTAACCACTAGAGCGCAGCATTTTCTTGCTCAGACAGAATACCCAAACTCCTGGGTCATGTTCATTAGGACATGCAACGTTTTAAAACATTCTGCAACGGAAAATGTAATTAAGCGTTCCTTGTTGCACATGTCCCGGTATTCCCTGCCTGTTTCAGTCTGTTTTCTTCCATTTGGTGCCTAATGAACACAACCTTCTGAACAAAGTGTTTTAATTGTCCCAAACTCCTCCTTCTCTTTGTCCAAAAGGAACAGGAGCTGAACGCGCGGACCCGAGCTCTCCAGGCATCCTCTGCCTCCTGCTCGTTCAGGCCCAACGGACCAGACGACAATGAACCCCCGGGAAGCTGTGGTCCCTCGGGGGGAGGAGGGGGAGGAGGAGGTGGGGGGTTCAACACTGTCAACAGACTAGTCTTCTGATAGAGGAGAGACGAGAGAGACAAGTAAATATGGCACTGAAAGAGGACTGGACTCTATATATGCGAGACATACACAGAGAAGTCTGATTGGCTGCTCATCCAGTGGATGGCGAGCACATATGAACATAAAGAGAACGAGCACTTAAGATCTTGGAGAGAGACACTTGAATACAACACCTACAGTACACTCCCATGTGGACTTAAATCCAACACACACACAACACTGTACTCAACACTGGACCTCTCACGTCTGGCTCTGTCGTTTTATTATCATCCATAACTCACAACTTCCTGCCTCGGGACAAACTAGCCCTCTTAACCTTTCTTGGTTTGCATGCATTTATCAAAATTTTTTTCAAGCAGTGGGTTGTCAGAGAAGACATTTTCATATGCAATAAAATGTACAGATATGGGTGTGAAAATACATTCAATAATCATGGAATATGACTAACTAATTCCATGAGTACTGTACACAAAGTATAAAATACGATGAATCTTTTAATACAACTTTTATGTTTATTTGCTGGTTTAAGTTGCTGAGTGAGAACAAAATTGCATGTTGAATGTTTGACATAACATTCTTAAGGTCGGGTTATGGTTACGAACATTGACTAATTATTATTAAGTTATTCATTCAGGGATACTTTTTTTTTGATGTTGCAGATTTTATGTGCCTTTTGTTAGCTCTTTATTGATCCAGATTTTACAAGCAGAATTTGACTGGGCAGACACAAATCTCAGCCTTGCTCTACAGTGTTAATAAGTAATGTACAATACATGATGATTACCCCAATAGTAAAGAATTGCTGAAAGTGTCTTGTTTGTGTCCGCCTGCTCTGTCCACCTCTCTACCCAGGGTGAGTTTCACATTCTTCCACATGTTTCATTTAGATACTCTTGTATTATTGGCTTCTCGTTCCAAGTCCCCCCCCCCCCAAGAACACACTGCAGTAGCTATCTATTGGCCATATGAATTCATGTGTGGTCAGTGCCCAGTCCACCCACACACAATCAATACCTCCTACCTTTTTGTCTTATTCAACATTATAATAGCGTAGGTTAGGGTTGATACATGGATTATGTTTTTCCTTCTCTTCATAGCATCAGTTGCATTCCTCCGCTGTAGTCATACTGCCCATAACTAAACATTACATGTACTGGCTGTGGTTCCTAGGTTTCCTATTGGCCACTTGATGTTTGAGTGAATGTTAAGACTGGTTTTGAAAAATGGTTCTCCAGTAGATTATTAAGAAAAGCTATCTGAACATGTCTGTTTTTTGTTTTACGTTGCACAGTAGTTTTAAATGTTTTGTTACGGTGTGCCCTAATGAACATGACCCATTAGAGGGATTATGAGAGTAACAGAAGAGAGAGTTCACTGGGATGTCAGTCAGACCTCCCATGGGAAAAGCTCATCATTCAAGTTATCAACCAGGATAGGTTTCCTTACCCAGTGGAAACTGACCCAAAACCTCTTATACAGGGATGGCATGTTATAGAACCCTTAACCTCCTACAAAAGGAGATCCTTATGTATAGGGTCTTAAAACAATATTATCAGACTTGCATTAGGGGCACTATATGAATAAGAAATGAGACCGATTGGTATGCAACGGTTGACCCTATCAGCACACTTGCTGTTGCTAATGGCATAGCCAGTATGTGTAATGTAGCAATGCAAACTTGTGGTTTGCAAATGGGGCATTTCTGTGCTATTCGGTATCCCTGCCATTAGGTTTACAACACACTGTACTAGTAGCACTGTAATCACCTCAAAAAAGCATTTGGGAAAAATCTATGGCACTCAATTATTAATCGACCGATCCATTTGCGTTTCACTTCTACAGTTTTGTAAGAACACATAAAAGGTTTTATTGAGCAATGACATTCACTGTAAATTACACAACTCAGTGTTGTATGATATCAAGTGTGGCCTTTTTTTTTTTATAACACCAGAGCAGCATTATCAGCACGTTCAGATTGCCCAAATACACTGAACAAAAATATAAATGCAACATGGAAAGTGTTGGTCCCATGTTTCATGAGCTGAAATAAAAGATCCCAGAAATGTTCCATATGAACAAAAAGCTTATTTCTCAAAAAAATGTGTGCACAAATTTGTTTACATCCCTGTTAGTAAACATTTCTCCTTTGCCAAGATCATCCATCCACCTGACAGGTGTGGCATATCAAGAAGCTGATTAAACAGCATGATCATTACACAGGTGCACCTTGTCCTGGGGAAATATAAGGTCACTCTAAAATGTGACGCAACACAATGCCACAGATGTCTCAAGTTTTGAGGAAGCATGCAATTGGCATGCTGACTGCAGGAATCTCCACCACAGCTGTTGCCAGAGAATGTAATGCACAACAAGTTTAACCACGCCAGAAACAGGACCTCCACATCTGGCTTCTCCACCTGCAGGATCGTCTGAGACCAGCCACCTGGACAAAACAGGCTTATGTATGTCTGTAATAAAGCCCTTTTGTTGGAAAAAAATGAATTCTGATTTTTTTAAATTATAATTGTAATTTAACCTTTATTGAACTAGGCAAGTCAGTTAAGAACAAATTCTTATTTACAATGACGGCCTACTCCGGACGACGCTGGGCCAATTGTGCGCCGCCCTATGGGACTCCTTATCACTGCCTGATATGACACAACCTGGATTCAAACCAGGGACTGTAGTGACGCCTCTTGCACTGAGATGCAGTTCCTTAGACCACTGCGCCACTCGGAAGCCCTGGGCAGGGCTCCCAAGTGGGTGGGCCTATGCCCTCCCAAGCCCACCCACGGCTTGATTAGGGCCTAAGTGATTTATGTAAATTAACTGATTTCCTTATATGAACTGTAACTCAGTAAAATCATTAAAATCGTTGAATTGATATTTTTATTCAGTATTGTATGTAGATTTGCCTGGCTGCACTTTTTAGGAGCAATTCTTTCAGCCTATTGTATTTACTGCTATGGTGGCAAACCAACGTCCCTCTGGGAGCATATCAAGTACAATAGAATTCAATTGAAGTGATGATGTACTATTATTGTGGCAGGGGACAGCAAAGTGGATGCTATAATCCCTCTATTATTCCAGAGGTTTGAATATGTGATAACAATGAAGGCAAAAACAAATGTGGGATGCTAACGTCCCAACACAAACACAATCAATCACAAATGCATATCGTTTGATCCCTGTTTTTATTGTTTTTGTTTTTCTGTGGTTGGTCTCCCCCCACGGCACAGAAAATGCCATTGGTTTTAATGCCTTTCTCATAAAAGTTGAAGTCCCTTGCAAAAGCATGAACTCTGGAACCACTCCATTTAATTTAATAAACATAATGCCTTCTCTTTCTGTCTCCATCCCTCTCTCTCTCTCTCTCTCTCTCTTTCCTCTTCCTCTCTCCCTCCCTCCCTCCCTCCCTCTCTCTCGTTTTCCATTAGAATCTATTGGGGATCATGACATTGTGAATTACTTTCCTGTTAAGTTCCCTAGTGACTAGAATGGCTCAGCAAAATGCAATTGACTAGAGCAACCTTTACCATAGTAATATCTTTCTTTCACTCTATAGTGTCATAGACCCATCTTGAGGAGCACACAGTTAAAAGGTACAATTATAAACAGGGCTGAATAGTATTTTGGAAGACTTTGACAAGTAGGCTCAATAGTATTATGGATGGTGACTAACAAATGTACATCAATGGTTGTCCTCACTTGTTGGGCTTGCCTTCTGTATGGTGCTATGCTATGATGAATATCTTTCTTGGCTGTATGTGAATGTTTACATTGATTAATATTAGAATGTTAAGTCTCACTCAGATCTGGGTGGGTCATGCCTGTTAGATTGTATATACTATAGTTCTAAATCAGGGTATGATTAATACATTGTTTGACTTTTATTGTGTTGCCTCAGTGTTTAGTGCCACAGTCACGCATTGAAATGTGAACCATAATAATTATTAATTTGTATTAGTACGTTATATGAAAAGCTAATATTTGTTTTTGTAAATCAGTTAACTATTCATTAGAAAATGGCAGTCAAACATTATAGATGCACTTACAAATACAGGCTAGGAGCCAAAAGACAGTGGAGAGCTATTTACCATTACAATAGCATTCCAGGATTCCACAGATACTTTAACCCTCATGGGAACTCATCTCTGCCAAATTGCCAATAGTCAGGCTCAGGGTCTACAAGAACAACAACACTAGAGTCTTGAAGGGATGGATAGCCTTGCTTGCAATAAAGCAACAAAGAAATCGGGTGAAATCAAGAGTAAAATAAATCCAATATGGTTTCATTTGTATTTTTTGATGATGATAATGACGATGATGATGAAGAGATCTGTTTTATTTATTGTTGCTGAAATTATAATAGGCCTATTCATGTGTTGTTGTTTCTGTTTTTGGTGCTTACAGTTACACACATAGATATAATGTAATGACAATCGCCTACTGTCTAATTGTATGGTCATTTCTACACTGTCCTCGAGGTTGCGTTACTTCGAGCGCACAAATGGCGCGCGCATTGTGGTAAGTGTAGTTTGCACGTGCGCATGGTAAGATGTCCTACATTGAACACTGGAATGCAACTTCTTTGTTATTCCGTTCGGTCATTAGAAAGCCATTCTTTCCCCCGGTATTCGGCCAGAATGGTGTAATTCAATACAAACCATATGCCAAAAAAAAAAAAAAAACATTTATAAAAATACGGTTGTTTGTTTTGGGGGAGAAACGCCAAACAATTGAGAACTACATGTCCCATGGTGTGTAAAATGTTCCTGCACGCCGCCTCTCCCTCTGCCTGCGTGTTCCAAAGGAGGCTGTCAGGCTGAGTTCAGGGAAAACGCAGAGCTGCCGATCTGTCAATCATAATTAGCAACAACAGGGAGTGAAACTGGGAGGAAGGTCGGTGAAAAGCTACGTTTTTGGGCGAAAAGGCATTGTACTTTCCGTGAAACAATTATGCGTCGGAAAGGAGAGGAAAAGAAGTATCCAAGTGTGGTTAGAAATATTCGTTCTACTTCGGAAGGAACTGCATAAAAGCGCTTTCCACTGAAAGCCAAACTCGGCGAGTTTCACTTGCTATCGCCTGTCTTGCTAGCAACTATTCTGCCTGGAGAACGAAACATATCCAGAAAAAAAGGTAACCACGGACGCAGGACACTTTGGGATTTATTTTGGCTCTTTAACACACTTCTTGACAGAAGTGGTTGATACATTTCAGAGGACTGTCTTAAAGTGTCGCTGTTGGTGACTCGCAGCGCAGACTATCGGGGGAGGTGTGACGGTATTTATCGCATACCCAACTTCTAAAATCTCAACCAATGCGACATTGTAACTTTTTCAGTCTTTTTTTTTTTCTTCCATTGACTACTCCTTGTCAATATTTGCAGGTTCACTCAAAACAACCTCGGCCCAAACATCCAGACGGCGAGGAAGAAAGGAGTAAAGATGAGCGGGGGAGATGTGGTTTGCTCAGGCTGGCTAAGAAAATCACCTCCAGAGAAAAAGTTGAGACGTTACGTAAGTCTAAGCGCTATCGTATTAACATCTTGATTTGGATCGTTACCACAGAGCGGAAACATTGCAGCTATGCAAATGTGAACACTTTGGATTATTTCGAACTCCTGTATGTAGCCTAACTAATCATTTCTCCCAGCTGCACAAAGTTTATGAACCATCTCGAATCGTTGTTTGCTACATCGACAATTCATGAATAGCCAGAAGTTTTAAATCCGATTGTAGTATTGTCAAATGACAATGGCCTCCTAGGCTACATCTTGATATGATGACAGCCTGTATGCGGTTGAGCTTTTCAGTGATTTGATGCAAAGTCCAACAGTGGGCCTACTTCAAGGCATTCATGAAAATGGCCCCATACTGTGCAACATTCGCATTCAACGGCATGGCAACTGAAATGCTCGCCTGTTTAGTCATAGGATAATAGTTTATGGCAACAGCCCTGCGATGTCAAAATCCTAAGTGTAGGTTTCACTAATCTGATCTAGCGAACATCACATTGACAACTCTCAAAGTGTCGTGAATTAATTTCAATGGACTTGTGTTCTCCATAAGGAATGCTTTCAAAAGCAGTTCCTGGTTGTTGCAGGAAATTGAAATTTTCTGTCTTCTCCATACTCTAGTCAATGTAGACTAGGGAAACACTTTTCACGCCACTTCGATACCGAAGTGACTTTTTCATTGCAGGTTAGGAGACTGAGGTTAAGGTTACTGAAAATGCTCTCCTAACCTGCTACAAATCACTTAATATCAAAGTGTTGTGAAAATAGTGTTTCCCATGTAGACTCGGCCTGCTTCCAAGACAGGGAGGTATGCCCATACAAATCAGTACAGTAGTATAATAACATTGAGGTATTTAAATTATATGAAAATACACTTCAATCCCAGTTGCATAGCTAGAACATGATTGCGCAATATAATGGTTGTCTCTCTCTCTCTCTCTAGAAATCACACACACTTCTTTGGAAGCTGCATGTCATTGTTGAAAGTCTTACATGACCTTCGTGTTTTTAACCTGAACATTCTTACACCGTAATGAAATTGCCACTGTATATGTCCCCTTTGCTTACTGTGGGAATCAGTGGGCGAATCAGTTGGCTGTATATTAGTTCCCATGATATTGCATTTCTTATCTATCCAATAAACATCTATCACCATTGTATTCGTGGACCCTCTATCGGTTGTATTTGCGCCTACCCTGTATAGATGATGGTGTAGAAAAGACTGCACACCACGGCTCTGAGAGAGAATTTTAAAAAGAGGATTGCTTTGTCTATAATGCTGTTAAGTGTTGTTCGTGGGTTATTGGATATCTCTATTGATGTTTGTATTAGTAACCGGACGGCCCTGCGCTCTACATGTTTTCACAGGAACCACAGTTCTCCTCAACCGATCTCTCATGGAGAATCTCGATTGCATAACCCCTCGCGTCCTCTCTCAGCGCCTCCTTCTCAACCCATTGGAGGAGAAGGTCAAAGGGAAGGGACCTCTGGCTTTCTCATCCAATGGGATTTGAGAAGGAGGCAGGGAGCGAGGAGGATGCGAGGAGTATGGAATTTAAATTCTCCCAATGTTTCTGGCTGGCGATACTGAACCAAGACGTTGCCTGCCAAATACCATTCCTTCTATCCTCCTCCACCACTGATGTTATGATCAATCTGAATCTGCAGCCAAAACTCAGTTCATTGTCTTCCTTATTCTCCTTGTTACTACATACCTAGGAGAGGAGTTTTTTCTGACTGGGAGAACACTTCCTGGCACTAGTTAGTCCTAGTTACAGCCTGTATCTATGGCCCGGAGCTTTTCATGGTCAGGATAAAAAGTTAAGCCCCTAGTCATGATCAATCGGCACCAGGAGCTCAACACTCCCTATGTCCTTGTGAAGTATGTCTGCCAGGGGGGTGTAGGGGTTACTATGGGATGGCTAGTGGTGGTGGTGACACGGTAACCATGGTGATACTGTAACCATGCCCTCCCACAGCAGGAACAGATGAAACGGGAGACTCTGATCCCAAGGCACGGGGTGATGTTTAACTGGAGGCTAGTGTAGGGAGCCAGCCCAGCTGCTGCACGCTGAGGTTGTGTAACTGGGTGACAGGTGGACTGCGACACCCTGAGGTGTTCATCTTACTTACATCATGTCACTCTGGAGTGACGGTCTGGGAACAATTATCCTTATGTGAGTGGAGCAGTGAGAACGGTCTACTCCCTTTGAAGTGGACATTTTGATAAGTGCATGATCCAATGGGTAAGTGCAGTGTGTTGCATTTCACCAGGCCCCTGAACAAACTAAGATTGTGACCTGATTGCGCTGTAGCCTACTCCTCTACTACCCTCAGGTCTATAGACTAGTATGTATTTATCTCACCCTACGTTCATTAGGCCCTAAGAATGTGTTTATCTATTGGTATGATTTGGTACGTGTCCATTCTGGCCTAAATGGCCTCTTTGTGCCCCTTATAACAACAGGCTGTAGGAACAGGCTGTTCTGCTGCTGTCTCTTTGAACAACTCTTTGACCCAATTCATCTGATTCACACTTCTGCCAAAGCCTGGCAGCGTCTGTTTTAAACACTGCTTTTGTAACCTTGTGTGTGGATGTTTTGGAACTGTGTGTGTTCTTAATGGTGTTCTACAATATGAATGGCTGTATTTTGTCCCTCCAGAGTGTGTTAATATGATCTGTGTGTTCTAGATGAGGCCCTGCAAGCAGAATGAGAGGGAACACTGATCACTGGCAGACAGTTGTTTCTGGCCCTGGTTGAAGCTCTTAGCTGGAGCCCCCATTCAGTTACAATGAGCCAGGTGTGTGCGACACACTCGCTGAGTGTGAGACTTGCAGGTGTGTGTGTGTACGTCTGTGTGTATCCGTGAGTGTGTGTGGCAGCTGTTAACATCATCAGGTGGAGGTGACATCACTTGAGACGTCTCAGGATAGTGTGTGACTGGATAACAGAACCCATAACACCTAACACAGCCTACGGGTCCTCGGGATTACATCGTAACCACGTCATCATGACCCGGTTTCTGGTGGCCATCCAGAATATAGTCCTACCTCATAATATTGGTCTAACTCTGGCAAGGGTTCTAAATGTAAGATACAGGGATGGGTGTTTCGGTTGTGTGTGTAGAGGCGTTGACTGAGAGGGGGTTAAAGGTCAGAGGTGGTGCTGCGGCTGTTTGTCAGGGAAACGGGTTGTCTATAGACTGTATAGATTGATCTAAGTAGACCTTCTGCTTGTGTGTGCCCTCTCATTCTCTACAGTGTTGACTCTTACTGTCTGAGCATTCAGTCCCAGACAGCCTCTACTCTCCACAGTAGCTCCGGTCCAGACACGTAGCCTGCCGGCTGCTGGGAGGTTAAACACTCTGGGCAAAGTTTGACCCCGGCTGGCCAGCTTAGCACTCTGGGCAAAGTTTTTCCCCGGCTGGCCATCTTAGCCCCAGATTGGACGAGATCCTGGATTAAAGTGTTCGGTGGCCTGCCTGTGTCTGCAGCGCTGCCCTGTTTACCGGCAGGCAGAGCACTGGGCCGCTCAAAGTGCACACTAAGGCCTTTTTCTGTTTTATGGAGAGTGGACACCCACATACAGGCAGACACAGCCTATATAGTGGGAGCGTAACCATGACAGTGCAGGTCCCCAGAAAAAGGGCTCTGTAAGGCCACATTCAGAACCGTTGCATTCTCCTTTCTCGTCTCGTCTTTAGGCTCCCAAGTGGCACAGTGGTCTAAGACACTGCATCTCAGTGCTAGAGGCGTCACTACAGATAACCTGGTTCAAATCCAGACTGTATCACAACCAGCCGTGATTGGGAGTCCTATTGTGCGGCGCACAATTGGCCCAGAGTCTTCCGAGTTTGGCTGGTGTAGGCAGTCATTGTAAATAAACAATTGTTCTTAACTGACCTGCCTAGTTAAATAAAACAATTGTTAAGATGGTATGAGAACCTACCACAACCGCTTCAGTATGATTATTATTTTTTTCTTTCCCCAGCCACAGAAATCTAAACGTTTGCTGTGAAAATGCAACTCTTTGGGATTTTCATTTAATTGACATTGCACTTTCCATCTGTCTCTTCTTTCTTTCCTTTCACTAACTTCCTCTTTCGTTTCTCTCCTCTCTGTCTCGCAATCTGTGGATTTTATCGAGGTTTTATGGAGGTCCCACTTGTAAAGCTTTCATCAGAGAGATAGCTCTGCACTGTTTTTTTTTATCTTCCTGCACTACCCAAGGGAATGAAGAGATGAAAGTTGGTTGTTACTTTGTCAGCTCCACTTTATGTGCCGAGATAGATGAGGCCTGGAAGCAGCAGGGGGGGTTCTCTCTCTGTGTCCCCTCCCCGTATGGCGACATGGACCTCTCCTCTCCCCATAGGAACTCAATTTGTTCAAATCACATTTATTTATAAAGCCCTTTTTACATAAGCTGAGGTCACAAAGTGTATATAGAAACCCAACCTAAAACCCCAAACGGCAAGCAATGCAGATGTAGAAGCACATTGGCTAGGACAAACTCCCTAGAAGGGCATAAACCTAGAGAGGAACCAGGCTCTGAGGGGTGGCCAGTCCTCTTCTGGCTGTGTCGGGTGGAGATTATAACAATACATGGCCTTTAAGGCCAGTTCTTTCTTCAAGATGTTCATAGATGACTAGCAGGGTCAAATAATAATCACAGTGGTTGTAGAGGTTGCAACAGGTAAATACATCAGGAGTAAATGTCACATGGCTTTTCAATGCCATGCATTTAGATGCAGTAGAGTGCGCAGGTACGGTGCGGTAGAGAGAGCGAGAGAGAGATGTAAACAGCACGTCTGGGACAAGGTGGCACGTCCAATGAACAGGTCAGGGTTCCATAACCGCAGGCAGAAGAGTTGAAACCGGTGCAGCAGCACGACCAGGTGGACCGGGGACAGCTAGGAGTCATCAGGGCAGTTAGTCCTGAAGCATGGTCCTAAGTCTTAGGGATGGCATGGAAAGCGCCAGTGACTCAGCCCCAGTAATAGGGTCAGAAGCAGAGAATCCCAATGGAGAGATGGGAACCGGCCAGGCAGAGACAGCATGGGTGGTTTGTCGCTCCAGTGCCTTGCCGTTCACCCTTGCACCCCTGGGCCAGACTGCACTCAATCATAGGACCTACCAAAGAGATGAGTCTTCAGTAAAGACTTAAAGGTTGAGACCGAGTCTGCCTCAATCACATGGCTAGGCAGACCATTCCTTAAAATGGAGCTCTATTGGTTGGTCCCGTCCAAAGCATTCTAGCCGTGCACTACTTTTGGGTCCTGGTCAAAAGTAGTTCGCTATGTAGGGAATATGGTGCCAATCATAGGATAATGGCAGTAGTCTCACTGAGGACATCTTCCAGCAGGCTCTTCCAATTTCTCTTCACCAGTGAGCAGCTTGAGGGAGTCTGTCTCCTGACCTGAACCACTTACTGTAGCCCACTGCAGCGCCTTATAAGCCATTACCCGTGCTCAAGCCTAATTGAATATTTCTGATTTGCAACTGAGGAGGAAATGCTGCAACTCTTGAACGAACAACAGGGTGGACGGATAGATGAACGGGACGCAGTGGAGCGGTCAAACGAAACAAAGGAATTTCTCTTTTGTTGAGTACAGGATTCATTAAATCTGCTTAGCGAGTGGAACAAGGGGGACTTTTTCCTCTCAACCCCCCCCCCCAACTCCCGGCACCGACGTGTCGCAGGCAAACATGACACAGAGAAGTGCTTGTGTGGCGTTAGACTCTTACGCTAGCCAGCAGCCAGCATGCATGATTGTTCTAGACCTGGGCTCTCCATCCCTGTTCCTGGAGAGCTTCTGTCCTGTAGGTTTTCGCTCCAACCCCAGTTGTAACCAACCTTATCAACAAGATTAGGGTTGGAGAGAGCCCTGTTCTACAATATGGATGCGTCCCAAATGGCACTATTCCCTACATATTGCACTACATTTGACCAAAAAGTAGTGTACTATATAGGGAACAGGGTCCCATTTTAGGATGCAGAGTGTGTCCCCCTGGTTACCACGACAACCAAACAGTCCATTTTGCAAAGCGTCAGACTGCTGTTGTTGTGTGGGAGCAGTCATGGCCAGAAAATAATGGATTGCATTGGCCATCAATTATTTATATGTCCATTTACAAATATAAAGAAAAAAGAAAGTCATACAAAATGAATGCGGGGTGATATCTTGTTGACGCAGCAATTACAGTGCTGTTACAATATCACACACACGCACACACCCTGTTTATCCATATGAAATAAAAGTTGAAATATTTTCCAAACAGATGAACTCCTTCAGACCCATTCATTGTTTTCTTTTTGTGGAATTTCTTAAATACAATCACCTGACTAGTCTTTGTGCCCAGAGCTCCACCAGATGACACAAGGTTGTCTCCATTTTCATTTGCTTGTTTACGTAGCGGGGGCCACTTGAAACCCAATCACATTATGATAAACAATGGGCATAACCACAATAACACAGCAGCCAATCAAAGCTAAGCCCTATGAGTAAAGTTGGGGTTATTTTACAGAGGCACACACACACGCGGGTGAAAACCTCCTCCGCCAGTGTTTTGCAACATCTAACAGGTCTAATTTTAACATGAGCTGTGTGGTTTGGAGCGGTGGTGTATTTGAGCAGCTTGTTTTTCACTCAGGTGTGTGTGTGTGTGTGTGTGTGGCAATGGAATCCAGTGGTGAAAGCCATAGGTCTTTTATAACAGACACTAGACAGTTAAAGTATGCACACTTTCTGTCTGATAGTCTGTCTGGGACCAAGAAGAGGCCTAGAGTTGACCCACTGCCATTAACAGGCAGGCCTAGTGCTACAGCAGTTGGTCTTTGTAGTATAGCCTGTCATAGAAGGCACACTGTCTGACAGCAGGGACTGCAGCTTTTAAGTTATTACATAATTCTTATTATTTAAGTATTAAGTATACATTTATCTGTATTACCTTGTCTGATTTGTCCTTGTTCTATTTGTGTTATGGAGTGGGACATACCCCTTCCTCCCCATATGTAACAATTTAATTGAATCACTCACTGTCGCTGTGTGGACAGCCCTGGTGACCAGTTCTGTTTTGTCTATTCTCGTCAACCGTGGCGGTGGTCATGTGGCTTTCTATGCCCATGTCATCTTTCCCCCTGTTATAACTCACAGCGTGCTCCTCTGACCAACACTGCTAATAATGCTACCCTTCACCCACCCCTCTCTTCTCCTTAAAAAAAAAAAAAATCAAATAGTTAATTCCCCCCTTTGAACCACACTGTTAGCTTTTTGTCATGTTGCTTGGTGGCGGGGCTGCTGGCCTCGCTCGGTGCATTCTGTTAACAGATGTTCCTTTATCGCCTGGCTCTTGCTGTTGTGGTCTGTAGCTATCACACACTGAGTGTACACAGCATTAAGGACACCTTCCTAATATTGAGTTGCATGGACTGTACAAGGTGACGAAAGCATTCCACAGGGATGCTGGCCCATGTTGTCTCCAATGCTTCCCACAGTTGTCAAGATGGCTGGATGTCCTTTGGGTGGTGGACCACCCTTGATTTTATTTGTTTATTTAACTAGGCAAGTCAGTTAAGAACAAATTCTTATTTACAATGACTGCCTACCCCGGCCTGGGCCAATTGTGCACCACCCTATGGGACTCCCGATCACGTCTGGTTGTGATACAGCCCGGGATCAAACCAGGGTCTGCAGTGACGCCTCTAGCACTGAGATGCAGTGCCTTAGACCGCTGCGCCACTCGGAGTTGAATTGATCTTATCCCTGTTATGATTTCACTGCAGTCTCCGCTGTCAGACAGTGTGCCTTCTCTGACAGGCTATACTACAATTGAGACACACAGGAAACTGTTGTGTGAGAAACCCAGCAGCGTTGCAGTTCTTGATAAAAATCAGTGCGCCTGGCACCTACTACCATACCCTGTTCAGAGCCACTTAAATATTTTCTTGCCCATTCACCCTCTGAATGGCACACGTACACAATCCATGTCTCTTAAAAATCATTATAACCTGTCTCCTCTGGTTGTTGTAGAGTTCCACAGTCACATGGTGCTATTGTTGAATGTGCAAACTCTAACACTATCCAGACCCAGTTATTATGAAGCACAGATAAGACACTTCTCCAAAATCTTGGAATGGCTGTTGTGCCCAAGGCTCGATATGTTTAAAGGCTAGCCTGTATCTAGGGCATACAATGAAGCCAGATTTTATCCTAAGTTATGCAATGCAGGCTACACAAAAGTGCTTGCAATACGTTAAAATAAAATCGTTATCGTTATTTCATGTTCCAACTTAAGCCAGTCCAGTGACGTCTGGCTGGAGAAATTGTATTATGTAAAAATATTGCCTGGCTACTCAAAAGCTACGCCACGACCATGGACCTTGGTTTCTTCTCCGCAATGAGTCTGGATCTGAGTACCTCCCGACGATTTCTAGAACGCAAACACATTCTAACCGCTCTGATTGGCCCAACCCATCGGTTTCTGGGACCAGTTACCGTTATTAAAATTCCTAATTGACTTTAATACTCTGATTCGAGACAATCCCTCGTTTTGATGTCGCCACAAATGACATCAACGACTCTCAGAGCAGCGGAAGAATTCAGTTTGAGTCGTTAGGCTAGTAAAAATAGATCTTATGACGGAGAGAGAGGCTATTTCCAGACCCAACTTTGAGTCCTACTGCTGCTCCAGAGAGAGGGGGCTGCAGCAGGGACCCAGGAGCACACAGATGTCCAAAGATGGTCCCTTTGCTTTGGCCTCTCAGGCAGAGCTGTGCTCCCCTTCCAGCAGCTCACAGGACCAGACCGTAGAAATACAAATATGGCCACCAGACCATCCACCCATCACAGAACATTGACTTGAATGGACTTTTTCTAGTGATCCTGTTTCCATGGTTCAGACCTCTAGATTGTTTTTTGCGGAGTCAATGGAAGAAGTCTTAAGCTGAGTGTATGGAGACTGTGTACAAGCAGATGTGAAATCGTCCTGGAAGGAATTCAAGACCGGTTCAGAGGCTAAGTGAGCAAGGGGTGTGTGTGTGCGCATGTGTTTGGTGTGTGCATTTTGGGATATTCCAGAATGTCAATCAATAACCCCCTCCACCTCCTCATAGGCCATCCAGAAGTAGGCGGAGGGAGGGAGGAAAAGATGCACTGAGAGTCTCAAACCCACACCATTAGCCAGCCTACTCAGAGAAGAGAGTTCTCCGTCCCTCTCCCCTCTCAGGGCTCCTCTTGGCAGGCTGTGGCAGTAGGAATGTGAGCCTCCTCTGTGCTTATGGTCTGATCTGGTGTGTTCAGTGAGGGCTGGCCTCGGCTGGCTGATTTTGTTGTTTCTGCAGAGAGCAGTGCTGAGTCTGACGGAGGAGAAAGGCGCAGCTCCCTGGCGCCCCAGCACGACATGACGGCCGCTTCCTGTGTGCGGTGCTGATGGCTACCAGATGTCTATATAGAGAGAGAGAGGGAAGAGGAGTGTGTAGAGCTCTACCGTGCTGGTGTCTAGTGCTCTTCTGTCTGTTTCACTCTGCAGCCCCTCTCGCACTCTCTCTGACAGCCCCTCTCGCGCTCTCTCTCTCTGACAGCCCCTCTCGCGCTCTCTCTCTCTGACAGCCCCTCTCGCGCTCTCTCTCTCTGACAGCCCCTCTCGCGCTCTCTCTCTCTCTGACAGCCCCTCTCGCGCTCTCTCTCTCTCTGACAGCCCCTCTCGCGCTCTCTCTCTCTCTGACAGCCCCTCTCGCGCTCTCTCTCTCTCTGACAGCCCCTCTCGCGCTCTCTCTCTCTCTCTGACAGCCCCTCTCGCGCTCTCTCTCTCTCTCTGACAGCCCCTCTCGCGCTCTCTCTCTCTCTCTGACAGCCCCTCTCGCGCTCTCTCTCTCTCTGACAGCCCCTCTCGCGCTCTCTCTCTCTCTGACAGCCCCTCTCGCGCTCTCTCTCTCTCTGACAGCCCCTCTCGCTCTGCCTCTGTCGCTCTTTCTCTCATGGTCTCTGTGTAAACCCCCCCTCTCCCTGTCTCCTTCTCCCCGCTCTTTCTCTGGCTCTAACCTAATCCCACAGTTTGTGGGTGTATCAGGGTGTGAGCTGCTGCTGTGGCCTGTTTAACTCTGCCTGTCTGTCCCAGTGCTCCTCTTAGTCAGGTTATAGTTGAGCCTCCCAGATCCACTCTCATAGAAAAGACATGCTTCATTTGATACTACCATTAAATCATCTTCTCTCCTCCTTCTGCATGTTTTGGCCAAGTCCCACATGGCACCCTATTCCTTATGTAGTGCACTAGTTTTAGACCAGGGCCCATAGGGCTCATGTCAAAAATGGTGCACTTCATAGGGTGCCATTTGGGACGCAGCCATGAAGTAGATGAGCATATCTGGGCCATAAAGCCTGTAATGCTACTTTTTAATATCCAGACATCATACATTTTACAGCCACTGTAGTATATGGTCGTTGAGAGAAAATGGTGTGCCCTTCACATTTCAGTGTTTTGTGACTGTTTGATCTGGGCTGTGTGGTGTGTGACATGTTGACTTTATCAATCCATGTGAGTGGTCTACTGTTGAGAGTCCACCGCAAGGGAACGTGTGTAAATGGCTTTACCTCATTACATAACTAAAATGATGCGGGTGTTTTAGTATGTCACTCATATTACTGTTTGGTATGGATTGTCAAACGTGTGCGCATGCACCCCTGCCCCTGTGGCTGCTCACCTGTCATCTCTGCCACATGTACACGCACCTGTTATGTACACGCACCTGGCATGTACACGCACCGTGCTTCAGCAGGGCCTTAATACAGCCTCTGGACCAACTGCTGCTGTGGCCCAGCCCTTCTGTGTGTGTCCCATTCTCCCCCCTCTAGGACTCCTGTGTGTTTGTGTGAGGGGGCAGCCTGGAGGCAAGCCGTGAAATGCCGCCACCACCCCGTGTAATTTCTCTGGTTACTGCGAGTCAGCCGGGCTCATACGGACAGACCGTACACTCCCTACCTCTATCGCTGTCTTTCGCTCCAGTTTTCTCTTTTCATCTTGTTCTTTCGCTCTCTTTTTATAATACCATTAGCTAACTGAGTCTAGACCAGAGAATGTGTGTCTAGTGGAGAGGGAGAATGGGGCAGGCCAGTCCTCTCCTAGCCAGTCCCCAGTGAGTGTCCTGCGGCCAGCCGGACACTGTCCCTGATTGCATTGTAGTGCTCTGCTCTGCTGCTGCTGCTGCTCGATATCTCTGGTTTGGCTGCCAGCCAGAGGAAGGGGGTGAGACACACACACACACACACACACACACACACACACACACACACACCCTCCTAGTGAAGACCCTGTTGTGAGAGCAGGCTAGGTTACACTCCCTCTGATTGGTGGCTGAGAGACGGCGAACTCCCACCTTCTCTCTCAGTATTCCCAAGAACTCTCCCAACGTTATTTCCATATATCTCTCGGGTACGTCTCGGAACCCTGTGGAATAGCTTGAGTGCTCGACGCGTCAACATTTTGTAGGGCTGACTTTGTCTCTCTCGCTCGCTCTCATATACCAATGGCATTTGGCTAGGCGACTGGACTGGTCGATCAGGCATTGAATTCCAGGTCAGTACTGCTAGACAGAATATTGCAGTTTTTTTTATTTATTGTGGAGGGAATTCTAGTGAGTTTACTACCGCTTTACTGGACATTTGGGGGATTTCCAACTATAGATGCTGGCTTTATTGTTCCCAGGTGTACTAACAGGCTGCAGGTGTTCACACAACTCAAGACCCCAGCCGTTGGAGCTTAGCACTTTACTGCTACTTTAACACAATACAACTGAGCTTCACCTATTCAGAAAGCATACAGCCTGTGACAGAGCTTCTAAGTGTTGGGTCAGTAAAAGTGATGTGGTTTTGCGCTGAACAACCAATCAAAAAAAGTAATGGATAACATTCCATGAAGTATTCTGACATGCTGGTTGTCTGCAAGTGTTTGGTTGAGTTGTTTACAGTAGATACTGCCAGATACTGCTTTAAACCATAGGTTATCGATCAACAGGCCTTTATGTTAATCCATGTTCTGCCCATACATGTGGTTATGTGCTGGCATTGGCTATGTATTCTTTGGCATACATCCTTAACATAGCATAGCATAGCCTTGTCTTTGTCTGTTTTGTGTGTTCAGCTCCACTATGCCAGTGTGTGGTTTAGACTACTCTACTCTGATGGACATTTGGCTTCTTGAGTTGTGCACTCAGTCATTCTCTCTCTCTCTCTCCTCTCCCTCTCAGTGAGAGAGACCACGGCATAACTAAGAGGGTAATTGTCTGGGCCACTGGTCTTCCCTCAGCCTGGCTGCTCGCTCTCTGCAGCCAAGGAACACTGATCATGTGAAGGGCCCAGCCCTGCCAATGGAATGTGTTGAATTCTAAAGATGCAGCTTTGACAATAACATGTGACTTGAGGGGAGGGTTGGGGGGAGGGGATGGGGCACTCCTGTGGGTATTTTAAACTGCCGTTCATGTTGACCGTCAATCTTTTTACAAATGTTATTGTTGAGAACAAAGGTGAAAATCAGGCTGAGGTGAGATGTAGAAGGAAAGACAATGGAGAGGAGACAACCTGACCTCTGTCACCTACCTCCACCATGCCTGCTCCCCCGACCTCCACCATGCCTGCTCCCCCGACCTCCACCATGCCTGCTCCCCCGACCTCCACCATGCCTGCTCCCCCGACCTCCACCATGCCTGCTCCCCCGACCTCCACCATGCCTGCTCCCCCGACCTCCACCATGCCTGCTCCCCCGACCTCCACCATGCCTGCTCCCCCGACCTCCACCATGCCTACTCCCCCGACCTCCACCATGCCTGCTCCCCCGACCTCCACCATGCCTACTCCCCCGACCTCCACCATGCCTACTCCCCCGACCTCCACCATGCCTACTCCCCCGACCTCCACCATGCCTGCTCCCCCGACCTCCACCATGCCTGCTCCCCCGACCTCCACCATGCCTGCTCCCCCGACCTCCACCATGCCTGCTCCCCCGACCTCCACCATACCTGCTCCCCCGACCTCCACCATGCCTGCTCCCCCGACCTCCACCATGCCTGCTCCCCCGACCTCCACCATACCTGCTCCCCCGACCTCCACCATACCTGCTCCCCCGACCTCCACCATACCTGCTCCCCCGACCTCCACCATGCCTGCTCCCCCGACCTCCACCATGCCTGCTCCCCCACGTTAAGTACACAAACGCTGTTGAACATTACAGCTAGAAATGTCATGAGTAGAACTTACAGTATTCCCCCTAACATTAGAGAGCATGTTTGTTCTTGTGTAATATATTTCTATCTGAGCCTTCCACCTTGTGCTGCTATAGTCAGATGACCCAGCCCTTATCTCCAGTCCACCGTCACTTCTCATGGCTGACCGGTTGCCAGTTCCACTAACGCTCCCTCAGACTGAATACTATCCTGAATAAATTGAATAGGCTAATGTATAGCAATAAGGGCAATTAACTACAGAAATATGGGAATTGTTCTAAATGGTGGGAATTGTTCCCGTTGGATAAACAATTAACCCTAGTGTGTGTGTGTGTGTGTGTGTGTGTGTGTGTGTGTGTGTCTGGAAGTAACAGTAGTCCTATGTCATTGCAGGCCTATTAAAAAGGAAGGACACATTTCAAATCAATCAATCATTCAACCAATCAGTAACTCAATAAACCTACAAATCAACTAGTCAATTTTGTCAGGTTCTAGGGTTAACAAGCTAATAGGGGCCATGACTGACTAAATCAGATGGTATATTGTGGTACACTTCTCTCTGCAGTCTGTCTATCCGATTTATAAGGAATTCTAAACTAATCTGAAACATGGATTACTGTTGCATAATGTATTATTTAGGCAAACAAATTGCTATTTTCCTGCTCCTTTTTTTCTTTATTACAGTTGGAGTACAGCCCATCTGATTTGATAACGTAGGCCTACATCCACAAATAAAATGGACTCCTTCCGCATAGTTTTAAGTATTGTCCCAAACATATACAGTAGCTTACTGTATTTAATTCCCTACAAACACACACCAAGTGAACACATGGACTCCACCTCCGTTCAGTTGTCAGTTAGTTAGAAGCCAGTAGGTGTTGTCTCCTCCCCAGGGCTATTCAGTGCTTGTCTTGGGTTGGAGCTCACATTGGCTGAGTATCAGCACCTCAAATGTTCTGCTGCTTGAGTTACCGTTCCTCTTCTAGAATATTAGCTCAAACGTATTGTGGAACTAAACATAAACACCACCGGAACCCAAAATGAGTACCGGAACCTAATTTCAGTAATTGATCTAAGGATCGGTAAAAACCAGGTTCAATAAGCTTTCCACCAGACACTGGTGAATGAATCTCCATTTCAGCAGGACAACAACCTAAAACACAAGACCAAATCTTCACTGGAGTCGCTTACCAAGAAGACTGAATGTTCCTGAGTGGCTGAGTTACAGTTTTGAATTAAATAAACTTGAAAATCTATGGCAGACCTGAAAAATGGTTGTCTAGCAATGATCAACAAGCAATTTTACAGAGCTTGAAAAATTAATCCATTTTGAATTCGGGCTGTAGCACAACAAAATGTTGAACAAGTCAAGGGGTGAGAATACTTTCTGAAGGCTCTGTAATTGAGAAGACTAGGCAACCAGGGTTATTGGCAATTACTGTGTGTGTGCACGAGAATGTGTTCACTTGCCTCCGCACTCACTTCCCTACAATTCCTCTCAGACTCAAACGAATGTAAACAACAAAATTGTGTCTCAAGACCGATGTAAAACAGTCCATTATGTGGCAACAGTGTAATCTAGTGCGTAGTAAGATATTCCAGTGACTTGTTGGAAATAGCTGCTGCAACACAGTAGGCTGTCATTAGACTAGCCTTGTTCTATCTATGGGAACACACCAGACTCACTTAACAGCTCTGTATAGCCTTTCATTATTTTAGATTATTAAAGTTTACATCCACTGGGTTCATGGAAACCCTCTGTCCTGTGGGTCAAACCAGTCAGTAATGTTACGGATGTAGTCAAGGCCTGGGGCTAGTCCGCTGCTTTGTTAGGTGGTGCTGCTATGGCTGATGCCGTTAAGAGAACGAGAGACTGGCTGGCTCTGTTGTGTAGAGGGATGGAGACATTTAGTCGTGGTTTGGTGGAGTGGAGTAGTGAGGAGAGAGGGTTGCTGTGGTCATTGAGGGGAGGGCGAGGGTGGTGGGGTTGTCTTGATGGATCACTGGAGAGGAGACTCAGACAGACCTTTTGGATTGGTTAGTCCGGAGAGCGTCTGGTCTCTGGCAGCAGTGGAAGCAACCTGTTATGCTGTCTGTCTTGACTACTGTCAACCACAGAGACAGCCTGCACAGTTCTTTACTCATGTCTTCACTGTCCATCATGGTGTCTTTGCTCTAAGAGAGAGCGAGAGATCCACCCACTTAGTCAATGTCTGCTCCATTAGGTGCTTTGGATACTTGTTGTGCCTGAATGTCTTGAATCTGTAGTGAACTGTTGCGCTCCACCGCTGTCCGCACCACGCTGTCAAATCCCTTTTCCAAGCATAATGTGTCTTCCATGTAAAACTCCTGAATGCAGCACGTCAGTAGCCCACTGCTCATAGTTCCAGAGAACTGCTTCAGGAGTGGGAATTGGGTTGGTTCATATTCTTTCCATGTACAGAGTGGTGTTTACCCCATTAAGGAACTGAAACCCCCTGCAGGCTCTCAGCTGTGGTGTGCAGAGGAGTTTAACAAGAGAGAAGCATCATAACACAACTCTCAGGAACACACACACACACACACACACACAGGGACACGCTCACATCAAACGCTCGCACACACACACGCATCCCAGTCAGAAATGCGCAGAAATACACATCCCAGTCAGGAACACAGTCTCTCTCTCACACACACACACACACACAACAAAATCTAATAAAATGTGATTTGTCTCATGCTACGTAAACAACAGGTGTAGACTAACAGTGAAATGAATACTTACGGGTCCTTTCCAACAATGCAGAACTTAACGCGTAACGCACACATCATAACACTTACTCCCATGTGTGCAAACCTGCTGGGTCTGACTATGCACAAGTCAACCCCCGTACTCCGTAAAAAGGCAGAAAAACATCTTGAAAAACTATTTGAGAAATTGCTGACATTGTTTCGGGGCTGCTTGCCTCCACTCACACTTCAATCAAAAGTGAATTGTGGTAGCTGTATCGGTGTGATGATCTGGGCCAGTGAGCAGGGTTCTTAAGGACTGCTGGAGAGGGGGAGGTGTCTCCTTGCTGTCTGAACAACATGCCTCAACAGGCCCAACTCCTTTACCACTTCTCAGAGGAAACACACACACACACAGGCACGTCATGTGACTGGAGTCACTATAGAAACACCAGGATTATAATCCTCAAAGGGATATATCTGCACTTGTAGGAGGAGACGCTAACAGGTGCGAAATAATTTCTCACTGCTTACTTAATAAACTGCTTCACATTTGCAAGTAAGTTGTGAGAGAGCTTTTAGCCCTCATAAGGAATGTTTGATTATAGATGGTCAAGTATTGCAATCATGTTGGTCATTTATATATATTTTTTCTAAAGACTCATTATACACTGAGTACAAAACACCAGCTTTTTCCATGACATAGACTTACCAGGTGAAAGCTATGATTATTGATTATTCACTTGTAAAATCCACTTCATTCAGTGTAAATGAAGGGGAGGAGACAGGTTAAAGAAGGATTTTTAAGCCTTGAGACAATTGAGACATGGATTGTGAATGTGTGCCATTCAGAGGGTGAATGGGCAAGGCAAAATATTTAAGTGCCTTTGGACAGGGTATGGTAGTAGGTGCCAGGCGCACCAGTTTGTGTCAAGAACTGCAACGCTGCCGGGTTTTTCCATGCTCTGTTTCCCGTGCGTATCAAGAATGGTCCACCACCTAAAGGCCAACTTGACACAACTATGGGAAGCATTGGAATCAACATGGGCCAGCATCCCTGTGGAATGCTTTCGACACCTTGTCCATGCCCCAGACGAATTGAGGCTGTTGTGAGGGCAAATTGGGGGGGGGGGGGGGGGGTTGTTGTTAATGTTCTCTACACTTTGTACTCTAGTGGTTTGGTGAGGAAACAAACAAAAACATGAAGTCCCTTGGGACGTCATCCACAAACCCCAAGTTTGCGACTCTCCATTGAGTCTGTTCCATTTCCTTGTCTTTAAATATGGCCAAGACTCCTCGCTCTCCTCTTCCTTAGTCATAGAAAGCAGAGGAATTAGATTATGGTTGAATCAATGCAGCCCGGGGCAGTAAATGTGATTTAGTCTGGGTTAGCTCTGCTCTCTGATCGGGTTAGAGACGGTCTGTGTCTGCTGCTGGTCACTGTCCTCAGACACTCAAGGGTAGAGGGGTAGAGAGAAAGTGTGTGTATACCGGCCAGGGATTCCCTGTAAGATGCATACACACTTACGCAGACATGTAAACACATGCATTCACTATGGCTGGCACAATAATTGTGCAATCGACAATTATGGACAATAAACGGGGGGGGGGGCATAATAGTCTTTAATATATTAATTTTAGGACGAGGGGGATTTGAACATTTTAAGTTTTATATTTCCATGAAGCGGGTTGTCGGGAGTAAAAGCTTCAAGAAAGTATGTTGTAGCTCATATTTGAAGATTCATTACAAGCACACATATTTTCATTACTCATTTGCATGAATTATTCGTTACCCCAAATTCTGTAATTGTCACAGCCCTAGCATTCACACACACACACACACTCATACCCACATGACACCTGGTCATGTGTCTGTTTGGCTGGCGTCTCCACCACCCACAGCCTGCTGCTGTAGTGTGAATGCTCTACTCTACTGATTAGTGCTGTCTCTGTCTGTTTCTATCAGCTTCATCTACATACTGAGGTTTAGTGTGTCTGTCAGAAGTTAACCCGTCCTTCAAGGGGCATATCATCGTCTTTTGACCCTCTAGTGGGGTCATGAACTCTGTATGACAACAGGTTGTCAGCAGGCCTTTTGGGTCAGACAAAAGGAGAACTAAGGTGCCTGACTCCATTTGGCCATAGCCTGGAGGGTATTTTCTGCCCTGCCTCGGCGCTGTACGGCTGGCCTAACTAGCGAAGGCCCCTTTCCTCTCGGTGGAAACAGTCTGTCGTAGCAGAGACTGGAATAGGAGGGGAGGGGAGGTGGGTGGAGGGGAGGGGAGGTGGCCTCTGTTATTTTCAGTCCATTGTGTCTACTTCCTGTGGGCCAGTGGTTATTGGAGCAGGGTGTTGCAGACTTGACGGAGGGGGGGAGGAAAGTAACCAGACTTGGTCGACTCGACACTCGCTGGCTGGCAAGCAGCTTGGACGACTAGCTACCTCGCTCCGGTCTTCGCTTCTCTATACTCGTCTCCACTCAGAATCGCACCACAAGGTAAAACATTGCTCCTGACTTGGTTGGCGTACTAGTGGCAGCCATGTTTTCCTCTTGTGGTTTGCTATGCAGGTTTTGAACTTGTTGTTGGGGAAGCTGTTCTAACCACCCATGTCTGACGGGTAACACCTGCCCTCACTCGATGCCTATGGTGCAGAGTTCTTTCAAGTTAGACGTTGTATGTTATTGTCTGTCTGCGGCTTGTTATCAGTTGCTTGTGGACAGTGTTGGACGGCGCCACTAAAAAGCCACTAACACGGGAGACCGGAAGTGGGCGGTGGAAGTGTACCATCTGCCCTCACTCTTATGTAAGGTGAAGCCTCCTCCAGGGCGGCCATTGTGGGCGACATGTATTATTTGAAGACTAGGAGAGGAAGCTGGGTAGTACCTGTGGTAATAACAGGCAATAACACTCAATAAAAGCCTATCTGTCTGGTAACATTGGGCTAAACAGTAGGCCTTTCTCAAGGAAGCTAACTCTCATTGGGTTTACTTGGATGTTCATGTAAATGGGGTTATTGAGTTTGTAACATGCAGTATACATTATATTATCTAACCTGTGTAATCAGTGTGTGAATCCGTTCCGCTCTGTGCTGCATTGAGACAGCCAAATGGCACACTTGTGGAGTTGTGAGGGCCCTAAGGGGACATGGATGGACAGGACATCCCCAGAGGGACAGGACATCCCCACACTCCCTGCCGCGTGACAACGGAGGCAAAACAGGAAGTCTTTCTGCCCAGTGTGTGTGTCGGGAACAGATGACCAGGACGATGAAAGAGGAGAAGAAGAAATGCCAACAAAGTGGAAACATCCAGCAGTAAGGATGTTTTTCCTTGTGTGTTTGTCTCTCGTTCTCCGCTCTCGCTCTCTGTCATGTTTTTCTCTCTTCTAAAAGACCCTGTTTCCTGGTAAACAGAGTGGGATGTATTTGGTTTGGCGTTAGTACCTACTGTTTAGTCAGTCGTTGTGTTTGAGAACTGTGACTTTACCATGCTCTCTCAGCCGTGAACGATGTGAAATCAACCAACACGTTAATGTTTAAGCCCACTCACTCATAGTTAATGCTTTACCCGCCCTAGGCCTATGCAGCCGAACCTGGACTGACTTGAGCTATACATACTGGGAGGATGTGGTGGGGAGGGAGGGTTTCTCCACTCTGGCAACCCTGTCTGTCGCTTGGGGTTTCGGGTTGCAGGTGGTGCAGAAAAACGAACCAGTTGAAGAGGAAGATAAAAACGGTCCTCGGGTTTCTAAAACCAGGCCATTCCCACGGGACCACTGTTACTGTTCAGGGCTATTGATCTCTCTCTCTCTCTCTCTCTCTCCGCCCCTCTAATTCTCTCTCTACCCCCTCTTTCTTTCTCTTCCTCTCCTAATGAATGATTGTGGCCTGACCCTTGACGGAGAGCTCCTCATATTCCCACCCTGAGAGAGCTGAGACGGCCCAGTAACAGTCAGTCAGTCTCAGTAGTAACCTAGCCTAGCCGTCACAGCAGCAGTAGTATGGCGTTGGATCCCAGCTAGCCAACACTCCCACAGACAGACCGGTAAGAGCTAAAGCACTCAGTTATCTCAACTGGGAAGAAGCAGAATATGTTCTAGTGGCCTTCCTTAACTGGGAAATAAGTTAAAGTAGTGCACACTTGTTGTCCCACCACTACAAGAAAGCCTTTGAAGAAGTGTGTGTGCACTGTTTGGCTGGATATCAGGGCTATCAAACATGGGTTTGTATTCTTTGGACTGTCAGTGTTGAGGGTGGTTGGGAGATTTGAGGTCCGATGGTGACGGCCCTCGCTGGGTGAGTGAGACTGGGATGGCTGAGGGAGGGGAGGCTTGTGGTGATCCAGGATCCTCATTATGGTAGATCGATACACAGTGATCCCAGCCAGCCAGCCAGCCAGCCAGCCAGTGCAGCTCAGGGTCTGGCTACAGCACCATATTGGAAGGCTTTGTAGATGGGATGATCTCTATGCATCAACACACCCAACAGGACATGCAGTAGTAAGGTGAGGATGCTTCTCTTTCCATTGATTATGTGAAGGTTTTTTTGGGGCTGAGTACTGTACCCTGGCTGTTGGTCTCTTCATTGTTAACGTCATATGAATACAAGATGAGAGAAGTTGAGCACCTTTTTACAGTTTGTTTCACCGGGATAGGGTGTTTTTTAGAATACTCCTCTCTCTCGCAACATCGCAACAGTCATCATTAGTCATTCTTAGTTTCAGCAAAGGCAAGTGTTTTATGAACTGTGCGTTGTGGTTTTTGGGTTCGCCATATTGTCCAGTCTGTCTCCTCCATTGTTATTGTGACCTCCATGTGTATGAAGACTTACGCTGATTCCATGCCTTTTTCTGTTGCTGTTAGCAGTGCTCTGCATAAACTGCAGGCTATTTTTACAGCTGGCCTTTCCCTTAGAGAGACTCCTTATGTAGCCCCCTGCCAATGTATTTCCAGGGGGAGGAATTCACAAGTGTTTAAGGTCACAGTATATGATGACGACCGTTAGGTGGAATGGCCGTTTTCCTTCTGATGTTGGCCCTTATTCAGAAGAACCCGTCCACATTTGGAACTTGTCTCCTGGCTGTTTGTACATCTCTGTTTTACTGACCAGTGTAGAAAGGCATGAATAGAGAAAGAGTTGGATGTGATCTTAGTTTTGAGTCCTTGTCCCCACGAGGATGAGTATCTCTACAGTGAGAGAGTAATAGCTAAGGTCTGTTGATAAACAGTGTGAGGATGAGAGCATCTACTCAGAGCAGAGGGGTGTGTGTGTATATATATACTCCAACGCAGGATCAAGGAGTTAGCCTGCTAACTTGCCTAAATATTCTGAAATAACTTCTTTATTTTTTATTTTTAGAAAGATCAGCTTGACATGGGCATGGTCTACTTAACTAAGTTCAGCGTTCTTTTTCTTGAGTTATTTCTGGTTGTTTATCATAGTTAGCTGGCTGACTCATTGATCCTGCTTTGTAATGTACCCCTCTGGCTGTAGCCTACATCTGGCATGGTTGAAATGGTTGTTGTTTACAAGGTCACTGTAATAGGTCACGGGTGCTCCTCAGCCCATTCCTCCTCCATGGCTTTCCTTACCAGTAAGACTTTATTTTTTTCTCTCTTTCGCGCTCTCTTTTGCTCAAACACACACAGGAATAGAGGGGGATGATCCATGATTCATATTAGCCGAGGGATGTGTAATGTAAGTGTGTGGCCTCCTCAGCCCTGCCTCAGTGTCTCCCCTGTCTCCACCTTAATCAAGCCTTCCGCTGGCTCACATATCAGCTCAGGTGCTGGGGATAGGGACTAGGGACTGACTAGGGTCTCTGTAGAGTGGTTGTGTTAGGGCTATGGGCAATCAATCAATTTCTATGGTGGTTTTCCTAGAGACAGCATTACCTTATTTTTATTTTATTTATTTTACCTTTATTTTACTAGGCAAGTCAGTTAAGAACATATTCTTATTTTCAATGACGGCCTAGGAACAGTGGGTTAACTGCCTTGTTCAGGGGCAGAACGACAGATTTTTACCTTGTCAGCTCAAGGATTTGATCCAGCAACCTTTCGGTTATGGGCCCAACACTCTAACCACTGGGCTACCTGCCGCCCACAAATCTTATGACCTCATACTGGATGTGCTAGTCTCCCCCATTTGTGGTTTTCAAATAGGGTTTTCATTTCTCCTGCTTGTGATGTGGGAGAGTAGGTTTTATTGGAAGCGAAATTTGTTTCAACTGAAGTTTTATGAATGATCTCATTTGTCAAATTAATCACGATGGGTTGGACAAATGTTTTTATTTTTCTTCATGTTTTCATTGTAACGCCTCAAATTAGCCAGTTAAACAGAGCAATTTATGCAGTGATGGAAAGAAAGTGAGAAGGTATAAAAAGCAGCACCTTAGTCAGTATGCACAGAGTTGCAGTCTAGGCTGTCATGCGTGACATCTTCTGGGTGCTTGGCAACGTCACTCGCTGTGTGCCTTTTTTTTAAAGGGCCATTCGCATTCTATTTGGACAAAAGTCCCCTTGCCCCTCCTATGTGTTCTAAATGAGCGCATGCACTTTATGTGCCCATAGAATATTCTGTTAAAGGCAGGCAAAACCTTTGCTCCAACCACTCAGCCCCCTGTTTCAATCAATTATCTGGGTTTGTTTTTTCAATATGAACTCTCTTTTCAGTTCATACTAGTGCATTTCATACCAGTCAGTCTACACCAGTGGACTTGAGAGGACCACAGTCCGCCCCAGTGACTCCCCACAGTAAGAGCAGAGACATATATTAAGTGTTTGGCCAGGTTTTACATCGGCTGCCGTGTTGGCGCCTTCAGTCTCTACATTTTCTTGACGTAACAATACGAGAGTGCCCCTGACAATTTGCTATGAAATGACCCGCTGTAAACAAGCAAAACAGCAGTGAATTTAACTGATGTTTTTAATAATTTATATTCGGGATAATGTGTATCCAAGTCTGTACTGTGTTGTGGTGTCAACAAATTGCACATGTGCTTTCACTGGGCATCTGCATAGGTTTAGAAAACTATCAGAAATAAACAGCACAACGCCCAAGTGTCAATTATCACCTAGCAACGGCTATGGAGGAGAAAGTGGCGGAACGTTCAGACAGAAACTGCATTGGCAAAAGTCTTTATATACTGTATTAGTATTTTTTGTAAATCTATACATTTTTGTATTTTACCCCCCTTTTTCTCCCCAATTTCGATCTTGTCTCATCGCTGCGACTCCCTAATGGGCTCGGGAGAGGCGAGACATGACCCGCCTGACTGTGCTCCTTAACACCCGTCAGCTTAACCCGGAAGCCAGCTGCACCAAGGTGTCGGAGGAAAATACAGTTCAACTGGTGACCAGAGTCAGCCTGCAGGCACCTGACCCGCCACAAGGAGTCACTAGAGCGTGATGAGCCAAGTAAAACCCCTCCCCTTACTTGGATGGCGCTGGGCCAATTGTGCGCCGTCCTATGGGACTCCCGGCCACGGCCGGTTGTGGCACAGCCCGGGAATGAACCCGAGTCTGTAGTAACTCCTTTAGCACTGCAATGCAGTGCCTTAGACCACTGCGCCGCTCAGGAGGCCCATATATGGGTCTTTCTATAAATAATGGAGCCAATGTGTACTTAGAGGAATATATGCATCCTTTAAGCAGGGCTCATACAGACAAAGTCAAATTCAAGGACTTTCAGGAACTTTTTCAAGCGCTTAATTTTCAAGGACCTCAATGTTATACAACTGGGCCCCCCTCCCCCCAAAAAGCATGTTAAAAGTGTAAAGAAAGTAGGCCATTACCACTAAGAATAATGCATTTTTTAGGCATTGTCAATGCATTGATATTCAATTTATTATTACGTTCTAAAATAAGTGAGAATAATGTGGACATTGCCTGACTAAATAGATTGGATGCATGGCAAGGTTTTTTTTCTGTAGCCTATGTGGCTGACACAGTCACACACAATAAACCCATTAATTTGACCATTTGAATCTCACCATCATTTCCCCCCCCAAAAACTATTTTTTTAAATTGAAGGATTTGTATGGAACGCCAAGTTGAAGCCAACATTAGATGTTGTCGTCCTCAATAACCACACGTTGTTTTATCAACACCTTTACATTGAAGCTGCGAGGGAAAAAAAGTGGCTAAAAACGTCTCTTTTCAAACGGATCAAAAATTAAATCATGGATAATTATTAGAAAGCAGAACTTATACATTGTCTACAATTCAAACACCTAATTGAGGAAATGTCATATATTTTCAAGGTAGGTCTATTCAGTACATGAATTTCCACTCTGATCAGAGTGAGGGAAGCAGCAGAAAAGTTCATTTTTAAGCTACTTTCAACTGGAGCTGATAAAGCATAAAGGAGAGGAGGTAGACAGGTGGCGCTCTAGCAGGGGCTGTGGTGTGTGTGTGTGTGGGCTACTGTGCGTGTGAGCGAGTGACATGGGGAACAGGGAGGAGGGAGGGAGAGACGAGAGGCCGTAACCAACCAATCAGACTCGTGCTACAGTAGACTAATACTATCCTCCTGCAGTCTTCCTGCAGTCATCATGCCAATTCCACGCTCCCTCAACTCGAGACATCTGTGGCATTGTGTTGTGTGACAAAATTTCACATTTTAGAGTAGCCTTTTATTGTCCCCAGTACAAGGTGCATCTGTGTAATGATCATGCTGTTTAATCAGCTTCTTGATATGCCACACCTGTCATGTGGATGGATTATATTGGCAAATGAGAAATGCTCACTAACAGGGATGTTTACAAACATTTTAGAGAAATAAGCCCTTTGTGCATATAAAACATTTCTGGGATATTTTATTTCTGCTCATGAAACATGGGACCAACACTTTGTTTTGCTTTTATATTTTTGGTCAGTGTAAGACTGAGTAAGAGGGGGCTGTGCTCTGTTAATGGGTAGTGTTTGGCGACCAGGCCCGGGAGGAAACCAACCATGCAGACCGTGCCGTCTCCAACCTCTTTTATTGACCGTGCAGGAACAGGACCATAAACTGCACAGGAAGGAAGACTCTGCTGGCCCAGGATTCAGGAAATTGGTTGAAGTCTAAAGATGTGACACTGGCTGGAAAAATAATACAATCCTGCTTTTATATCTGCAAGGAATGTGGATGTGTCTTACTGAGAAGCAAAGGTCTTTGTCTTTAAATTTTGGTCTTTTAGTTAGTGGTGTTGCTGAGTTGTTGTTTTTTTTTGTCATTTTTGTGGTTGTGGTTAGGCCTTTGAAGGTCATGGAATGACCGCAGTCACTAACAAAAGTTTGAATAGTATTTTACATGTTTTCATACATTCTCTCCTCCTGACTGCATGTCATTCTCTGCTCCTCCTGACTGCATGTCATTCTCTCCTCCTGACTGCATGCCATTCTCTGCTCCTGACTGCATGTCATTCTCTCCTCATGACTGCATGCCATTCTCTGCTCCTCTGCTCATGACTGCATGCCATTCTCTGCTCCTCTGCTCATGACTGCATGCCATTCTCTGCTCCTCTGCTCATGACTGCATGCCATTCTCTCCTCCTCTGCTCATGACTGCATGCCATTCTCTGCTCCTCTGCTCATGACTGCATGCCATTCTCTCCTCCTCTGCTCATGACTGCATGTGCTGATGCTGCAGGGAGGGGGCGTTGCATAGGCAACCAAATACTTGTTTGCTGCAACACCTTGCTTGTTTCAGCAAGGAGCAACAAAGTTTCATGTTGTAAAGAGTCCCATGTTACCGTGGTAATGGACTGAACCGCATGAATGCCCAGCCTTCCCCTTCAGTCAGACTGTCTTCTTCAATAATCGTCGGTTACACGATTTTACAATAATTGTGCCATCCCGAGCAACCAGGCCCAGGAGGAAACCAACTCGAGCACAGGAAGGAAGACACTCAGCTGGCCAAGGATTCAGGAAATGGGTAGAAGTCTATGTGACACTAGGTATGTTTACAAGCATTCTAATAATTCAATATTAAACTGATTATGGCAGAGTATGGCTTTAGTCACGCAAACACCTTCATCTGCTTATCTTAATCGGCGTAAGGTCTTAAACGAAGTAAGCAGTTCGCCTATTTAAAAAAAAAAACACCTCTTTCTGATTAATCTTTTGAATCATTATCATTGAGTTAACGCAAGCCTCCCTGTTATGAAGTGAGTTCAGAAAAACGGAAAGTATGCATCTTAGGGTGTTTTCACACTTGGTCAATTTCAGCCAATTGTTGTCAACTCTGCATGTGCACATGGATAGCTTAATTTGTTGTGCATTGTGAGCACTCCATTTTGAGACGTGGTCTGAGTTCGGTTCACTTAAATTCCGAGGTCTGGAATCCCTTTTTTTAGGACAATGTGAACACACAGATCCCCAGGTTCGTATTATTCCTGCACCACACACACACACACACACACACACACACACACACTAGACTACTGCAACACTGTTTCCCTTGCCATAAACACTCACATTGGTGCCACAAAAGAGAGGAAATGTGCTGTTTTTGGATATTGATTAACGGTTGTCAAGGATGCACAGAATTTTCAAAACTATGTATGTTTTTAGTTCAAGATGATTTGTTAGCAGTATAAGATCTATAGTATAGGCTTAGAGGGCTTCATAAGCTGTTTATTCTGTTGTGGGGTTTGAATAGTGTGAAGACGACATATTTGATGAGAATCACATGGGATTTAAAATCTTCTCTAGCTCTAGTTGTCACATACAAACTTTATATGTCCGAACTGCCAATCAAATGGTCTATAACATGGTCACTGTGGTAGAACGTTTATTTTGATTTGTACTTTTTGTTGTTGTTGTTGTATTTATTCAAGGCCCATCAGGTAGCTTCATTTCAGATCTGTCCATGTAAACAGGATTATTAGGGAAATCGTTCCTCTTGCAAAGCATGTAAACGTGTCTTACTGAAAAGGGAAGTGGATACCTAGTCAGTTGCACAACTGAATGCATTCAACAGGAATTTGTTTTCGCAACCCCTCTGAATCGCCCGGGTGTTAACTGCTTTGCTCAAGGGCAGAACAGCAGATTTTTCTACCTTGCTGGCTCTGGGATTTCAACCAGCGACCTTTCGGTTACTGGCCAGAAGCAAGGTTTTTGTCTTTCAGTTTGTCTTTTAGTTGCTGGTAGCATTTGTGGTTCTGATAAGTCTTGTGTATTTCATAAACGATGACCATATCCTCGTTCTCAAGAGGAGGAAAAGAGACCGTCCATATTAGAGAAACTCCCCCCATGACTGCTAAAGTCAGTAATCCAGTGAAAAAAAAAAAAACCTTTATAGTGGAATGGGAACTGGTGGGGGTGTGTGTGATTTGCTTTTCAGAGATGCTCTTGGGTAACTATTTCACTCTTTCCAAGTGTGTGTGGGTGCACTCACATTTTTGAACACACACACACCACCCCTGCCTGTGTCTGGCCCTCCCCCTCTGATTTAGTGGTGGGTTGGTGGTTAGTGTCTGCTGCTTTCTGCTGTGTGCTGCTGGCTGTTAAAGAGGGTCTGGGACCACCTGATTACACTACACAGGAAGTCAGAGGAGGGAGAGGTCACACACTGCACCTCTCGATAAAGACAGGAGGAGAGCAGACAACACTCTCTCACACTTTAACCAGACGCTCAAGGAGACGCTTCAAAACCCCACGCAGCACTTGTAAGGTACGGGAACGGGAACGCTGTCTCTCCTGTGTGCTTGTTTGGACAGTGTTTCAGCCAGGGGAGGTAATATCAAATACCTAGAGATGTGTGTGTCTGCGCGTGTGTGTGCAAGGTTTTCTGGGAGAGGCCAGGTGAGATGACAAACTCACCTGTGGAGTGTGTGTGTGTGTGTTAGACAGTGGAGCAGCATGGGCTGAAACTCTCACTCGTCTGTGGTGGAAGGTGTTTGGGGTGGAAGAACGTGGTCACAGAGTGGTCAAGAGGTGTTTGCGGTCTCCTTTTGGCTTGATCTCTCTCGATGTAACACAAGCTTCTGTTCTGCTCCTGCTGCTGTGTATATGACAGTGTCTGTCTCGTTGACTTTGGGCGACGTGAGAGGCTGGCGTAACGAGCACCAGGCAGCCATACTTTAACTGAACAAATAGACCCAGATGTTTGTTCTATTCAGTTGTTGGAGGGAATACTATTACATCCACTCATGTTAGCGCAGTATTTTATTACTGATTTGAAAACCAATGTCTTTACAATAGCTGTGATCCGATATGAAACACTTGCCACCTTGTTGTTTAAATATTTTATTTGACCTCTTATGTCTGTTTATGACATGAACGGTGCCAGCAGTTTAGATGTTTGAATTCCCCTAAAGACTGTGCCAGGTTGGACAGAGCCAGAGGCACAACGTGTGCTGGTCACTCTATGCTGACAGTGCTAGCACAGAGACACCATTTTCTCTCTCTCTCTCTCTCTCTCTCTCTCTCTCTCTCTCTCTCTCTCTCTCTCTCTCTCGATCTCTCGATCTCTCGATCTCTCGATCTCTCGATCTCTCGATCTCTCGATCTCTCGATCTCGATCTCTCTCTCGATCTCTCTCTCGATCTCTCTCTCGATCTCTCTGTCTCCGTCTGTCTCTCTCACAATTTCAATTCAAGGGGAAACGTATATTAACATTGCCAAAGCAAGTGAAATAAATAATAAAAATTAACAGTAAACATTACTCACAAAAGTTCCAAAAGAATAAAGACATTTCAAATGTCATTATGTGTGTACATACAGTGTTGTAATGATGTGCAAATAGTTAAAGTATAAAAGGGAAAATAAATAAACATAAATATGGGTTGTATTTACAATGGTGTTTGTTCTTCACTGGTTGCCCTTTTCTTGTGGCAACAGGTCACAAATCTTGCTGATGTGATGCACACTGTGGTATTTCACCCAATAGATATGGGAGTTTATTTTAAAAAAAAATCTAAATCTTTGTGGATCTGAGGGAAATAAGTCTCTAATATGGGCATACATTTGGCAGGAGGTTAGGAAGTGAAGCTCAGTTTCCACCTCATTTTGTGGTCAGTGTGTACATAGCCTGTCTTCTCTTGAGAGCCAGGTCTGCCTACTGTGGCCTTTCTCAATAGCAAGGCTATGCTCACTGAGTCTGTACATAGTCAAAGCTTTCCTTAAGTTTGGGTCAGTCACAGTGGTCAGGTATTCTGCCACTGTGTTCGCTCTGTTTAAGGCCAAATAGCGTTCTAGTTTGCTCTGTTTTTTTGTTAATTCGTTCCAATGTGTCAAGTAATTCTCTTTTTGTTTTCTCATGATTTGTTCAGGTCTAATTGTGTTGCTGTCCTGGGGCTCTGTGGGGTCTGTTTGTATTTGTGAACAGAGCCCCAGGACCAGCTTGTTTAGGGGACTCTTCTCCAGGTTAATCTCACTGTAGGTGATGGCTTTGTTATGGAAGGTTTGGGAATCGCTTCCTTTTAGGTGGTTGTAGAATTTAACGTCTCTTCTGGATTTTGATCATTAGCGGGTATCTGCCTAATTCTGCTCTGCATGCATTATTTGGTGTTTTACGTTGTACAGGGAGGATATTTTTGCAGAAGTGTCTCAATTTGGTGTTTTGTCCCATTTTTTGTGAATTCTACCTCGAATGTTACGTTCCTTTTGATGGCATAGAAGGCCCTTCTTGCCTTGTCCTTCAGATTGTTCACAGCTTTGTGGAAGTTACCTGTGTCGCTGATGTTTAGGCTGAGGTATGTATAGGTTTTTTTGTGCTCAAGGGCAACAGTGTCTAGATGGAATTTGTATTTGTTTTACTGTCAGAGCCCATGTCTGACAGAATCTGTGCAGAAGATCTAGGTGCTGCTGTAGGCCCTCCTTGGTTGGTGACAGAAGCACCAGATCATCAGCAAACTAGACATTTGACTTCAGATTCTAGTAGTGTGAGGCCGGGTGCTGCAGACTGTTCTAGTGCCCTCGCCAATTCATTTATATATATGTTGAGGGTGGGGCTTAAGCTGCATCTCTCGCTCTCTCTCTCTCTCTCTCTCTCTCTTCTCTCTCTCTTTTATTCTCTGGCTCTGTGTGTCTGTCTGCAGGGGCGGTTGGCCCGCACCTTGTACCTCTCTCTCTTTGTCTCTCCTCTCTCCCTGGTTTCCTGTCTGGCCAGGGAGGACTGTTAGGACACACACAGACTCCCACTGATTAGAACAGAAACAAGGGAGGCTTGTTCTCACCCCAGAGGAACCTTGAATGGACCCTGGGCAACCTTTGAGCAACCTGTGGGCAAAGAGAGATCTGTGGATCCTGCCTTGTTTGCCACAATATACTGTTACACCGCATTGTGGCAGTTAGGTAGTTTTGTAATGGAGTTTTGACACACTGTGACAGTTACCTTCTCTAGTAGAATTCTATGTGAAAACACTGTTCAATGTAACAGCACCAGTATCATCATTCAGTTGTTTTCTTTCCCCAAACCTCTACAGGTGCCATACTCTTGTCTTCACATGTCACGGGTCTGTATGTGTGCACAATTTACCTTTAAAAGCAGATCCAGGACCTCTTATGTTGTTGTTGTTGCTAGTGATTAAAGTGACAGTTGCTGGTAGGCAAAGCTGATCCCAGGTCATGTGTTGATGTCAGTGAAAAACAGGAGAAGGGACTGACCACCACTCTCCAGGCAGCTGGACCTCAGGCATGCCTGCCTGCTGCAGATGGAAGTCCCCTTTCCCTCCAGCGGGGGAGGGGATGACGCCAGGACAGACACTCAGCCAAAGGGCATACACACTGCTCGAGCGTCAACTGGCCTTCACTGACCGCCATATTATCTCTGGTGGTCTACGAGGATGTAAAAATAGATGTTTAGCAGCAAGAATCCTAGACATGCCCAGAAAACAAAGACTTGATTTATGCAAGCTGCTGGGCTAAGCATAGAGAGGCTTTTGTGCCCCCACCCCCCAAACCTCCCGCCAGCTCCCTCTCTCTCTCCATCCAGACCTCATCACCAAGGCTGCGAGCGCCAAAACCTCTGACGCTCTCTAATTCTCTTCTCTAAGAACGGGCATTGTTCGGGATGGCCTTGGGGTCCTTGCTGATTGGCTTGGCGTACCGCAACAGTGTACGCCATTGCGTTTGTTTATAACCACTCATGTTGGACTGCAGCGTCATTCAGAATGTGTGGTTGGTTTCAGGACATTTTTGCGTAAGCAGAGAGCTATTGCACAATTTTTTTTGGAACGTTTATCCTTATCTCGTGGTGGGGGTTTATTCTCACAAGTGTGCTTTCATGTCTAGTTCTACTAATACTATTTCCAGTCATTACTGGTAGGCTTGACTAAGCCCAGTTACTTGTAACTCTGCTTTTAAAGAGAACAGCATACTATGAATGCCAGAGCCAGTGGTATTGCAACTGAATGAGTCTTCCGATCTGTCACAAACAGTGGCGGCTTGCTGGGAGGAGCTCTCCCACCAGCCTCCCCTGGTCACAAACACGGAACAGGAAAAGTTCCAGAATGGCTCCTCCCACTCTTTCCCTTTTCCCCAGCACTGTTACAAAGGTAAAGTCCCCTGGCCTGCCTGCATCTGTAAGAAGAACAACAAATGCTCCACTACGCGGAAAGCCCCTTAGAATCTAGGCTACATATGTTCTGAAACGCACTTGATTAGAACACATGCTTGCTGGGCAAACAAGATCTCAACGAGTCTCTTATTCTGTTGAAATGACCTGCGTTTGCACGGCGCCATCTTTGTTTGTGTGGACCTTCAAAGAACAGTTCCTGCATTCACAGTCTGGAAAAGCAAAACATTATCCCAGGCAAACCAACCGACGAGTGAGAGTTGACCGCAACGTATCGCTGTGTGGTTTAATAAGAAGGGCCAATGACGTGCGAACACCGTGGACGTGTGTTCTGTGGCTTTTCCTCTTCCTTTCTATATCCTTGTGCTGGAGCGGAACCCGACTTGACGACAAACAGACCTGTTTGTTCAAGCTAGATGGAGCAGGATAGAGAGCGAGAACGAGACAGATTTACAGGCAGAGCTGAGAGAGGTTGTTGCTGTCGAATGGGGGGTGGCGGCTGAGTGCTTGGTTCTCGGGTTACCGCACCTGACGCCTCAGCTAGCTACCTGCTCCATTCTCCCTGTATTAAGACTCCACTCTTCACCATAACACATGTCTGGAACAGAGGCTGCTACTGTTTAGTCAGGGCTAGAGAGATGCCTCTCTGGTTTGAGTCTCTGCCTGGTCTTTTCCCCTTGGACGACTGACTGCTCTTTGTTTCTGCATTGCTTAGTTAGGCTATGTATTCCATGTGAGGGGTTTGGTCATATGTCACCTCGAAGTGACAGTCTGGAAGAAAAGCACTCGCTGTCCGCAGACTGGCTGGCCTGAAAATATGTAACCCCATTCTTTGTTAGCATCAGCAGGCCATCTTGTTATTTGTTATGGCATCATCGATACCCTGACCTCTTCTCCCCTCTCCACTCCTCTCCCTCCTCCACGCTCACTCCTGCGTCGTTCTCTCCCTCTCTCTGTCTCTCTCTGGGCTTGGAGAGGAACAAACGGGGAGGCTGTTCCCAGCCGGGGATGAGTCAGTGCAGCTGGAGCTGCAGGTCACACGCCCCCGGCGCCCTCTCTCTCCCTCCTCTCTCTTTCTTCATCCCTCCTCTGCCAAGATTGATTTTGCTGGGCCCAGCAGCGCTACATGCTAACACACCCAAAGCCACTGAGGGAGCTATGCTAGGCTTATACTGCTAACAACCACACCAGAGTCACTGAGCTAGGCTAGTATAATTCTAAAAACATGTGCAACAGGAGTTGTGCCAAAGCAACGCTACAAATGCATAATCGCTGTTAGCTAATACCAAACACAGAAAAACTGAATACATCTATTGCATTCCACAAGTCAGATTTTAAGCAGAGAGCTCTATGCTAACGCTAACAACGATCTGAGTAAGGGATGATTCCAGGCTAATACTGACAACTAACTCAAAGTCATGGGAGCAAATGGTTCAGGATACTTCAGACGTTTCCTTTCATAAATCAACAGACTTTAATATGGTACGCTTTTGTCAGTCTCTCCCTTTTGAAACGCTTATCAGAAAATATGTTTATGATTACATCATTATTCAGGTCAAGACCATAAAACCATCTGATCTCACCGCACCCCTTACTAAGCACACACAAAGGGGGGGGGGGCTGAGAGAGAGGGATATTTCATGATGCACCTGCTATCTTGAGTGTAGGAGAGATGCCATAAAAATAGATGGCTGCTCCATCCATTTAAAGTTAACATATGCTCTTGTTTTGAACCAGAGAGCTTGAGAAGGCGAGGGAGAGAGAGACCACTGGACCAGAGGTATAAGGGTTGACTCATGGAGTCTATGCTCTCCACTACGCCGCGTGCTTACTGCTTAACCCATTATCCCAGCCGTTCGGACGTATAAGCCCCAGAGCTAACCACAGGGCGTGTGAGCCTTTAGGTCTTATGCAGTGCACACCGCCCTGAATATCGTCTAGGCAGATGCAGTATTCCCTATTCTGGCCCTTGGAGCAGTGGGAAGGAAGAGAATCCATCTGGGAATGACTAGATGAGGAAAGTGGCTTTTAATGTGGATGAGGATGGTGAGTTGGTTAAGGTGACATCACTCCCGTACACAAACTGAGGCTCAGCCATTAGGATGTATTTTACTGATATACAGTGGGGAGAACAAGTATTTGATACACTGCCAATTTTGCAGGTTTTCCTACTTACAAAGCATGTTGAGGTCTGTAATTTTTATCATAGGTGCACTTCAACTGTGAGAGACGGAACCTAAAATAAAATACAGAAAATCACATTGTATGATTTTTAAATAATTAACTTGCATTTTATTGCATGACAGTATTTGATCACCTACCAATCAGTAAGAATTCCGGCTCTCACAGACCTGTTAGTTTTTCTTTAAGAAGCTCTCCTGTTCTCCACTCATTACCTGTATTAACTGCACCTGTTTGAACTCGTTACCTGTATAAAAGACACCTGTCTGCACACCCAATCAAACAGACTCCAACCTCTCCACAATGGCCAAGGCCAGAGAGCTGTCTAAGGACATCAGGGATAAAATTGTAGACCTGCACAAGGCTGGGATGGGCTACAGGACAATAGGCAAGCAGCTTGTTGAGAAGACAACAACTGTTGGTGCAATTATTAGAAAATGGAAGGAGTTCAAGATGACGGTCAACCTCCCTCGTCTGGTGCACCATGCAAGATCTCACCTCGTGGGGCATCAATGATCATGAGGAAGGTGAGGGATCAGCCCAGAACTACACGGCAGGACCTGGTCAATGACCTGAAGAGAGCTGGGACCACAGTCTCAAAGAAAACCATTAGTAACACACTACGCCGTCATGGATTAAAATTCTGCAGCGCACACAAGGTCCCCCTGCTCAAGCCAGCGCATGTCCAGGCCCGTCTGAAGTTTGCCAATGACCATCTGGATGATCCAGAGGAGGAATGGGAGAAGGTCATGTGGTAAAATAGTGCTTTTTGGTCTAAACTCCACTCGCCGTGTTTGGAGGAAGAAGAAGGATGAGTACAAACCCAAGAACACCATCCCAACCGTGAAGCATGGAGGTGGAAACATCATTCTTTGGGGATGCTTTTCTGCAAAGGGGACAGGACGACTGCACCGTATTGAGGGGAGGATGGATGGGGCCATGTATCGCCAGATCTTGGCCAACAACCTCCTTCCCTCAGTAAGAGCATTGAAGATGGGTCGTGGCTGGGTCTTCCAGCATGACAATGACCCGAAACACACAGCCAGGGCAACTATGGTGTGGCTCCGTAAGAAGCATCTCAAGGTCCTGGAGTGGCCTAGCCAGTCTCCAGACCTGAACCCAATAGAAAATCTTTGGAGGGAGCTGAAAGTCCGTATTGCCCAGCGACAGCCCCGAAACCTGAAGGAACTGTATGGAGGAGTGGGCCAAAATCCCTGCTGCAGTGTGTGCAAACCTGGTCAAGAACTACAGGAAACGTATGATCTCTGTAATTGCAAACAAAGGTTTCTGTAACAAATATTAAGTTCTGCTTTTCTGATGTATCAAATACTTATGTCATGCAATAAAATGCAAATGAATTACTTAAAAATCATACAATGTGATTTTCTGGATTTTTGTTTTAGATTCCGTCTCTCACAGTTGAAGAGTACCTATGATAAAAATTAGACTTCTACATGCTTTGTAAGTGGGAAAACCTGCAAAATCGGCAGTGTATCAAATACTTGTTCTCCCCACTGTACTTTGCAAGGTAAGGCAATGGCAACGTTTTCAGCGGTCAATTGATTTGTTTTCAGCGGTCAATTGATTTGTTTTCAGCGGTCAATTGATTCGTTTTCAGCGGTCAATTGCCTTTGTAGATTGCAAACAGTGTTTCCTTTAAAACAGTACTTTTTGTGCCACAGTTTAGGAGACTTGTGAAAAAGTTAAAAGTATGAACATGTATGCACTCACTACAGTAAGTTGCTCTGGATAAGAGCGTCTGCTAAATGACAAAATCTAAAAAGAATGTAAACTTGCCCCTGATTATTATATATTTTTCATATTGTACCAACCGACGTGCTTTCACTTATCACTAGGCAGAATAGGCTTGCGGTGTTAAATATAAGGGAGGTGGTGGTTGTTGCTAAAGGTGACTGACTGTGTGGTAGCTAGGCAGAATGCTGCAGCTGACAGAGACTGTAACCCTGTGTTGGAGGCAGTGCCATCAGCACGAGGAGTGGTTTCCTGGGACTCTGCCCTGACATGTCTGTGACACACACTGAACACACACACACATTGAACACACACCAGCGTGCCTGGCTTAGTCCTTAGATAGCAGCTGTGTGTGTTTATATGTGGAGTTGGGACAGCCGGGCTCTGGTCACACACTCTTACACAAACAGCCCCAGTAACCTCTTTAATCAGTTATGTAACCCGGTCAGTAAGTGAGTTATGATTCGTCTCATGTGGTGTTACATTGGTTCGCT
>CM042424.1:5137442-5355404 GCA_023634145.1 Thymallus thymallus | reverse complement strand
TCTTTCTCTTTCTCTTTCTCTCTCTCTCTCTCTCTGTGTGTGTCTCACTGTCTCAGGACGGGCCATGACCAGCAGCTTCTCTGAGGTTCCGCTGGACAACCCGGCCTAAAAGAGATCCTCCTCTCCTCCTCTATCAGTCCCTGCACAACCACGGTAAGCCCACATCAGACCCCCAGTTAGCCCCCAATCCTAACCCCTAGACCCCCAATCCCCCTCCCCCCAACCTCCCCCTGCAGCTGCTGAACCAATTCCCCAGCTCAGGTATTAGTAAAAGGATCAGTCCCCCCCAGCGAGGTCAGCAGGCCGCAAACGACTTATGCTGGAAGTGCCAGAAGTGTTACTGAACCTGTGTCCCTGAATTAACATTGCAGTATAAATAGGACGTCATAACCACCAATCTACCGGTTCTGCTGGTGATTAACATGTCAATATCTATCTGCATTAGATTATGGGTTCCCATCTTCGTAAATCTTCTTGACGAGGCTAATCCACATTGATTTATATATATATATTCCTTGAAGGGATGTTTGTGGTTGTCGATGCATCTGGACTCAATTCTCCATTGACGGTCATAAGATATTGCAGCATATATCAAAGTTTAATTACTTGTGTAGGGAGGATTTATATAGGCCGCAGGTTGAGTGAGAGGGACATATGTAGGCGTATTTGTTATACATACATCATTTAGCCTCTACAGGAACAAGTTGTACTGTTAGATGGAAACGACCACAACTTGCACATCAAATATCTTTCACAATCTACCAAACAGCTCCCAACCATCTTCAAGATATCTCCTTGCCTACTTGCTGCTAAACAATGCCTTTCCGATTTCTACTCATACTTTCTCATACATTTCTTTTGCCCATAACTCTGCCTCTTATCTCATTTCGATCAGGCACTCCAGCTAAATTCCTCAGACAGACCCCAGCAGCTTGGGTCCTCTCAGCCAGTCAGCCAGCCAGTCAGTCAAGACAGTAGTCAGTCAGCTAATCAGCCAGCCAGTCAGTCAGTCAGACAGGAACTTAGAACTATAGCCCCTGCACCTGTGTTCCTCTTCTCTCTGAAGCCTGCTGCCAGTGTAGTGCTGCAGCCCAGGGCCTGGACCCTGAAGACCTGAGGAATCCACCCCGCGTTTAACAGCCGATGATTGGCCCAGATCTTAGGCCCCGCCGCCGAGACGCATCGTGTTAACAGTCACGGATCGCGTCGCTTTTCACAAAAAAGCAGACCCCCAGAAACCCCTGTCATTTCACGTCATCACGGGTTGTCAGCCCGCCCCCTTTCTCTATCGCTCAGTCAGTAGTTTTGCTTGGCATGCTTTTTTGTGACCCTTAAGATAACCTGTAGTGTTGACATTTCCTCATACAGTATAGTAATGTAACTACGTTTACAGCAGAATTAATTCGGTGTTATAAAACCTCAGTACATTTACAGAATAATGAATTATGTCATGTAGGAGAGTGCAATTAAAAGAGAAGGCTACTGCCTAGCAACCCTGACAAACCTGTCCTGTCTGAGTATTAAGAAATGCTGGATCAGAGGGGTGGGGATTTGTAAGGCAGACTGTTATGCCATCCCGGTGGGAAGAATAGTCTCTCTCTTCCTTGCTTTTCTCTCTCTCTCTCTCTCTCCCTCTCCCTCTCCCCTCTCCCTCTCCCCCTCCCCTCCCCCTCCCCCTCCCCCTCCCCCTCCCCCCTCTCCCCTCCCTCTCCTCTCCCCTCTCCCCTCTCCCTCTCCCTCTCCCCTCCCCCTCCCCCTCCCTCTCCCTCTCCCTCTCCCTCTCCCTCTCCCTCTCCCTCTCCCTCTCTCTCTCTCTCTCTCTCTCTCTCTCTCTCTCTCTCTCTCTCTCTCTCCTCTCTCTCTCTCTCTCTCTCTCTCTCTCTCTCTCTCTCTCTCTCTCTCTCTCTCTCTCTCCCTCTCTCTCTCCCCATGTTGGATTGAGCAGGATATTTAGAATGAAGGTCAGTAGGGGGAGAGGAGAGGCAGTGGACTAATGGATACATTTTAATGAACACTGTTTTTATAATGTAGTTATGTATGTACACAAATATGCACATTAAATATTCACACGGTGTAGCCATAGTCATTCTTAAAGATGACTGACGTGTCGCCAATCTCCATCTTTAAGGTGGGGGAAAACGTGAGAGAAAGTCTTGCTAGCTTCAAATAAAGTGGCTATGCTGTGGCTGTGTATGTAATTACAATAATTGCCTTCAGACCGCCATAATTACTTCATTAGAGGATTGGATACTTGGTCCAGACAGAGCCACTCTCTGAAGAAATGACTACCTTTTACACTACAGGAGGCCCCATACCACCTACATTGTCCCTGGATCCATTTCACGTGATTTATTTACAGATGTATTTAACAGAATCGTTGGAGACAGAGTAGACCGCGTAGATGGAGAACAACTAACCGTAGATAATATATGATGACGTTAATTATCCTACATATGTAATGTAGCAAAATGTGTTTAAATGACATGTTTTATGCAAGTTTCTATTTACCTATGTCACAGTCATTTATAATCACATATACACGCCTTGTAACATTACAGTTCCTTGAGAGTTTGGTACGTAATGTCTCCTATACCATTGCTTTGACTTACACAAACAGTGAGAGCTGAGTCTACTAGGGCTACCTTCTAGCATCAGGTTATTGATATGGTTTAGAGTTTCACACTGGGGGAGTGATATTGGATCACGGTAACTACAGCGACATTATTTATATTTCGGCATAGGAAAGCAAGTATGCCCACTGATAGGCTTGGTATTTACACTCTTAGAAAAAATGGTCCCAAAACCCTTTTTGGTTCCAGGTAGAACCCTTTTTCGTTTCAGGTAGAACCCTTTTGGGTGTCATGTAAGGTTTTCTCCTATGGCACGTGTCAAACTCATTCCACGGAGGGCCGAGTGTCTGCGGGTTTTAGCCTGTGGAGAAAATGCCCTTCTTGGAAGGCAAGCTCGGCCTTGCTCATACACAATAAGAAAAGCTGTCTATTTGGTGCTTTACGTGTATAGAAAACAGACTGAATCGACCTTGTAGAAAAGTAAAGGAGACATGAAAGAGAAAAGCAAGAAACAACCCCTCCTTTCTTCCTTCCACCTGGTTTAGGTAGTGATGAGCAAGCTGGGAAACCTGAACTTGAAAGGCCTCTTGTCTCCCCCATCCAGGGGGGATAATGGATATGACCTGACAGCTCATAAAACAGCATAATTAGCTGGTTAAGCCGGCTGTGTTATTCTCCAATCAGGGGTTTGCTTTCATGTCCGTCAACCCACGTTGGAGGAAACCATTTCCACTGCTGTCGGGGGTTATCATAAATTTGACTGTGAAATAGCCCTCCGGTCCAGAGAGAGGGGAGAGAATGTGGACAGGCCTAGCTAGTAATTAGTGTGGGCTGTTTTATTGGCCAAGAGGGGCTAACGTTCGATGTGATTGGACACACAGGTTCAAAGACAGGGCAAGGCTGTGTAGAGGGGGTCAGATTATGTTATCTCGTGTTTAAGAACAGATCTACTAACTCTGCGCTTAGATATATTTGTCATTCATCCGCCCCAAAATATATATATTTTTTGTTTATGTAGTGTCATTGCTGTCCCCAGAAACCAGAACTACGTTTTGGGGTTTGAGACCACCATTTTGGACAAATCAATGGATCTATGACAGTGGCGTTGGTGTGAGAGGTGGGCTCAGTAATAACAGTAGCTGGGTGCTGCTGGGAGGTGTTTCCTGCATGTGTGGGTTTTGATGTGGTGACGGAGATGACAGGGCTCTGTCATGTCACCTGACTGGGTTTATCACAGGGAGGGACTGGTGGTAAGCCCCCCCTCCTCCCACACACACCCACACACACACACACCCAGGACAGAAACAGCTGGTGTTAGCTGATCCCAAATCTGCCTCTTGTGTCCTGTGCAACACAACACTGTTAGCCCACTGAGCTAAAAGCCTAAGCATTCGCTTGGGGAGCTAACACAAGTATTCTGGTCTCAGGAAGTTACTCATGAGACACGTTTGATTCCCCAAACCATCTCCATTACATAAGCAGTGTACCCTCTGCCCTGGCTCACCAACTGAGTTAGACATTGTGCGGGGCTCCAGACTGAGAATCATTAAACAATACAGTCATCTATTTTCAGCTCAGGTCAAGTAATATGACAACAGCTGCATTTATCTACAGACTGATATTTATATTGTTATATTAGATTAGTATTAGGTCGTATCATGTGGCTCACATAGCATGTGTAGACCTCTACTCTGACACTTATCTAGTTATTACAGTAAATAGCCATGAGATTTAACACTTATTGTGTTTTAAGTTAGATTAAAACAGACACGTTTGAGTTGGTGGCTGACTGTTGTCTGTGACTGAAGTTTGAATGTGGAGTCAGGTTTCTGTGTTGATAACTGTCTGAAGGGTCCCAAATGCCCTATGACAAAATGGCGTCTCTGGCGTCTAGCTTTTTAATGTGATACTGTTATATGCAGGCTCTGGATGTTACTGTTAGCCACTGTTGTTCTGTCAAAATACATTTATTTGATAATGAAATGTATGCATCTTGTTTGACATGAATTCCTGACCTGATGTCAGCTTTTAATCCCTGATTTCCATTACTGACTGAAAGACCACATAATCACACAGCATTGTCAAACGACACCCCACTTCTAATTTTGTAAACCCATTACCCTAAACATTTCATACATCCCTTCTTTAATCACTTGTGCCTTACTTATTGAAACCAGCGCCACACAGAAGGTCTTGAATTGTCTCCCTGTTTCTACCCAGTCAGTGTGTTGAGAGATGCAGCATAAAGGTTCCCTTTGATGCTCAGATAAAGAGTTAGAAGGTCTTCAGACACGCCCTATGCTGGCTGGGCTCTCCTCACTCACTCACTCACTCACTCACTCACTCACTCACTCACTCACTCACTCACTCACTCACTCACTCACGCACGCGCACACACACACTGGCCTGGGTCCCCTCCTACGTTGAAGTCAGTGGAGGCTGCTGAGGGGAGGACGGCTCATAGTAATAGTCATTGGAATGTTATAAACCACATTGAAACCACATGTTTGATACCATTCCATTGACTCCATTCCAGGCATTATTTTGGGCTGTCCTCCCCTCAGCAGCAACAATTGTGTGTTGATTGAAGAGGGGAAAAAAAACTATTGAATCCATGTTAAAAGGCTGTAACGTAACAAAATGTGGAAAAAGTCAAGGTGTCTGAATACTTTCCGAATGCCCTGTATCTGTGTGTTTGACCCTTCCCCTTTACTAAGAGAGTCCTAGATCTCAAACCAGGAGAGAGAACTCCAGTTGGCCTTTCAGTCTTTCAGAGGTCCAAAACTGTGGCTATACGGTATACTCCTAAGGATGGCTATAGGATGCCTATTCCATTGTTTAGTTACACTATTATTGGATGGTTTTACAGTATATGATTCATGTTCTACCCATCACATCACATCACTTCACATCACATCACATCACATCACATCACTTCAGTATTGACTGTTGTACTTTGGCAGGGATCCTGACTTTAGGTCTGCTGCCATTACTCAAATATTTTCTGGAATGTATGAGTGCAGATTCTAAGTATCTTATATCAGCATGCATCCTTTTGTAACCATTAGCTGTTGAAATGTAGCCATGAGATTTAACACTTATTGTGTTTTAAGTTAGATTAAAACAGACACGTTTGAGTTGGTGGCTGACTGTTGTCTGTGACTGAAGTTTGAATGTGGAGTCAGGTTTCTGTGTTGATAACTGTCTGAAGGGTCCCAAATGCCCTATGACAAAATGGCGTCTCTGGCGTCTAGCTTTTTAATGTGATACTGTTATATGCAGGCTCTGGATGTTACTGTTAGCCACTGTTGTTCTGTCAAAATACATTTATTTGATAATGAAATGTATGCATCTTGTTTGACATGAATTCCTGACCTGATGTCAGCTTTTAATCCCTGATTTCCATTACTGACTGAAAGACCACATAATCACACAGCATTGTCAAACGACACCCCACTTCTAATTTTGTAAACCCATTACCCTAAACATTTCATACATCCCTTCTTTAATCACTTGTGCCTTAATCACTCACGCACGCGCACACACACACTGGCCTGGGTCCCCTCCTACGTTGAAGTCAGTGGAGGCTGCTGAGGGGAGGACGGCTCATAGTAATAGTCATTGGAATGTTATAAACCACATTGAAACCACATGTTTGATACCATTCCATTGACTCCATTCCAGGCATTATTTTGGGCTGTCCTCCCCTCAGCAGCCTCCACTGGTTGAATTTGCTGTGCTACATCATCACAGATGGTTGATTTCTCTGTAAATCCTCACACCTTCTTTGTTTACCTCTATTTGTACTGCTAACCCAGGTCGGATTGTCCAGCAGTGGAGCTATTGACATATACATGTATATTCCACGTGGGAGTATATTCACTTCTAGTTGGTAGGCAGAAACAGAAACACTTCCTACAACCGCAACCCAGCTGTCTTTTCCTTTTGGCTTTTTATAAAGCGCCGTGGTCGTCCGTAACAGTAAGGCGTATTTCGGACGATCTAAATGCGTTTGAACGCAAGAGGGTGAATTTACAAGAGGGTCACTTACAGACGTTAATTAATCCATTATAAACATACACCCGAGGCTTCCTGTTAGCTTTGCATCTGTCATGACCTGGTCGTTGCCCTTTGCCCTTTTCCTGTTTCCTGTTTCTTTTATTCTTTTATATTTTTTACAAACACTCAGTTAAAACATTAGTATATTTAGCCATTACTATATTTAAACGTTAGTATGCAGCCCTGCCTCACAGTACAGTACACAGCTGCTGGTGTGGGTGGAATGTAGCTTATGTAGCTGGCTAGCTGCTCGCTATGGAAACACTTTATCACTTCCTGTGGCAGAGGTCAGAGCAACCTGGGTGTCAAATTCAACAAAATTCAGACATATACTAATTCAGCCAATTGATTTAGTGGCAATTGTTTGCTATAACGACCCTAAGTATACAAGTAAATCAAAGATAACCCCTTAGCTAGTTTAGATACTGTTTGGCTCATTGACTATTCTGGATCTCCGCCATTGTTAACACCACATCAACCTTCATTTGTAGCCTGTGCTAGAGGACAAGGATAGTTGACACCTAGATTGCTTTCCAAACAATTTAGAGGCAGGTTGTTTTGAAAGCAAGCCCCATTATGCGGTCATGGCTTGCCTTTGTAGAAGAAGCAGAAACCTTGACAAATGGGGTCAAGTCAACAGATGCTTGAGAGCTATCTATAACCAATAATGAACTCCAATCTCTCTCTCTCTCTCTCTCTCTCTCTCTCTCTCCCATGTTCATATAGTCGCCTAAAATATAGCCTCTTGTTGCTATCTAACTCTTGTTGCTATCAAACTCTTGTTGCTATCTAACACTTGTTGCGTAGTAAGCTGATTAGCTTTGTTCATTAGCGTTCTGAAGGATACAAGGGAGTATAATTGAGAAATTGATTTGTGTATGTATTGCTAGTCCTGATCCCTGATATTTTTACACACTATACCGTGCCTCTTTATGAAAGGAAGTATCTCTCCTTTATGTGACCTGAAACCAGGCCACAACCCATTAGTCATATCGGCAGTGAGTTTACCACTGCTATCTGGTCCAGAGATCAGTCAGTTCCCGTTTGTTTAATTCTACACACACACGTCTCGTGTGTTCACTTCCTGAACATCACAAAACCGCTAGGTGGGGTCGGTCCAACTTCCTGCTTGTGTTCCTTGGCCTTCAGTGACCCTTCGCGGAGGGAGCTAAGTTAAAAGGTCAGAGGTCAGCAGAACCTAATTAAAGGGTATACACTGACCACAAGGAGGAGAGTGATGTACTCCCTGTGTTCTAGGAGACATACCCACATTCTGTAGTGGTCACTGAGACAGGTCCATGCAGAGGTTGAGGTAGAGGGAATTGTCCTCAAGGAACATCTTGACCTGCACACACTTAAAGCTGCAATATGTAACTTTTTGGGCGACCCGACCAAGTTCACATAGAAATGTGTCATTCTCAAGTCTAAGAAGCGGTAGATCTGTTCTAGGTGCGTTATTTCTATGCTTCCCATTCTTCCGTTTCGTTGTTGCAAACGGCAACATATTTTGGGTTAATTATAAGATATTTAACAGTGATTCTCTACACTATACATTGCTTGTTTGGTCACATAAACTGAAATTAAGCAAACTATTCGAATTTTAGCAATGGTGGAGTGATTTCTGCATACTGCACCTATAAACACACACACACACACACACACACACACACACAAGCCAGGTAAAGGAAGAGAATTCTTAAGAGCTCACTTTTACAATTTCACTGTTCACCACGGTGACCTCTGACCTTTTTAGACTCTTCACAAGATTTCCACAGCTGGTTGCCAAGTGCTGTAACACACACACTATTATCGACTTCGCTTTAGGCGCTACACGCTATATAATAATAATAATAATAATAGTAATAATAATACCTGTCTGTCAACAAAGGAAGCAGATGATTAAAAGACCATGGCATTAACATGGCTATAAGTTTGATATGCTTTACGGAAATGGTATTTAGATCCTGGTAGCGTAGCTTGATAGCAGTCACCAAGGTTCCATTGCTCTCTAAATAGTGTCTCGTTGTTCGACACGGGGCTTTCCGGTTAGCACCTATCTTCGCTGCGACTAGCAGCAGCCCTTGACATGATGTGTGTGATCTAGAGATACTAATCTATTCTATTATTGCATCTGGATGTTCCATTGAGCTTTACAAAGGAGACCAGGCCAAAAGGCAGTCTATTGCAGAGCCAGTTTGCAACAGGAAATGTGAATTATTATGTGGATTATAATTCATCTACGTTTTTGTAGGGGTAGTTACATTTTTCATAAGAGAAAAACAAGTCTGAAATTTCAACGTGGAAATTACTAACTTCAGAAGCCTTTTTTAACCTCAAATAGACCACGAGTTTTAAAATGCCCTGCATTGCAGGAAAGTTCTCCTGCAACAGGGTGATCAAATTAAGAGCCTACATCTGTACGTATACTGAAATCAGGTATCCTAGATGAACAATGGAGGACAATGATCCAGTCATTGAACAAAACCTTTACTGTTCCTCTCACAAACACCCTCTGTCACTTCCAGTTGTCTTACAAACAGTCAGTGCTTTGAGTACCTACTAAGAGTTCAGAAAATAATTTGTGGGGAGTTGGGAGGTGCAGTTAGTCGAACGTCTCTAGTAGTTGACAGGACTAATACCAGGCTTTTTTTACGGAACAGAATTCCCCTGGGGCAGGATTATCCAGATAAACTCAGGGGAATGGAGTCCGCCCGCCAAACGCCGGATTAGGGAAGTGGCCAATCCTTAATCAGTTCTATTCATTCTATTTCTATGCATTTAATCCTATCCGATAGGCGAAATCCAGAAAAACTGGGCTCTGGTGATGCCTTCTCCACACTGTGTGTGTGTGCTGTCAGGAATGTCACCCATTCACACATACTGTCACATTTCTATGTTCAAAGCAATAGGTACTGTGGATGGATTTAGTCTTTGTTCCTGACAAGGTATTACTATTTTCATGAGCCATAAACAAATCTCTGTCAGTCAAGAGAGAGCATGGTATTTTCAACCATCTCTGGATGGACTGACGTCATAGTACCAAACCAGTCGTCATTCTGATCTCATTGACAGTTCCCATGTGATCAGACGTTTGGGAGGAGCAGCAGCCATATCAGCTTCATGTCCAACCCCATAATGCATTTCTGTCCGTGACTTCAATAGCATGTAACGGATAGACATGCCACCATCTTCTGCTTGGTGTATTTCTTGCCGGTGTCCCGTCCAACATGATTGGTTGTTTTAGCATTCCTGTCCACTCCTCCTGGGTCTAACCTACTCTCTGGGCCTCTGGGCCTACTGTGATCAGAGACTTGGTGAAAGATGGACATTCACCTCATGGTATTGCCTCAGACATCAGCTCCAACCTCCAACATTCCTTCCTCAGGCCCAAACTGACGAGTCACACCACAGCTTAATATGCCTGTGTCTTTCAGTGTGTTTGTCATCACAGTTGGGGAACTTTCCTCCCCACTCTCCAGGTGTGAGAACAGTTTACTTCAAGTGAACACTTTAGGAATGTTAACACTGCGGCCACTATTGATACATTTGTATATGTGTGTGTGGTGGTTTTAAAATGTAGATGTTTTACCGGATGTTTGATAGTGAAATATTACTTGTTGAGAATAGTAATTTCAAGTTGATCCCTGGGCTGTGCATATTCATGACTATGATGAATTTGGCTTTTGTTATTGTAAATGTTATGTATTATGGTTATATTGCACATAAACCCATTAGAAGAAACACTGTACATTTAAACTAACTTGCGGTTGTGTTCTTCCTTCACATTTTATATTAACAACTGCATACTAAATCTGGAGTAAATCGCTGCGCTGCTTTGACCTCAAAACTATTACGATTAGCTATTCAACTTTTCAACATTGAACCTTTCAGTTGTTAATCCATCAGATCAAACAGGTTTTTGCTTCCCCAGTTATTATCTTTTTATGGGTTATTTAGCTGTTTTTACATGACCATACTAATAGGTAGGTAATTGGCCTAGACACACGCATCGCTCTTTACAAAGTGTTTCCAAAAAACGTCTTCATGGTAATGTCTTCTGAAAACACTGACAGTTATGTTTCTATTGTATTGTATTCTACCATGCAGTGTTGGAATATTGACTGCATGGAGCAGGCGTGAAGTTTAGAGGAGACCTTTGTGATGACGAGTGGTCGTTTACAAGAAGGCCAGATCTGCTTTACGGCACGCTGTAAAAGCCCAGAGGAGAGGGGAAGAGCGGTGATAAATTGTAACGTTTGAAACTTTCCCTCTGTGATGTCATAAAGCAGTGATAAAACAGGTATATAGTCCGTTTAGGACGGAAAGGATTTCTGATTTCACTTAGTTTCCACCTGTCGTTTTTAGAGGGGGATAAAGGTGAAGGTGGTAAACAGGTCTATGCAGGTTGTAGGTAATGAGACTGAAAACCGGTTGAGTTTTTGCTCTATTAATCTCCATTACCAAAATGATTGGTGAAAACCTTCCTCCGCTACAGTGCAAACCCTTGACTCATAGGCCTTACTACAATGTGAGCAATCTAATCAATTACTTTTGTGTGTTCTTTTGTTCAGAGACCAGATTGTGGAGGTGGTCGTCTCTCACTGGACTCAGGTTAGCCTTAGGAGCATTTTCCCCAGAGTCACTAAGTGGAACGTCCAGCCTTTCAGTGACTAGGTTTCTCCTTCCTATAGTAACGGTCTAACTGGGGTCTTCCCCACACAGATCCATATCTGTTCCTATATGGCTCAACTTTAGCTCAGTTTAGCCCAGCCACTTTACAGAGCTGTGTGAGAGCTCACCTGTCCTGCAATTTGAAATCAGACCCTTAGTAATCACATAAGCTCTGCAATATGCAAACAGACCCTTTCGTAATCACATAAGCTGTTCTCTGTTACCTGGTCTCCTTTTTTATTGCATGCGCTTGAGATTACCGGGGGTCACATTTGAAAGTGCAGCATGGTCGGTTTTCATGTATTTGTGCATTTACTATAGAGTGCACTCCATCCATACCCAATAAACACCAGTTAGCTGCCTTCAATTCTTATTCAGTTGTGTTGGTGTTTTATGTATGAAATCCGTACACCAGCTTTTTGTCCATCTAAAGGTTAATCTACGCTAAGTCCTCAATTACTTTAAGGAGTTAAACCACCTCACCTCCATGGTCTTCAAACCTAGGGGGCATACATCAAACCTAGGGGGCATACATCAAACCTAGGGGGCATACACTGGTTTGGAGAATCCATAAAAGGGTTATCATAAATCACTTCAATAGAGTTTATTTGATTTGGGGGTGTATTGTCCATGTCAGGTATCCTGTCTTTCAAACAGATGTTTCAGCACAGGGGTCAAACGTCATGTCAGAGGCCACATAAACATGGTCAAAGCAGAAGGTACTGCAGGGGGTTACATGTGAGGAGAGCCGGGATAATGGTGTCACAGGATGACTATGGACACAACTTTCCAGGAAAAATCAGCCAGGAGGAAATGGGAGGTGAAGAACGCTGAGGAGAAAGTTTAAAAGCCCAGAGAAAGGTAGCCCAGTGATAAAGAGGGAGTTTGATCTCCCCATCGATTACAAAGCAAGATTAGCAAAGGTTGAAGCTAAGTGGTTTTCAGATGAGTAACTAAAAAATGGATCATTTGAATCATGTGTGTCACTGACGTCGGTTGCTGACTTCCTCGTTGTTTCTTTGTTTTTTTAGACTGAAGAAAAAACGTGAAGTAAAAGGTAAATTCATCGGAAACGCCTGAAGACAAAGTATTTCATTCAATTCATATTATATAGGCTAGTTGATTTAAGTTGATGTTTTCGCTGTGTATAAACCATTTGTTAAATATCGTTGTCTTTTAAATCTCAGGATAACCTATGGATATGCTAAGTTAACTTTCACAAATTATATGTTTATATTGTGGTACTTACATTTTTTTACACTGTATTTTTGTTATCATAGCCTTCGGAGTTAATATGCCTAATAAGGTGCATGTCTCTTGTGTGTATAAATAGGTGTTATGTCTTTAGAGAAAAGTAGCAGTGTCAGGATGTGTTCATGTTGTTATTCTGATTTACTTAGGATTTATACCATGGCATTGTTGAATACTAATTTCTGATTGGCTTAAAGGGCATTCTAGAGCGTGCATTATTTATTTATATAAACTCATATGAAGTCATAGGAGATATCAGGTCATGTATGACCTTGAAATCATTAACATCTCTGTTTCCAAGATGTATATTTTTAAAGATCAGTTTCAAATCTTTTATGGAGATTCTTCACATTCCCCCTCAAGCTATATTGTCAACTCATTTGTCATTTTGAAAAACCGCCAATACTTCCATCGTCATGTTCTGTACATTTTATCTGCATTGATTTGATGACATCTTTTTTGGGCTGTTTTGATGTCAGTAGCTAGATAGATGTAGTGAATGTGTCACAATGTGTCACAACAATGTGTCATATGTCTGTTATTGGGCCATCTAAGTCCTGCTCAGCTTGAAAAAATATGTCTGTTATTGGGCCATCTAAGTCCTGCTCAGCTTTTTGTATTTTGTATTTTTTATTTAACCTTTATTTAACTAGGTTAAGAACAAATTCTTATTTATAATGACGGCCTACACCGGCCAAACCCGGACGACACTGGGCCAATTGTGCGCCGCCCTATCTGACTCCCAATCACTGCTATTACGAGGCCACCTGTTATTACCCTCACGAATTAGAAACCAGGCTATCGAGCCAATCCACTGCATCTCCATCCAAGAAGAAATCCTAAAAGGCTTATGGGTGGATTGCTCTATATAATGCTAATGCTAATAATAGCAGATATGCTATAATTTACACGCAGTAAAACAGAACCAATAAAAGCAGAGGAAAGGGAACCCAGGCTAGATACGGTCCAAGTCAAGAACATAGCAGTGTTGGTTCATGATCCAGGGGAAATTAAAATGATACCGTGATATAGCCTAGCTATGACGGATTGGAAAGAAACAGCTGGGAGAAGTGGGATACAGGAGAGAACTCCAAACGTTTTCCTTAACAGGATGGTTTATCCTCTTTCTACACACTCATCCACAAACATCCTATTGTAGTGTGTCAAATTCTTCCTCCTTTTAATTATACGTCAAGCCTCAAATCTTGACCCGAAGAAAACATATAAAAAGCGAGATAGTCTAGTAGTTTTTTGAATTTTACTGTTTTTTTATTTCTTTATTTATCTATTGTTTACCTAATACTTGTTTTTTTACTTATTTTGTACTTAAAAACTGCACTGTTGTTTACGGGCTTGCAAGTAAGCATTTCACTGTAAGGTCTACACCTGTTGTATTCGGCGCAAATGACAAATGACAAATGCACTATGATTTGATTTGATAATTGCTTTAATGCTCTGTCTAGAACACCTGTTTCTTTTTTAATAAATCGGTATCAAAAAACATCTGCAGCGTCTGGTTGTTGTTTTTTCTAAAAGTGTGGAGAGAGCATTTCCTTCTCTCAGATTTTTCAGGGGGAAAAAAACATTTCAGCAGACCTTTTTAAAATAGCCATCCTTGTAACGAGGTGCCCCTAGTCTCAAACATGTCATTTCTCCTTGCTGATTGGCCAACAGTCCAGCAGCCCGCCTCCTGCCCAGCCGGTCATGTTATGGTAAGTGTAAACACGGCCTACAGGTGCAAAGGCATTCGCTTCAAAGTGACAGCGTTAAAAGACAGGAATTCCCTGACACTGTGCCACACACATTCCTGGGACTGCAGTGCAGCACTCCCTCAAGTCTCTAGCAGGGAACTTTAATCTGGTCTGGCGTTCAATAGCTAGCTCATTATCATCGCTTATTAGACCTTGAATACAGCCTTGGAACATGGATCGACGATGACATTGTGTTTGTAGACACCATCTAGCACTCCCTCTAAACTCCTTCTGCCGTGTGCCTTCTCACACCGCTGGAGGTGTACAGTTATTCCCTGACAATGCACAGTCTGTTGTGCATTACTGTTTACTTATGACCATAAATGACTGTATCGTGATCATAAATACTTTTAAAAAATCTTATGTGATGTAGTTATAGTACCACCCATCCAGTGCCTCGTTTTTGGGCCTGTTCCAGGTGCTATATGAAGTTCGTCTCCAGGGCTTCTTTCCTGTTCTGCCTAGTGATAACACCAGGCGATAACACCAGTCCCAACAGCCAGTGTACCAATCGGGTGGTTTTTCCATCTTAATCCACCATTAAGAGCTGAAATGCTGCGTTGGGCCTTGTGGTGAGGTAGTGACGGCAGGAGAGGCACTGGAATGTAGGATCATACCCTTCAAACCTGACCACAGTCATGGCGGCCTCGCGCCAACCAGCTAAAGGAGGCAGAATACTACCCTCCTCCACCCATCCTATCCCTGAACTGAACCGGATCCAAATGTATTAGGATCCTTCTTGGTATCCCCTATTTATACACTGTATTTTTACAGGCGGGCCAGATGATTCGGATGCTAGAGTCAAAGTGTGAAAGCAAAGAGAAAGTAGTTATGGTGGGCCCTCTTTCTGGGTGCTATTCTGAGGACGTGGAGGGGGGTTATCAGAGGTGATCAGGGCAAGAGTATAGCCACTAGAACTTCTGCATGTTCAGAACCTGGTAAATTGGACCTTCTAAACATACACTACATGACCAAAAGTATGTGAACACCTGCTCGTCGAACATCTCATTCCAAAATCATGGGCATTAATATGGGGTTGGTTCCCCCATTTCCTGCTATAACAGCTTCCACTCTTCTGGGAAGGCTTTCCATTAGATGTTGGAACATTGCTGCGGGGACTTGCTTCCATTCAGCCACGAGCATTAGTGAGGTTGGGGGATTAGGCCTGGCTCGCAGTGTGTTTCCAATTCATTCCAAAGGTGTTTGATGGGGTTGAGGTCAGGGCTCTGTGCAGGCCAGTCAAGTTCTTCCACACCAATCTCAAAAAACCATTTCAGTAGCGACCTCGCTTTGTGCACGGGTCAGCTTTACACAACTCCAGCCAACGCTTGGTATTGTGCAGGGTGATCTTTGGCTTGTGTGCGGCTGCTAGCCATGCAAACCCATTTCATGAAGCTCCCGACGAACAGTTCTTGTGCTGATGTTGCTTCCAGAGGCAGTTTGGATCTCTGTAGTGAGGGTTGCAACCGAGGACAGACGTTTTTTACGCGCTTCAGCACTCGGCGGTCCCATTCTGTGAGCTTGTGTGGCCTACCACTTTGCGGCTGAGCCGTTGTTCCTAGACATTTCCACTTCGCAATAACAGCACGTACAGTTGACCGGGGCAGATCTAGCAGGGCAGAAATTTGTCAAACTTACTCGTCGGAAAGGTAGCATCCTATGAAGGTGCCATGTTGAAAGTCACTGAGCTCTTTAGTAAGGCCATTCTACAGCCAATGTTTGTCTGTGGAGATTGCATGGCTGTGTGCTCAATTTTATACATCTGTCAGCAACGGGTATAGCTGTAATTGCGGGATCCACTAATTTGCAGGAGTGTCCACATACTTTTGAATATATAGTTTACCTGTATGGATGGGTGATAGGTTCATTTAAAATATGCTACATTTCTCCAAAGGTAGCTCTTTACGCTGGTACCCGTTAGGGATTCAAAATGGCAGATTTGGACACCGATAAGCGCCTAAACTGGAAAACAGTGGCTGTACAGTAACATGCTATACATGACATCAGAGCTCAAGGTCTCCGCTTCACCGCTAAGTATTGGTTTTGACTGAACCCTGCGCGCGGCAAAAAATTGTTGCGCAACATTTTTTGTTGTCAAAGTGAGGGAAGTGCTGTAAATAAATAAAAAAATCATTGAAAAATGAAAATGATTAGGATTATAATAAACATACGGCTTTTAAAAAATGTATTTAACCTTTATTTAACTAGGAAAGTCAGTTAAGAACAAATTCCTATTTCGGTTATGGGCCCAACGCTACGTTATGCATAGGCTTTCCATATTTCTTCTTTAAGAACAATTTCAATTTAGCCCTATCCATAAAGGCCAATTCCCATGAGTGTAAGCGGTTAAAGTAACTTTATACCTGACAGAATGGGGACAGCATGGACAAGTGGGCTAGTCTGGCCATTCAACGATACAGTGCAGTGCAATGTAACGTCCCTATGTAATATACTGTAACTGGCAGACAGCTTCCCGGCAGGGTGCATGGCTTTTACCTGGACAGCAGCTGCAGACCCAGCTCTGCTATGTAGGACACTCCATCCACAACTGAGAAAACATTCCACCCCTCTGCAACTGTACTGCCTCCTTCCCTCTTCCCCCAAGATACCTCAGGCATCGGTTTGGGAATGTCTGTTCATCCCTAGAGCGTGTTTACATTGCAGGGTTTTACCCTCGTGTAGCCCACAGTTCCAGGTTTTCCACTAAAAGTGCTAGGGCCCATAGGTTCACTGGAAGTAGATCCAAGTATGAAGTGACTGAAATTATAGGCAGATGCTGAATATTTGCCATTACCTTATTGTCACAGAATGCATGTCCATGACTTCTAGACAATGACACTGAAACAAATGATTGGTTTGAGAAAGACTATTTATTCATTGGGTCACTGCAATTTATCACCAAGAGTCCTGAAACAAAATAGTACTTTGGTTAGAGTTGCACATTCCATTTGCCAACAATGTTTTGACAAAAGGCACCAAAGTTGAGTTTGTTGCGCACAACAGTATTTAAACAATGTAACTCGTTGACCATGTTTCTCTAGTGTATAAAGTTCAGCTGCCCATTTAAAGAGTCCATGCTCTAAAATAATCATGTAATTTAACCTACCTGATGTGTTTGTCTGAAGCTCTGTGCTGTTTCTCTGTTGAATTGCTAGTGCGCATTAGCCTACGCATGACGCAAATTAGTATACCAGGAACATTTATTGGTTGATGGGTATAACCAAAGTGAGGAGTTATCCCGGGGGGGGGGGTGTATATTGTGTGTGACTTAATCCTTAAGAGTCTACTGACTCACTCGTATGTCAATCTAATTAACATAATACAAAAATCCCCATAAAATTCCGTCAGTTTAAGCTAGAGATATCTTTTTTTTGCATGGGCTGCGTCTCAATCCACAGCATCCGCCTATGCCGGCCTTCCGCATCTGCAGTGGTGGCAGAGCTACAGCTATGTTTACAAACTAACACTATGGAAAGACTCTCACGAACACGGTGGTGTTCTCGGTTTTGCTCGAAGACCCCCACAACTGTCACTGGACTTGGTAACCTGGTACCGATTTAAAAAAATGAATGGAATTATGGAGGTAGAAAAAGGGTTTAAATATAATATAAAATATATTTTGATTTGTTTAACACTTTTTTGGTTACTTCATGATTCCATATGTGTTATGTCATAGTTTTGATGTCTTCACTTTTATTCTACAATGTAAAAAATAGTGTAAATAAAGAAAAACCCTTAAATGAGTAATATTCCAAACTTTTGGCCCCCAGTGTACATAGAGGACCAGCAGGATCAAATAATCGTCCCAGTGGTTGTAGAGGTTGCAACAGGTCACTTACATCAGGAGTAAATGTCACTTGGCTTTTCATAGTTGGGCATTTAGATGTTGAAATAGCAGGTGCGGTAGAGAGAGTTATTTTCTGTACAACGTATATTGGCCAATTCGGCTAATTCGTCCTGCACCTGTTAATAACGTAAATAAAAGCCTCTGAGTGGTGAGCATCAGAACATCCTGTCTTTCTATTCACTCTCTGATCCTCCGCCTCAGCTTCTGCTTCACACTTATTAACAGTCCTTACAAAGCGTACTCACTTGAGAGCAAAACTGTGGGGGATTAGGGCTGTGTTTACACAGGCAGCCAAATTCAGATTTTTCACTAATTGGTCTTTTGACTAATCACATCCGATCTATTCACATCAGATATTTTTCTGAGCTGATCTGATTGATCAAAATACCAATTAGTGAAAAAAAGATCAGAATTGGGCTGCCTGTGTAAACCCAGCCTCTGTCACGACCAGCCAGAGTGTGTTGACACTATAATTTGTTGTCTGTTAGCACAGTAGCTTTGATGGTGAACACTGAGTGACCTAGTAAAATAACGCTTTGTCCTCCACCGGTAACACTACTCCCCCTTACTACTGGCCTTGGCCTACAGGGATGCATGTCCACAACTGTCCCGTGCAGCTGGACCTAGCCATTCATTAACACCATGATGTAGAGGTTATGAGATGTTCAAGAGAAATAAACTTTACGGACTTGTTGAGAATACCAAGAATGTTTTTAAACACGGTGTGAACACACAGTGTGACAGATATGACCAGACAACCTACACAACAAGGAATTTAAAGACATGTATAACGCTAAAGAAAAGTGTCTTTATATGGTAGTCTACACTCTTAGAAAAAAGAGTTCCAAAAGGGTTATTTGGCTGTCCCCATAGGAGAACCCTTTGGGGTTCCAGGTAGAAACCTTTTTGGTTCCATGTAGAACCCTATTTGGAAAGTGTTCTACCTGTAACTAAAAAAGGTTCTTCAAAAGGTTCTCCTATTTTGCTTTAATGTTTATTATTACCTAATAATAACTTTGTTAATGCATTCATTTATGTTAATTATTACCTAATAATAACTTTGTTAATGCATTCATTTATGTTAATTATTACCTAATAATAACTTTGTTAATGCATTCATTTATGTTAATTATTACCTAATAATAACTTTGTTAATGCATTCATTTGATTATATAGTGGAGAATGTCATATATTTGGGTCATTCAGATTTGTGGTTACTTGATGCCCTGGGCACACAGGTGAGTATTCATACACTGAGTATACAAAAAATTAAGAACCCCTGCTCTTTCCATGACATAGACTGAATCCAGGTGAAAGCTATGATCCCTTATTGATGTCACTTGTTAAATCCAGATGAAGGGAGGAGACGGGTTAAAGAAGGATTTGTAAGCCTTGGGACATGGATTGTGTATGTGTGCCATTCAGAGAGTGAACGGGCAAGACAAAAAACGTAAGTGCCTTTAAACGGGGTACGGTAGTTCAGTAGGTGCCAGGCGCACTGGTTTATGTCAACAACTGCAATGCTCAACAGATCCTGTGTGTATCAAGAATGGTCCACCACCTAAAGGACATCCAACCAACTTGACAGAACTGTGGGAAGCATTGGAGTCAACATGGGCCAGCATCCCTGTTGAACACTTTTGACACCTTGTAGAGTCCATGCCCCGACCAATTGAGGCTCCAACTCAATATTAGGAAGGTGTTCCTAATGTTTGGTATATTCAGTGTACATGATAGATGTTTGACAATGTATATGCACGACTAGTCATCTGTTAGGGACTTCTGTATATCAAATCCATGGAAGATAAACAAACAATTATGTTAGAGCTTGGGACTATAAGGTTCTCTCAATGGTTGTAATGGGAAAATGTGGAAGATGGGGAAAAAATACATGTAAGCGTCTGCCTGGAACTCAATGTGACTTCACCTTACTGGAACAAACAACTGCTGCAAAAGTCAAGCATGACCTAGACAGTAGGAATTCCCAATCTCTTCTCTGGAGGGAAGAGGGGGATTTGAGAATACACTTTGGCTTTGTTCTCCATCCATCATGGGTCATTAAGGGTCTGTCATCGTGTGCCGGTGCCCAGGATAGTGAGGTGAGACTGGGCAGCAGCAGGAGCTGAATGCCCTGGCCCCTGCCCAACCTCTCTCTGTTTACCCAAAGCTATCATTAAGAGCATGGCCCCAAGGGAACAGGGAAGTTAAACCTCACACAACTAGACCATGGATACAGTACAGTCAAGCTAATGAGTCAGTCAGCACTATGCCATGTGTTAGATACTGTTACTGTACTGTGACTCAACAGCTATGGCTAATGCTAACACTAGGCTAATGCTAGGCTAGTGCTAATGCTAGGCTAATCCTAGGCTAACGACCCTTATTAGCAGCATCCACAGGCTGCGCATACACTCAGCGCTACTCTTTTGGCAGTCACTGCTAGCATTTTCTACTTAGCATTTAACATCTGGAACAATCTAATGGGTTGGATGACAACTTTAGCCATAGAGGAAATCCTACCCTGCTTGGAGTGAAACACAAATAGCTTCTTAAACCGTAGAAATAAAGTAAATAACCATTGGGCTTATACAGTTATATAAAAAGCTTGGTTTGTTTGTTTCTATAGTTACACCGTCCCATTACTATAACTGACAGGACGAGTGTTGGGTTCTGTAGGAGTTATTTAGGAGATTTAATGAAAGGACCTAGATGCAGAATGCATGCCATGCTGGGTATTCAGCACACGTTAAGGGGCGTTTGTCACAGGAGGGGGTTGCTAAGTGCCATGCAGTCTTGTCCGAAACACGTCAGCATCTCCAGAAACAGTACAGCCTTTTTTATTTATCTGCATTGTTGAAGGAATAAGTTGAGCAGCTCACCAAGAGCTCACCCACCCATGAGTTGTTCAATGGGCCCCCTTATAAAAATCTCCTCCCGTAAAGATACAAAGGATTTATGTCTTCCTATCCGTATTAAAGAGATTTATAGATTGAGCCCATTTCGTCAGAAAGTGATTCAGTGACAGAACAGCTACATTCATCACTTGAAACTGCCAAAGTAATGCTGTATTTCATTTGCACCAGCTCCGGTAGATTGTATAAGACTGAACAGTCCATTGATTGAATGAACAGGACATTTTAGCTACACTTACATTTCTAGAACAGTAAGTTTGGGTTTCTGCAATAATAATTCCTTATTCTCCTTGAATATACTTGGTAATCATGATAAAAGATAAAAAAGTATTGAAACTGTGGACTAACGTCATCATGATTATAGCTTAATATCTATCCTACATGTTACTCTATAAAAGGTCACTAAGTATTTTTATCTTAACTTGACCTTGCGCCGCGGCATACTGAGTCTGCATTCTCACATTCTCACTGGATCCCCAATCTGACCACTAAATGTCTCTCTGTGTCATGCTGTGTCATCGTGACCTTCCATCATGAGAACCCAGCGAACCCTCACGCTTACTGTTTAGATGATAAATACAATTATGATTAAAAAAGATATACAAGACAATGATGTGAGAATGCTGGAGACCTGGTTGCTTGCGTAGATGCCTAGATCATGTGTCGCGTCATGAGATGAGATTAACTCATCTCCATCTCTCCATATCCAGGGAGGAGGGGGCTCAGAGGGGGTTTCCATCATTGCATGGCTTTAAATCTGATGCCAGTGACAGCCCACCACAAAGGATATATTTGGACTTTCTAGGAATAATTTATAGGAAAGGTCCAGTGCTTTTATAACTACAGCAGGGATGTGGTCTATCGAGTTCTGCAGGTCACTTTCAATCATCAGTAATATAGCTTTGAACGATAAAAATGATGTTTACTCATATACATATGGAAAGCCTGGTTCCTCTCTAGGTTTCTTCATACTTGGGAGTTTTTCCTTTGGTTCTGCTTCTGCTTGGACTTTTGGGTCTAGAGCTATACCACAGGCCCGAGGGGGTGTGGTATATGGCCAATATACCAAGGCTACGGGCTGTTCTTACGCACAATGCACCGTGGAGTGCCTGGATACAGCCCTTAGCTGTGGTATATTAACAATATACCACAAATACCCAAGGTGCCTTATTGTTATTATAAACTGGTTACCAACCTAATTGGAGCAGTAAAAATACATGTTTTGTCATACCTGTGGTCTGATATACCACGGCTGTCAGCCAATCAGCATTCAGGGCTCGAACCACCCAGTTTATAATATCATTTATAGATTGATTGATTGATTGATTGATTGATTGATTGATTGATTGATTGAAATGGCTTTTTGTTTATCTGTCTGATTGTTACATAAGCTGTCTCTAGTCTAGTGTCATTAAGGGAAGGGGTTTGTTGGGGGATGAGGACAGTGTCTCAGTGTCACTGTCACCCCACCTGTCCTGCTAGGCCAGCTGATGTTAGGTGCTGCGTGGTTCTCAGTGTGTGACCGAGAGGAGTTTGGTGCCGGGGTGTCCCAGAGACCTGACCCTGAAGGGCACCAACCGTGTGAACAGACCATAAACCGCCACATGACCAGGTCACACACGTCACATTGTTTAACTTATTGAGGCATTCAATATTTGCCCTGCAGGCCTGTATACCTGGTGACATTATGTTTTGCTGTTGACAGTTGCAGTTTGAAAATGCATTTTGTTGTAGTGAGTGTTGATGTTGAGTTAGGCCAATGTGTACTGTTTCAGTACTGAGACTGAGGGGCTGAACATCCATTTTGTTAACTGATCCTCCAATCTCTACTGTCCATGTCTATTTCCCAGTGATGGAGGATGTAGTTCAAACATGTCTTGAGAACAACACTTAAAGGTGTTCCTTGTACATATGTTGTTGAGTGTTTTCTGCTTCATTAAACATGAATGCTTTGTATAATGATATTCTAAACCTTATCAAATATCATCCCATGCAGCAAAAAATAGAATAGAAGCTTGTTAACCCCAAGGTGTGAGGGGTTGTGGTATGGAGATACACCAGGGCCCCTGAGTACAGGAATAGAGTGGAGGGGAGGAAGAGGACGTTTCATTACTGACCTTGGCTTTGGGTATTCTCTGGTAGCCTGTCCGTCAGACCACAGTATGATAAGAGAGATGTCATGGTTCATTAGTATTCGCCTGGCCCTTATGAAAGCCCCCACTGTTCACGTGAAGCACAATGTGAAATTACCATGGCGATCGCTGATGATATAGCCTATCAGAGCAGCGAGTTGACTTCAAAGTGTCTCCGAAACTAATGGGGCAGGTTACCTGCGTATATCTATAGCACATAATATCTGACCATAAAAATACACATTATTTATGTTTTATCATATTCATTCCCTGAGGAAAACTTTGTTTATGTGATATTTTAAAACTCTTAATACTTGCATTTGATATTTAACTGATAATGTTAACTGACTAAATGTGCATTTTTTTTTGTTGTTAGTTCAATAACCGTAGTTCATGTAACCTGCACCAGGTTACCCAATAGAGGGCGCTGTCGTCAGTGTTCAATAGTGTCCTTACCTTGCACTTAAAAAGTTCCTGCTCAATGTTTGGTCATGCTAAATGAACAATGAAAGTGAACCTCTAAATCAGCACTGGTGTTTGAGTCTGAAATATTTAACATAATACTCCACACAATCATCACATCATATCCTCCTTAATCGAAGACTCAAAATAATTCAGCATTAATCAAACTGTGTCTTTATGTAAAGAGGTCCAAAATCAATGTGTTCAGACCAGGGGTTCTTCAACTCTTTCAGCTCGAGACCCAAATGAGAAATTGACATTCCTAAATTAAGAATAAATAGTTTGTGATTATAGATGTATTTTCATAACCCGCGACCCACCTCTCACATACAGTACATGCCCAGGGCCCACTTTGGGTCCCGACCCATAGTTAAAAATTTTTTAAACGAAATAATTAACTGTATTATTAATCAAAATCATGTGAGATAAACAAACCCTAGGAAATTATTGTGAAACATGCTGAAACATTTTCCATAGTCTTAGAGCCATAACCTAAAAGATGATCAGTCTGTATTATGTTTAAGACTTTGAGGCACATTAAAGCCAATTCTGCATGTGTTGTCTTGAAAATCTGGACACAGCATTTTTGGAGGTCTTCAACTGATGATTTAGAGTTATTTTGGAGAGGGGGAGTGGGGGAAGGGGAGGAAGGGGATGAAGAGGGGCTGAGATGGGGGGGGGGGTATAGAGGAGGAGGGAAGGCTGTGAGGGGATAATCAGGGGGGGAGATAGAGGGGAGGGAGGGGATAGGCTGGGAAAGAGAGGGAGGGAGGGAGGGGATAGACAGGGGTACTGGAGGGGCTGTCCAATGTGCTTTCTTAAATTAGCTGTTGGGGGCAGGAGGCAGTCTCTCCGGGTTGTCAGAGGGAGGAGTCTGGGGGCGCTGTCACTGTCTACTGCTTCAGTATTACCTGCACCATAAGATCCACTACACTTGTCCTGTGTGAGTGTGTGTGTGTGGACAGAGAGAGAGGGAGCAGAGAGGGCGAGAACAAGAGACCCAAGTTTAAACTTTTCAACTACCAGGGGTTTACTTTTCCTCATCTTTTTTCTTCTCTGGAGAGATTTGATTTGAAGGACATTTATTTCCTCCCGAGTTATAAAAAGTTGCAGGGCAACTGGCAGCGGATATGGCTGGTTGTCTGCAAAGGACAGGACTTTGTAAAGGGCAGGCACGTTTGTTGAGATGCCTCTTTGTGCTTTTCACTCTGGGCTTCTGCTTTTCCTCTGTGGACGCGGAGCCCCACCAATTCGACCCGGCTTTCCTCTACCGACATCGACAAGGACCTAATGCTGACAGCATCATCCTGGCTAACAATGGGCTCCGTGTTCCCTTCGGGAGATCTGTGTACCTGGACCCTGTCAATGACCTGGTGACTGAGGTGCAGCCCGGAGACCGCTGCTCCATCACGGTCTTGGAGAATGACCCACTGGCCCAAAAACCCGGAATGCTTAGCCCTAAGAAGTTCCCCTGTGCTTTTGGAGGTGATGAGGTGAAATACACTCATTTTGGTTCCCGGAGCCCCAGTAAAGACAGGGTGAAGCTGCAGCTGCGCTACGACTCCCAGACGGACACGGTGGTCATCCCCTTCATGCTGGAGGTGGAGGTGGTCTTCCAGCAGCTGGAAGTCCTCACCAGGAACATGCCCCTGGCTGTGGACAAGCTCAACGGCAACAGCAACCCCATAGACAAAAAGGGCCTGGAGTTTTCCTTTGAGGATGGCGTCACTCAGTGCAAGGTCGCCACGCTGGTCGGTGCCGGCGGTCTCCCCAGGTATGGCACCCTTTTAAATAATTCCAATAACGGCCAGATGATGGATTGTGGTGAGTTTGTTAAGCAAGGCATTCGCTACAAGCACACATCTACTACCAACTCTCCTAACAGAGACTATATCCCCATGTTGGTAGAGCTGCAGGATAATGAGGGAAACACCATTATGCAAGAGCATTTCCAGATCATGGTTAGAATCAGAGAGGGCACAGAGAACACCCCTCCTAAGCCTAGTTTTGTTGCTATGATGATGATGGAGATTGATCAGTTTGTGATGACAGCTATCACCAGTGATATGTTGGCTGCTGAGGACGTTGAATCTGATCCAGACGACTTAATCTTTAACATTACTTCCCCCCTGGGCCATCAGCAAGGCTACATCATCAGTACAGATGATCAGAACCTCCCCATCACCTCGTTCTACCAGAGAGACATTAAAGATTTGAAGATAGCCTACAAGCCTCCGTCCGAGGATTCAGAAGTAGAGAGGATTTTCCAGCTCGAGTTTGAGATTGTAGATACAGAGGGCGCCGTCTCTGATACATTTGCCTTTATGATTGTGGTGAAGCCTATGAATACCCTGGCTCCCGTAGCAACCAAGAACACAGGGCAGCTTTTGTTTGAGGGCCAGTCCAGAACTCTCTCCAGCTCTCACAACTTAGAGATCAGTGATGAAGATAACCTGGACAATGTGAAAATCACAGTGGTGGACGGCTTGAAGCATGGCGAGCTGACGGTGCTCGGTGCGCGCAGGAAATTCTTCACACCCGCAGATTTAGATGCCGGCATTGTGGTTTACCAACACGACGGCAGCGACACCTACAGCGACAACATAATTTTTAGAATGACTGATGGCAGCAATGAGGTCGAGTTTTTGTTCCCTATCACTATAGCCCCCACTGACGACGAACCCCCTATTATCAATGCAAACACTGGCCTGGTGCTTTTCAAGAATGAAATCATGCAGATTTCCCCATTCATTCTGAGTGCCACAGACATAGACTCAGAGGACTCTACCATTAAATTCATTCTTGAGGCCCCATACTCCACTGTGGGGGAGCTTCTCCTCAGACAAGTGGAGCCTCCCTCTGACCCCTCTCTCTGGAAGTTCACTGAGACAGATGAGATGTTTGAACAGGTGGTGACCGAATGTTTCCAGCAAGACATTCTAGATGGGATGCTCTTCTACCGCCACATTGGGCCTCACAGCACCACCACTGTGATGGATCAGTTTGTGTTCCGCGTCCAAGACGACAATAACCCACCTAACCAGTCCGGTGAGCATACCTTCACCATTAAAATCCACCCGGTGGACGACCTCCCACCAGAGCTCTACCCAGGGACCACGCTTCACATGACAGTGCAAGAGTATGAACTGACCCACTTCAAGAAGACGTTTTTGCGTTACACAGATCTGGACTCGGATGACAGGGATCTAAAATACACCGTCACCAAGCCCCCCACTGACACAGACGAGAACAACCCGGCCCACCTGGGTGACATTGTTCTGACTGAAAGTCCTGACTCAGTGATCAGTGAGTTCACACAGGCCCAGGTCAACCACCACAAAGTGGCCTACAAGCCCCCAGACCAGGAACTGGGCATAACTCCAAAAGTCCTTCAGTTCACATTCATTGTGGAGGACATTGCTGGGAATTCAGTTGATGGACTATTCACTATTTTCTTACAGCCCGTTGACAACAAGCCCCCCTATATCACCAACACTGGTTTCACCTGCCAGGAGAGAAGCACTTACATCATCACTAAGAAGGAGCTCGATGCCAGTGACCAGGACACAGAAGATGAAAATATCATATTCACTGTGACCCAGATTCCCCGCTATGGGCAGCTGCAGTATTTAGGGATCGATATGTCGAACAGTGAGACATTCGTCCTGGAGGACATTGAAAATGGCCATATTGCCTACATCCACGGCGGGGAGGAAAGCCTCAGTGACGTTATCAAGTGTGACGTCAGCGACGGCTTCCATGAGGTACCTATCATCATCAAGATCTCCATTAACCCAGTTGATGACGAGACCCCCACCATCATGCTCCCTGCCGGCCTCCTAGGTGCATCCATCGATGTCCTGGAGAACGGGGAAACTGAAATCACCAGCAACGTCATCCAGGGCCGTGACGAAGACACTGATGACCTCATGCTGACCTTCATCGTTGAGGAGCCCCCCAGGCTTGGTGAGATCCTGGTGAACGGTGCCCCCGCCGAGAGGTTCACCCAACAGGATATCATCAACGGCGTGGTGGTGTATGCCCACACTAGTGGTGAGGTCGGATCCTTCAAAGAGCATGACTCCTTCAACCTCACCATCTCTGACATGTCCGACGAATGGGTCGTCGGGGGCAACAAGGTCCAAGGAGTCCGGGTGCTCGTCACCATCCTGCCCGTCGACAGTATCCCACCCATCGTCAGCGTCGGGGAGCAGTTTGTGGTGATAGAAGGGGAGAAGAATGTCATTACTCTGGATCACATTATGACTGACGATATGGACACAGACAACGACGACATCCTGTGCACCATCATCGTCCAATCAACATCCGGGTATGTGGAGAATATCTCCCCAGCTCCAGGTTCTGAGAAGTCCAGAGCAGGCACCGCCATCACCGCCTTTAGCTTCAAAGATGTCTTCCTCGGTCATATCTACTACGTCCAGAGCATCCACAAAGGTGTGGAGCCTGTGGAAGACAGGTTCACCTTCCGTTGCTCCGACGGCATCAACTTCTCTGATCGCCATTTTTTCCCCATCGTCATCATCCCTGCCAATGATGAGAAACCAGAAATCTTCATCCGTGAGTTTGTCGTGATGGAGGGCATGAGTCTGGTCATCGACACACCCATCCTGAACGCGGCCGATGCAGACATTCCAGGGGACAAACTGGAGTTTGAGATCATAAAGAACCCCAAGCATGGCAAGATAGTTCAGCAGCTTACAACGGGCACAGTCCCTGTTGTCATGTTCTCCCTGGAACAGATCAATGAGGTGTCCAACATCGTCTACGAACACGACGACTCAGAGACCAAAGAAGACAGCTTCGAAGTTAGGCTCACAGATGGGAAACACACAGTGGAGAAAAAGATCCTCATCATGGTGATTCCTGTCGATGACGAGACACCGAGAATGGCCATCAATGATGGACTGGAGGTTGAGATCGGAGAAACCAAAATAATCAATAACAGGGTCATGAAGGCTACTGATCTGGACTCGGAAGACAAAGAGCTCATCTACGTTGTGCGCTACGGCCCAAGCCAAGGCTATCTCCAGCGTATCACCAAGTTCGGACACGTTGTGGGAAACATCACCCTCGACATGAACTTTACCCAAGACGAAGTCGACAAAAACCTGATCCAGTATGTGCATACGGGCCAGGAGGGCGTCCGCGACCTGCTGAAGTTCGACGTTACCGACGGCATTAACCCCCTTATCGACCGATACTTTTACATCAACATCGGAAGCATTGACATGGTCTTCCCCGATGTCATCAACAAAGGCGTGACCCTAAAAGAAGGGGGCAAAGTGACCCTCACCACTGACCTGCTCAGTACCACTGACATCAACAGCCCAGATGAGTTCCTCAGCTTTAGCATCACACGTGCCCCTAGCAGAGGCCATCTTGAATGCACTGACCTCCCAGGTGTGCCCATCTCCACCTTCACTCAGTTGCAGCTGGCAGGCAACAAGATCTACTACATCCATACCTCTGACGATGAGATGAAGATGGACAGCTTTGAGTTTGAGGTGACGGATGGCTACAACCCCGTCTTCCGCACCTTCAGAGTGTCCATCACGGACGTAGACAACAAGAAACCTGTCCTGAGCATCCACAAGCTGCTGTTGGGAGAGGGCGAGAACAAGCTCATTACCCCATTCGAGTTGACCGTTGAGGACCGTGACACCCCAGACAACCTGCTGCGCTTTGTGGTCACCCAGGTGCCGGTTCATGGCCAGTTGCTGTTCAATGGCACCCAGCCAATCAACACCTTCACCAAGCAGGACCTGAATGAGAACCTCATCACCTACAAGCACGATGGCACTGAGTCCAACGAGGACAGCTTCTCGTTCACCATCACCGACGGCACACACAACGACTTCTACGTATTCCCTGATACCGTGTACGAGACACGTAAGCCTCAGATGATGACCATTCACATCAGCACTATTGACAATGGGGTCCCCCAGATCGTAGTCAACAAGGCTGCCCCCTCCCTAAGGGTTCTGCATACCGGCCACCTTGGCTTCCTGATCACCAGCAAGGCCCTGAAGTCCGAGGATCGAGACAGCCCTCACAAAGTCCTCAAGTACTCTGTGGCCGAGGCCCCACAGCACGGCTTCATCATGAACACAGCGCTGGGCAATGACAGCATCAAGGCCTTCACACAAGGTAAGACTAGAATTTACTATTACATATATATATATATATACAAAAAAAATCTAAATGGAGGAAAAAGTGTACGAACAATCAAAACAATAAAAATCTGACAAATGTACTTTTCTAATTTGTATTCTAAGTTCTGTACTTTGGGAAAAGTATGTTTACCTGTATTCACACTCCTGTCAGAATCAGTCTTGTAATGCCTTTGTCTTTGACATAATCTAAAGTGATGCCTGAGGGCTGTAAGTAACCTTCAGTAAGAAGTGGAGTAATCATCTCAGATGTTCTAAAGAATGTAGAGATTCTCCTCATTTCTACATTTCCAATTCACCCTTTCATGTCATCAGCTGATATCGACGAAATGAAGATTTGCTACGTGCTGCTTGATGGTAGCAACGCCACAAGTGATATCTTCTACTTCACCGTAGAAGATAACGGTAAGACCCTCTTTTTTAATCTTTGAACCTCATGCTTGTTGACGTTGTGTAGTGTCCCATTACTGCAGGCGTTTTATCACATGGCCTGTAGGCATTCCTTTAGGCTTCAGCCTTCTTTTAATTGAATGTCTCTTTGAGATTGAATCTTCCTGCTCTCTGTCAATCTCCAAAGTGTTTCCATCACAAAGACTTAAAGGCAGTTCGCCATGACTGACAGCTAGCACAGAGCCCCTTGTCTCTCCTCGCTTCACTGCTGAGGGTGGCAGGTTTAAAGAAGGGGTGGAAGAGGTCAGTGGGGACATGGGCTTAACAGTGTCCCTGGGTGTGTTAGGAGCGAAAGAGATGGAACGCCCGGCAATTAAAAAAGCTCTGAACTTTATTGTATCATGAACAATGGGGTGTTTTCCTTTGTGGTTTTTGTCCTGGGTTTCCTTCAGTGTTTGAAGTGATAGCATGAAACCAAATTCGCCACATTCAATGCCTCCAAGGCATTCCAAGTATTCATCAAACCATATGTCCGTTTTTATGGAAATCAATCCTAGATAAGTGAGAATAGCATGAGCCTTTGACCCTGTGTGTAGAGGAAACTACTAATTTTGAACAGCAGTTTTGTATGGATCAAGGTGACTGAGCGGCAGGTAGCCGAGTGATTAGAGCATTGGGCCTGTAACCAAAAGGTTGCTGAATTGAATCCCCGAGCTGACAAGGTAAAAAATCTGTCGTTCTGCCCCTGAACGAGGCAGTTAACCCACAATTCCTAGGCTGTCATTGTAAATAAGATTTTTAACTGACTTGCCTATTAAAATAAAGGTTAAATAAAACTGTTAAGGTTCTGACCTGCTTCATTGTTTCTTTAGGTTAGTGGAACAGAAACGTGTGGCTTCCGAGACACACATAACTATTTCATAGTGAAGTTAGCAAGTTTCTCTTCACAATCCAAAATACTCATGGAGGGAGAATTGTTTTAAGTGCTTCTATTTTTTGGGATTCTATTTTCTGTTTGACTCGTCATCACCATCCGATATGGTCTCCTGCGTTTTGCTGCCAGATCCATTCCTTACCTTCTCTAGGGATCCTTTGCTTGGGAGGCTTTGGATTTCAGTGTATTTATATTCCTCTGGAAATTCACTTTTGGTCCGATGTCATATGAACCGTACCTTATTGGATTTCAGAACTATCCACACAGGTTGCATTTCTATCGTGGCAATCCTGTTGGTGTTTTCAGTAGACAGTAATTCATATGCATGGTTATGATGTTAGTGTTTATATAATGTAGCTTTTCTATCGCATTGTCAGTAAAGTAAAGCATGTATATCATGAAATCTGTTTTTAGTTTCAAGGTATAATTCAGTAATGTGTATATTATACATATTCTGCATGTATTGTTGTATCATACATAGACTATAGAGTTTTTAAACTAATCAGCGGTTGGATTTTAGTTTGCGCTTTGTTATGGTTCGCTTCGTCCAACGTACCATGATGGGCCTACTTTAACCGCATCACGGATATATATAGCGAATGCAAAGCAAAGTAACAAAATATAGCAGGTGGGGATTGGGGGATGCTTTGCTATTTTAATATCAGCTGTAAATGCTAAACACATTCTGAGGTTTTTGAAATGCATCCCTCCCTGACACACTGTAAGAAAAGTTTGGGCTATAATTATGCCGTATTGAGGACTAGCTAGCTAGCACAATAACATCATCATCATCACCATGGTTGTTGGCCAGGGAGGGTTTAGGTGTCATGGCCTTTTTGATAATTCCTCTTGTGTCATATTAATGTTAGCCTTCACTCACAGTAATTAACTCTCCTGTTAGGACAGAGAATTGTCTGGAGTGGGAGAAAGGTTGTTTACTAGTTTCTGAAGGTATTGAGCTTCATGGAATTGTTGTCTCGTCTTATTTTCTTAGCTATATATTTTTTACTGCAGGTGTATTCCCAAAGTTTCCATATGTTTTGGTGGAGGACACTTCTTACTCTGCTAAAGCAGAACATGCTGAATTCCAGACGGCCATGAATGGCTATCGCTCTCAGACAGTATAGCCTTAATGGATAATAGGCTTTCTATCTCGGGGCTGTCTGTAATTGAGGGTCTGGCTACAACAGAAAGGGGACACAAGGGCTTCAATTAGCTCCACAATACCCTGTGTTTGTAGTGTAGTCTGTCCCACTGTTCTCTTTGAGATTCCAGCCAGCACATCTGAACCAGGTGCAGGGTTGGCCCTATTCCTCTCTGCCATCTGTCTAATGTGACTTTGTTTCTGTCTGACTATGGTTCACATGTGCAGAGCACTGAGTCAGGGCTGGCAGGGCACACACACACACACACACACACACACACACACACACACACACACACACACACACACACACACACACACACACACACACACACACACACACACAAGTAAGATCAAATAAAGGCATGAAAAGGCAACAATTGCCTGGTTCCAACTCTGTCAGTGGCATGTATGAACAAGTTGACACAGCATTCTGTTGGTCAGCGAATCTGCACATAAAAGTTGAGTGTGTTTTTTATGTGTGTGAGACGTTCTAGATTCTATAGAATCAATGTCTGCAGCAGAAGTGACCATGAACAATACCTTAAAACTAATACTGTTTACACCCTAAGAATGCAAAATAGATTTTACAATTGTTTGTAATTTACCTAGAAAATAGAGTCAAAATGGCTGCATTGTCTCCCTGTAGAGTTGTATTGCTGTATTGAAACAACATGTCATAAATAATGTATTATGGGTAAGAAGAGAAAGATGTTCATGTTTATTTATTTTCCCTTTTGTACTTTAACTATTTGCACACCGTTACAACACTGTATACAGACATAATATGACATTTGAAATGTCTTAATTCTTTTGGAAACTTTTGTGAGTGTAATGTTTACTGTTCGTTTTGTATTGTCTATTTCACTTGCTTTGGCAATGTTAACATATGTTTCCCATGCCAATAAAGCCATTTGAATGTAATTGAATTGAAAGAGAGAGAGGCCAGGGTATTTCCCCTGGGTGTTGGTCAGGAGTGTTGGCCGGCCCTGGCCTTTTGGGGGCCCGAAGCCAGAATGTAGAGACACATTTTAGTTTTCAAGTTAATTTGGCCATTATTCGGCCATGGCTACTACATTACTATTACTACAATTAGATTGTATTTAATTTTATTTAACCTTCATTTAAGTTTAGATAGCTGACTAGACTAACTTACCAATCTAAAAATAGTTAGCTGACATGGGCTAATTGAGTGACTGTCAGTGACTGACATAACGAGAAACACTGCTGATCCACAACCAAATGTCGAAATTGCACCCTGTGTTTTCTACTATTCTAACTCTCAGTAGTAAGTTGAGACCCCGACTGAATTCCTTTGAATGAATCTTTTCCCCTCGTCCATCACCTTGAGGGGAATGTAGTGATGTAGCGTAGCATAGCCTTTATGTGTGAAGTGGGGATGTAGCGTTAGCATACCTCGGTGCTGGCGCGGTGTCACTCTGGCTACACTAAAGCTGGCCAGACTCGCAGGCTGAACTGGGTCCAGGCAGGATGGGGGTGGCTCAGGTCCTGGTTACTTTGGGAGAGACCAGAGATGGAGAGGAGGGGGCTCAGCTGAGTCAGATACTGTGTTCCATTTACTCTATGGGGTACCACACCTTTTACACTTTCACTCCAAAATGAATATGGAAGTGTCATTACGGAGTTGAATCCTTTTATCATTCAGATAAACATGTTTCCAATGAGGAAATAGACCTGCAGATACATTGATAGTTGCAGCTGTCTTGAACCGTTTAGTGCAGTGGGCTAAAGTTGCAGCTGTCTGTTAGTGCAGTGGGCTAAAGTTGCAGCTGTCTGTTAGTGCAGTGGGCTAAAGTTGCAGCTGTCTGTTAGTGCAGTGGGCTAAAGTTGCAGCTGTCTGTTAGTGCAGTGGGCTAAAGTTGCAGCTGTCTGTTAGTGCAGTGGGCTAAAGTTGCAGCTGTTTTTTAGTGCAGTGGGCTAAAGTTGCAGCTGTCTTTTACTGCAGTGGGCTAAAGTTGCAGCTGTCTTTAACATTTTACTGCGGTGGGATAAATCAGGGTCACACAGAGGGATTCTTGGTAGTCTTAAACAAATCTACTTTGAAACAAAAGTATACACTTCACACACTTCACACACATGGATATAGAGTTGAAATGTATTCCATTTTTTTTTATTATACATTACAGAAGACTGAATTATAACAAAACTGTTTGACATTTTTTTACAATGTTTATTAATTATGAAAATGTGAAAAATATGAATAACATTCTACCCATGAGACCACTAGGTCATTTGACTGTAGGAAAGGGCTACAGTCATTAGCACCCTTTAAATGGATATGAATACATGCCAGGCTTATGCATGTAGTGCACCAGACTCCCTGCCTGTGTCCCAAATGGCGCCCTATACCCTACATATTACAGTACTTTAGTGTACTATATAGAGCATTGGCTGCCATTTGGGATGCATCCCATAGCTTTCTAAGTGGGACAGGCATGTTAAATCATAAACACTACAACTACAACTCAGCCCCTTTAACTGTCCCCCTGCCTAGCAACACAGGCCCTCAGCCTCCCCAGACAGTCACCCAATACCAACGTGCAGCGGCACGGTATGCTTCCTCCCTTTTCAATACATACTGTAACTGCCTTTTCTGTACCAGTATGTGTGTCAAAGATTAGAAGTGTCTTGTCAAGCTACACACACACACACACAAGGTACACGGTCTTGCATGAGATGGATGGGTACACAATCAATCTCCTTACCTTTATAGACTTATAGTCTCCATGGTGATGGGGTGAGGAAAGGGGGAGGAAGTATTCCCCAGTCTCAGCAGGTGTCAAGAGACGCAGAGGCGACGGCGGCTCTAGCCATAATACGACTGTGTGTGTGTGTGTTTTTTAGGGATGACTTCCCAGTGTCTCTGCATTGTTCAAGAAAGGGGTCAGCAGTGGCCACACTGCAGGAAGTCTTGTCTCTTGCAATGGACAGTGGCCACATTCCAAGTCCTGGTAGCAAATGCTGTCCTTTTTCTGTCAGGACCCCAGAGGGAGGCCCTGTGGAGTGCCTGTTTAACTGTTCACCCTTCAGGGAGATGCAATGGCCTGAGGAATGTGTAAATCATCCGTCAGCCCTGAGGAGTCACAATTAAAAAATAGTCATGCATTTTGGAAATGGTAGTTTAGAAAGTAGGACGCAATTATCAATGATACTATAATGATGTCAATGTTATACAACAATAAGCCGACTGATTGAATCATACGTGACAAACTCAGACAGGTTCCCTTCATTCAAGCCTTAATGTATTATTTGATTAGGGACCATCTTACCCCTTGAGGCCCATAAGGACTCAACCAGCCCACTGGTTCTGTTCTGAGGGGAGATTATGAAGGACTGTGATGGATGAGGTGAGCTGAGGTATAGACCTACTCCCTCATCTCCAGGCCTATGGCTATGTAGAGTCGTCACTATGGGTTAGAACAGTTAGGGTTAGGAGGACGGGGTATTATTCCTTTCACAACACAGATAACTGATTATTGATCTAGTGTCAGCCCTCTGACCCGTCACCTAATCCTGCTGAAAGACACAGCAAATCCCTGACTTGGAAGGGAGGGAATTCTGCCTCGCTCAAAATGACCGCCTTTAAATAAAATTTAAAAAAATCCTGTTGTTGTTGTTGTTGTCTATCCCTGTGTGATAATAGGTTTATGACAAGGAGCTTGGATGAAAGGCAGTGTCATTCTATCATAAAAGGCTAGATGTATTTTTCAATTTCAATGTAGTCCATAAACTAGTCTAATGGCACAACTCTTATTATTAACCACTGAGCTCTATACCAATAATGAAGTTCAGTGTGTCAGTTGGGGTTACTCCTCTTCTGTCATCCAGGACTGTCTACAGATGAGTGGTCCATCAGGCCAGGGCCTACCCTGTCAGAGGCTAGCAGTTACCCCTTAAACAGAACAATGTCAGACTTGTCCAGACTCGTCCAGACTCGTCCAGACTCGTCCAGACCTCTGAAGGGTTTTTCTTCTTCCTTTGTCTTTTAACCAGAGTCTCTTTTGCAAGGGAAACCTGGCAAAGAAGGCAGCAGCATCAATACAACATTACAACATTTAAAACATACAATCCAATCAGCACAACAATACAATACAATCAGCACAACAATACAATACAATCAGCACAACAATACACTACAATTAGCACAACAATACAATACAATCAGCACAACAATACAATATAATCAGCACAACAATACAATGCAATCAGCACAACAATACAATACAATCTGCACAACAATACAATACAATCAGCACAACAATACAATACGATCAGCACAACAATACAATCCTATCAACACAAAAATACAATACAATCAGCACAACAATGCAATACCATCTGCACAACAATACAATACAATCAACACAACAATACAATCAGCACAACAATACAATACAATCACCACAACAATACAATACATTCAGCACAACAATATAATACAATCAGCACAACAATACAATACAATCTGCACAACAATACAATACAATCAGCACAACAATACGATAACAATTTACCCTCCTCCTGAACAGAGTCTTGCATCAGTTTTAAGCTCATTCAGGTAGATAGATCGGAAGGAAACAGATATAGGAGGTCTAAATCAGATTTCTTTAAATAGCGGCCGCTAAGAAAATGACTAGTAAGTAAGTAGATAGTGAGTATTAGCTCCCAGACACTCTGCCAAGGTTAATGCGTTATGCAAGCGGAGGTCGTGCCGTTTTAGTTTTCATAGCAATAGCAATGATAAAAATTTACAAAATACTAATGATAACTGTATCTAGAAGTAATGCTTATTGGTTGTATTTTGATAATAGCCTCTGTGTGTTGAATAGAGTTGAATCATTCTTAGTTTTATAATCTGGTAGCTTCACCTTTCACTCCAGGCTCCTATTGCATGGGGAATGATAGTAGGCCAGTAGCAGAGGTCACAGTGTTATGCGATCATTCCTGGGAACAAGGAATGTGCTTCCTGCCTACAAGGCTCCCGTCTCCTGCCACACACACAGACAGACCTGGAAGTGAAGTCGGAAGCCTAGTAGACAGGTGTATGGGACTGGGAGTATCCCCTTTCATAGTCCCCCACAGACCCCACTCACAACCCCCAGAAATCAAAGGTAATACTCAGATAGGACCGATAACCTTTCAGGCTTCCAAAGTTTGTCTGCACTGCAACCTCCTGTTCTGTTCCAGAGGGGTAGAATGGGTTTTTAGAGAGAGAGAGAGAGCATGTAAAGTATTTGCCGTAGTTGTTCCCATGCTAAAACATTTGTTTCCCGAAGGGCTAGTGTACAGCACATAACAGTACTGTAGGTTTGTGTGCTGTCGAGGCAGTGAGAGACAGTGAATGACGCTCGAGTGGGTCGCGGCCATTTTACACAGCAGGCACCATGACTTCCTAAGTGTGTTTTCGGATCTAACATGTCACCCATGTCAACAGCCGGCCAACGATTTACTGTCCCATGGTGCCAGTGGAAGGTCTACCTACATGTATACTGCGACTGCGACTGTGAGGCGGAGGCTTCTTCCTCCCCCTCTCTCTCGCTCTCTCCTTGCCACCTGACGTGGGGCAGATAGATTTATTGGGGTTGGGAGAGTGTTGGGAGAGTGTTGGTGTTATGATGTATGGCCCCTAGAGGTTATTCTGATTCCATATGGCAAAGCTGTCTGCTGTTTCACATACTTTCTTTTTACATTTTCTTAATATTCATCTCTCTCGCTGTCTTTTTAAAGATGTGCACACTTTTTCTGGTATTTGGTATTTGGTATTTTATTAGGATCCCCATTAGCTGTTGCAAAAGCAGCAGCTACTCTTCCTGGAGTCCACACAAAACGTGAAACATGACATAATACAGAACATTAATAGACAACAGCTCAAGGACAGAACTACATAAAACTATTTTTTTTACAAAAGGCACACGTGGTCAACATATCAATACATACACAAACTATCTAAGTCAAAAAGGGGAGAGGCGTTGTGCCGTGAGGTGTTGCTTTATCTGTTTTTTGAAACCTTTGCTGTAAATGAAAGAGAGGACAGATGTGGGATCGTAATTTGAGCCAGTTTGCTACAGCAGGAAAATAATCCTTCAGCAACAGGAAATGTGAATTATTGTTAGAATTAATGGACATTTTCGTAGGGGTTGATACATTTTTCGTGAGGGAAAATCAAGTCGGAAATGTCAAAGTGGAAATTACAAATTTTTTTCAATGTAAGTTGCTTTGGATAAAAGCGTCTGCTAAATGGCATATACACTGAGTTTACAAAACATTAAGAACACCTTTCTAATATTGAGTTGCACCCTCTTTGCCCTAAGAACAGTGTTCCACAGGGATGCTGGCCCATGTTGACTCCAATGCTTCCCACAGCTGTGTCAAGTTGGCTGGATGTCCTCTGGGTGGTGGACCATTCGTGATACACACGGGAAACTGTTGAGGGTGAAAAACCCAGTAGTGTTGCAGCTCTTGACACACTTAAACCAGTGTGCCTGGCACCTACTACCATACGCCGTGCAAAGACACTTAAATCTTTTGTCTTGCCCATTCACCCTCTGAATGGCACACATACACAATCCATGTCTCAATTGTCTCAAGGCTTAAAAATCCTTCTTTAACCTGTCTCCTCCCCTTCATCTACACTGATTGAAGTGGATTTAACAAGTGAAATCAATAAGGGATCAAAGCTTTCACCTGGATTTCTGTTGTCAGTCTATGTCATGGAAAGAGCAGTTTTGTACACTCAGTGTTGTGTATATATATATGATTAAATCATTCATTTATGCCAGTTAAATTATTTATTTTGGCCAGTTGCCATGTACAGTTAGGTTCGATTTCTTCAAAATGATGCAATCAGCGCCAGTGGCACCATTGGGGGTGACTCAGTCTCTCTGCCACCTTGTGATATGCGGCATGCTGCCTTTCCGACCCAGATCAGGTCACTGTTCTGGAGTCAGTGTTAGTTTACAGTACGCAGCAGTGGCCAATATGATCTATTAATATGCCTGGCTCCTCCAATCCAAAACCCCAACCATGGGATCTTCGGAATGCCCCAGAGGAAACTAAGTTGAGCTCTCTGGCATTTGAGAATTCACTTTCTGTACTGTAGCGTAGCCCATTGTTAAAAAAGAGAAAGCTGTTGTAATTTAATAAATTGTATAGAAATTCTGATCATACACCTCAATATTATGACTAAATTAATGCACCACGTGAAATCTATATTCACACAGGTATTTTTGATGGTTTTACTTGCAAGGATTGTAGTAGTAAGGGCCGTAGATAGCGTTGGGCCAGTAACTGAAAGGTCGCTGGTTTGAATACCCGAGTCGACAAGGTGAAAGAAAATCTGCCGATGTCCCCTTGAGCAAGGCACTTAACCCTGATTCGTTCCGGGGGCGCTGTACTACCCTGACCCTGTAAAACAACCACTGTTTGATACCATTCCATTCTTCCCATTCCAGCCATTAATATGAGCCATCCTCAACTTACCAGCCTCCTGTGAAAACAACACATTTCACTGCACCCATCCGATGCATGTGACAATACAACGTTTATACTGGGCCATGTTGCAGATGGCAGAGTGCATTGTGGCCCAGTATAAATACAAAGATGAATGAGGAAATGTAATAATCATGGTCCTCATTCTTGTCACTCAGCGGGGATATACTTAGATGGGAGCCGCTGTCTGTTGCTCTCCCTTGCATCATTCTCTTGGCTGTCAAAACCTCATTCTGACATCCCAATGATATCTCCCCCCTCCTCTTGAGTCCGACCCACGATCCTAAGTGCATCTATGTATGGCTACGACTACTGTAGAAATGTAAATAGGATCTGATGACCTGATGAAGAGTGTGGAATGACAGGACACTGAGGGGGTTTTCTGTAGCGCTGGTGTTTGCCTTGTGGATGGATTGCTGATCATGGTCTAGGTTGAAGGTTTAAACAACGATATTCTAATATCCCATCATTCTTTGCAACAATGGGAGCTGCTATGCTATTTAGCAACGGCGCTGGTAGTTAGCAATGGTGGACAGGGTCATTGTAATGGCTGGAATGGGATTAATGGAACTGTATCAAACACCTCTAACATCTGGAAACCACGTTTGACTCCGTTCCATTTATTCCATTCCATCCATTGCAATGAGCCCGTCCTCCTATAGCTCCTCCCACCAGCCTCCTATGATGTACATCCAGGAGATACAATCAAACATGTTTGGAATCGGAATGAACATAACTGATGTCTCCATTATATCCTCAGTCATAGGGGCTCACAGGAGACCGTCTTAAGAATCTTGGCAGATCCCCTGACAGGCCATTAAAACGACAGTGTTAAATTAACTCGACCTGTAAGCTACTAAAGTTACATGTTGTTGGAGCATAGGGGGGGGCAAGCTAGCTAGCTACCATGTGAGTTAGTTATCCAAAGGTGGCTGCGCTGTAGGGAGCCCCGCACCAGTCTTCTCACTCAGGTCTATAAACATGAAAAACATGCAGAGGCCATGCTTAGCAGTGGCGGTGATATACTGGACGTGCTTGCTGCTTACTCAAACGATTAGCCTAGCATTAATAAATCACTCTTAAGGGCTCATTTATTAAGGGCCTGAAAACAGGGGTGTTTCAAAAATGGCTTCTCTCGATAAAACATTTCATCTGATGGTGAGAATTATTATTATTGTCTGTTTGAAACGCAAAGGAAATGTGACCTGGGAGTGTCGTTGATATCCAGTCTAAATGTTAGTTGTAAAGATTGTAATAAATGAGTTCGTAAATCAGTTAGAGACATCAGACCCCCCCCCCCCCCCCCCCCATTTTGATCTATTCCTGTAACTTTATGAAAGTCCCAGCAGAGACACCTGGTTCAGAGGGAATGTGGCCATTACTTAGCCTTACATACTCTGTCCACGTTATTGCTCTCATAAATACCAAGGAAGTCGTCCCTCTTCTGCAAGACGCCTCAGGTCATTTAAATAGGCAGCAGCACAGAGCATTAATCAGTCTATATATCATAGATGGAGTTTTATACAAACACTGAAAGGCTACCACTCAGTTTCACTTTAGGTTGATATGAATCAGTGGTAGTGCTGTGGCCTCAAATGGAAAGCAGAAAGTGTATAGTGTGCATGGCAACAAAGATTTGTCCTGCAGGGGCACAACGACATGTCCCCCCCACATTCTGAAATTGCATTTTTGTCCCCACCCAATTTTATCATTGGAATGTGATACAAAACAGGCAACGGTGTGCTTTAGGACCATGAGGACGCCTCCGAGCGGTCGGGTAGGCTGTTTGGAGTGTTTATCTGACTGGATATAAAATATAAAAAATATAAAAAATACAGAAAAAATGTTGCGCCTCTGGTGTTCTGTAACTTTTAATTTCCTATGTGGGCACTCAAGATAACAACACACCAATGGTTCCGTGTCTGGTGTAGTTGGATTCAGTGCCAGGTCTGGACACGGTATCTGACAGGATACACAAAAGGAGCCAGAAGAGGATCCCTCCCTCTGAGTTTGTGAAAGGAAGGCTAGCAGGCAGGCAGGGAGAGAGGGAATCAGAGAGACATGCCCGGACAGTGGGCTGTGGGCCACCCAGACAGTGGCCTGCTGTCCCTTGTTCATCCTGGAGGGACAAAGCCAACATAGGGATAGAGGGATGGGGTGGGAGGGCACAGCTGTCACTTAGCTTCTTTTTCCGGGAATCTGAAGTTCTGGCAGGAGTTCTCTGAGGCACAGGGAGAAAGAGAGATATGGTTTATGGTTTCCGGTTCTACTGACCCCACTGAGGGTGCAGAGCTTTAGGTTCACTGTGGGCAGAGTGGACACATATTCATGACACAGGCCGGATCTGAAGCCCCCTGTCACACGGTCATGTCCAGCAGGGGGATGGAATGTGATATTAGTGTAATTCATTATACACACACAGCTCAGATTGTAATGATATCACCATTTGTAAAGGGTATGGTTGTGTGCTTGTATCATTGTAGCAGGTGCTCATTTGTTTTTGAGGCCCACCTGCCACCCAAGTCTCTTGGACAACACACATAATACATGGATGATGATGACATTGCCTTTGTCATTGTTGTCATAGAGTCTTCAAAGGTTCAGATATCACACAGCCAGGGCTTTGAGGTCCCTTCCACTGGCAGCACTGAGCATCTATGTATAACATGATGTATGTATAATGTCACAGCGATGTCATGGTGTCACTTGAACATACAGTATCCCTTTTAGGTCTGGGAAATGGAGACATGGATAGGAAATACTTTTCCTCAGCTCTCTTTTCATTGACTCCCATCTGCCCCCCCCGGTCAGTAATCCAGCTCTGATTTTTAACAGGTTTCAGGTCAGGTGGTGAATGCTATATGTCCTTAAATCTCATCTGTCCTATTTTATCGACCTGTTGATTTAGGTTATTCTGAGGTTTAAACTCAAACAACCTCCAATACCTTATTTCACCCTGATTTATAAGTGACAATTAAGAAATAACAGCAGTTGATTAATTAAATTAAATATTGTCATTAGTGCCCATATTAATTCATTCCCCCAGTGCAGCATAGTCTGTTTCTAATTCTGACTGGTCAATTGACTCCTTTGTTTTAAATATTATTTTAGTTACAGATTTTAGGCATCTACAGTATTTCACCAGACAAACTACACCATGTTAAAAATAAAAGGTATTTCTCTACAATCCTCAAGAAAAAATTGCATTATTGAGGGTAACAGTGTCAGAGCTGAAACAGGAAACTGTCAGATAGACTGCCAGGCTGGATGCCAGACCAACAGTCTTTTTGCCGTCGACCATGTTCATTTGATAATCCTGTCTGATACACAGTACAGGCTCACTATGCTCAATATCAGCTCCATGTAAACTGGGCAGCCTGCCTAGGAACACTTACTTCTGTTCTGAACAAAAACACTTTCTGTGGGTTTGAGGAGATATGGGGAGAAAGGCATACAGGTTTTACAAATCAGGTACATGTTTCTTCCTAGATAAGTGATCATTATACTTAATGTGATGGACTGAGGTGTGACTGTAAATGTAGCAGTTAGTTTATGTGCACTGTATGTTCTAAGTACAGTGACAGACAAAAGTCAACAGTCACTGCACTTCAATTTTACATTTCAAAGATGCTTAAGAGGTGTTTGATATTTCCACTCAGGCTAAAATGAAAATACACTTAATCAAACACTCAAATCTTCTTTTGAAGTTAGCTGGCTCATCTTGTGTAGCAATTGGCCACTTTTGCACACTCACCAAGCGTGGTGCAATTTGGGGCAGGCAGAGACAAGCATGATGAATGCTTCATGTATTTTTAGACAGAGCTGTCAGAAACATGAGCATGGTCAGTGTTCGCCGCTGTTAGCTGCTAGGGGCTCCTGTCAAACTGGGGCTCCATAGCTCCTTCTGTAGCTTGGGGGCGGGCTGTGGTGTGAGGGGGGCAGATTTCTGGTGATTTACGTGAACAACAGAGTGAAACGATCCAATTTGTCCAATGCCCCGAATAACCACTTGTTGGTATAAGTTCAATTCAATCTACCGTCATTGACATCCCGGCTTGGCGGAGTGTGGTTTGGCCCTGCCCTGTTGTGTCTCGGTGCTGGTCCGGCGCGCCATGTTGACATGTGGGTTTGAGGAAGTGGCCCCATCTCCTCCCTCCAGTGTTTTCATTCCCCCCAGTCACATAGCAGAAAGCCCACAGCTCCTTTCTCCCTCAGCCAGGTAAAACTAACCCCAATGCAGGCTCATTGTATGAATGAACCAGATGCTCCATGTTGTTGTCCTCCATAAAGCCTAGTGAGAGTTTATTTCCTTAGTTAGCCTCCTCTCACAGGGACTCTGTCACCCTTCAGAGGATTGAGTCTGCTTCCTTTCCTTAGTGGTCTGTTATGTAGGGGGTTAATATCCAAAGGGTCTTTTCTCAGCGTACCTACCAAATCCTTGACTCTGGTGCTGCAACCATCATGCTACAAGAGTGAGATAAATAATAATATGAATTATAATAGTATTAATAATAATAACACCTGATAATATGAATAATAATTATCATCATCATAATCATAATACAATGAATTTAGAGCGCCTTTCAAAAAACCCAAGGACACAACAGTTAATAATTTCAAGGGTATTTACTTCTTGACATTGGCCTAACCAAATCCACCACCATAGATTTGCAACCATCATGCTACTAGGCTAGCACTAGCACTGCTCTGCTAGAGGGAGATCAATGGTTAATATCACAGGGTCTTTTCTCAGTCTACCTACCAAATCCTCAACTCTGGCGCTTCACCCATAGAAATAGAAGTATATTCTCATGACCACAACCACCATGATTCTACACTAAAGGAAGTAAAGGGTTAATATAAAAGGGTGTTTTCTTGACATTGACCTACTTCCTCCATGGCTGATCAGAGTTAGACTCAGGGGTCAGGTTAATAACAGGTTAATAAGGCCTTTCTGCTACTGTGACCAGCGGTGCAAAACCAACCGCCACCTCTCTAACCTCCCCGGCCCTCTGAACCCACTGAGCTCTGGCCAATCAGACACAAGGTCAAGGGTCCTCCAAGGGCCTGTCAGAGAGGGGATAAGCCAAGACGTTTGGACGTTTGGCTGCAGTTATCAAAAAAAAAAGCTTGGGATTAAGATTTAAGCATTAAGAAAGTCACTCCGTGTGTCCAGAGTGGCCAACGTCAAGCGGCGAGTTGACAACTTTCCTTTGAAGGAGAAAGGAGTCATGAGAAAGTATGGATTAAGGACAGAGGAGGCGGCGTATAGTCAACGGTGATCAGTGCCGAGTGACTCCGAGCTTCAGACCTGGGTTCAAATACTGTTTGATATCTTCTTTAATACCTTAAAAAGGAGGGGGGGGGGGGGGGGTTCTACTGTTGGGGCTAATCTATTGGTCAGGCAAGCTTAATCGAGACCAGGGAACATATTTGAAATTATGAAATGATTTTGAATAGTATTTGAACCCAGGTCTGGTTCAAATGTGTGTTTTATAGCACCTGTTCTCTTCATGGGGCCTAATGACGTAGATACACTTTAAGCTGAGAAAATGGCCTGGATATTAAGTCTAAAGTGTCTGAGGTTTTACAGAGAGTCCTGTCCAGGTGCAAATCTCAAATCTCAAGTGAGAGGTTTCCGTGTGCATGGGTCACAGACTCGAACATTGTCAGAACAAATTAGTTAATCTTTCTGTTTTTCACCACAACAAATGTAAGCTACTTTCACAATACTAAGGTTTAACACTGAGGGGTAAAAGGGCTATTTTAAGCCTGTAGACATCAAGTAGACATGAAGTTACCCTTGTCCCTCAGAGGTGCTGCTGGTGCTTAAAGGGATACGGCTGGTGCTTAAAGGTATATGGGTGGCGCTTAAAGGGATACTGCTGGGGCTGCAGGAGTAATAGATCCTCTCTCTTCACCTTTAACCCCTCTGCTAATACTGTCTGGTCTGAGTCAGAGGATGACAGAGAGCCAGAGAGAGCCAGAGAGAGATGGACAGACATTCAGAAAGCAAGAGAGACAGAGAGAGAGGGACAGACAGAGAGTGAGAAGGACAGACAGAGTGCGAGAAGGACAGACGGAGAGCAAGAGATAGAGTGAAAGAAAGTGTCCTTTTCACAAAAACAGGAAGCTTCACTGCTTGTTAGTGCTACAGGGATTCCCTTGAGCAGCCCGCCACTTGCAGTAGCTATCTGAGTCACTGTCCCCAAGTGACCCATTAAAAACTGCTCTATCTAGGCCTCCCGAGTGGCGCAGCAGTCTAATGCACTGCACCGCAGTGCTAGCTGCATTACTACGGATCCTGGTTCGATTCCGGGCTGTGTCACAGCCGGCCGCGACCGGGAGACCCATGAGGCGACGCACAATTGGCCCAGCGTCGTCTGGGTTAGGGGAGGGTTTGGCCGGCCGGGATTTCCTTGTCCCATCGCGCTGTAGCATCTCCTGTGGCTGGGATGTGCTCATGCACGCTGAGACGGTCGCCAGGTGTACAGTGTTTCCTTCGACAAATTGTGGCGGCTGGCTTCCCGGTTAAGCGGGCTTTGTGTTAAGAAGCAGTGCGGCTTGGCGGGGTCGTGTTTCGGAGGACGCACGGCTCTTGACCTTCGCCTCTCCCGAGTCCGTATGGGAGTTGCAGTGATGGGACAAGACTGTAACTACCAATTGGATATGACCAAATTGGAAAAATATATAAATAAATTAATAAACTGCTCTCTCTTCCCTGTCTGGCCCATTCCCTGTGTCTGGCCCATTCCCTGTGTCTGGCCCATTTCCTGTGTCTGGCCCATTCCCTTTGTCTGGCCCATTCCCTGTGTCTGGCTCATTCCCTGTGTCTGGCCCATTCCCTGTGTCTGGCCCATTCCCTGTGTCTGGCCCACTGAGCCTGATAAGGAGAGAGAGAGAGAGAGAGAGAGGGAGAGAGAGAGAGAGAGAGGCAACAATGGAGTGAGAGTGGAAATTAGAAACAAGGCATCACTCGAGAGGCCTGTGAAGGGGGATTTGGGGGTAAGCCCTGACATTAAGTTATCAAGTTACTCTTACCAATTTAAAATGTCTGTGTCTTTTGTCACAGGGCTCAATGAGTTTACAAAAACGGATGTCAAATTAGCTACCCAATTGGTTTTTCAAAATGTACTACAATGGATAGTTTACCCCATTGCTGTATGACCAGTTTCCAAATGGGATTTCATGTGAATGGAAAATGGCGTTGGTTTTGTCTTCCAGGTGGAAACAAGCTGAAGCCGCAGCCATTCCGGCTCAACTGGTCGTGGATCAGCCTGGAGAAGGAGTACTATCTGGTGGATGAGGACGCCAAGTTACTGGAGGTGACGCTCAGACGCAGGGGATACCTGGGAGAGACATCCTTTGTCAGTGAGTATTGGAAGTGTTACACATTATTTACCACAGATCTACAACCGTCTTTACCTAAACATATAAATGCAATGACTAAAATGGTCACTATAGCAGTATTTACCTCTTGACCCAGAAATACAATTACTAGATTGGGATATGTGAAATCATGTTTTTTTTCCCTGTAAGGGAACATAGATATAGAATGACTAGAATGGGGCCCTTTAGCAGTATTTACCTCTTAACATAGAAATAGAACGACTAGAATGGGTACAAAGCTCCTCAGACCACAGTCATTTTACAGTATACTCATGGGTACACTCAATATGGCTGACATGGAGATTCTATGTCTATGGTACTGAAAGTCTTGAACAGCATTTACAACGCCAATGGCATACACTCTTAGAAAAAACGGGTGCTCTCTAGAACCATAAAGGGTTCTTCGGCTGTCCCCACTGGAGAACCCTTTGAAGAACCCTTTTAGTTGCAGGTAAAACCCTTTTGGTTGCAGGTAGAATCCTTTTGGGTTCCATGTAGAACCCTTTCTACAGAGGGTTCAACATGGAACCCAAAATGGTTATCCTATGGGGACAGCTGAAGAACACTTTTGGAACCCTTTTTCTAAGAGTGTACCATGGTAGATCCTGTTGGAACTGGCATGCACTTTGTTGGTTCATCCCCCAAGTGATAGATCTGAGGTAGTACATTTCTCTCATTGTTTATAGTTATTTTTTCTCTGCTTGTCATTCAGATAAAGGTCGTTTTAAATTGCCACCATTTTATCCCTATTGGGGTGTAAATATTTCATATCACATTTCAATCACCCACCACCATCAACTCTGACTAGGGCTACTGTCAGCGACGAGACTATTCAGAAAGCAGTACCTATTAAACTGTAATTGTGTAAAAGACTGACTGGCCCTTTAACGGTCTTCACGGAGTGTATTTATCTGTTATTACCCTGCCATTAGAAAAAGCCTAGCAATTAAGAATAAAACAGATCCCCTGGTTATCAATCTGCCCTGTGTGTGTTCCTGTTTGACTGATGACCCATTTCCTGTCTCACTGGTGAAAAACCTGGTTTGATTGAGGGGCAGATAGCCCTTCCTCATAGAGGTCACCAGGTAATGTCAACATGTTTGTCTGTTTGGCTACGTCCAACACACAGACTTTTATTGGGTACACTCCTATATTTACAGTTGTCTTTGACAACGTAGTAGTGGACAAATATGAACAATATGGCAATGACTTAACAATGAGAGCTAACCAGGCAACTACTGTCTGTAAATCCCAGTCAACCTGCAGTGAACTCACATCCTCTGAGAACCTGCAGTCAACTCACATCCTCTGAGGCCCTACACATTACACAGTGCTACGTGCCGTTATTATAAAGCTATTCAGGTCATTGAGATTCAATTCAACTCAATTCAGTTCAGCTCAGCTTACCTCAGTTGAATTCCAATTAAATTAAATTAGGTTCTATTTAGTTCAGTATGGTCCTGTTCGGTTCAATTCAACACTCACCTGGCATCATGTGACCTTTCTTCCCAGGCATCAGCACCAAGGATGGCACGGCAGAGAAGGACAAGGACTTCCGGGGCAAGGCCCAAAAGCAGGTCCAGTTCAACCCGGGCCAGACAGTGGCCACCTGGAGGGTGAAGATCTTTACAGACCAGGAGTTTGAGACCAGCGAGACCTTTGAGATCCAGCTTTCAGAGCCTGTCATGGCCGTGCTGGAGTACCCCGATACGGCCACTGTGGAGATAGTGGACCCTGGTGATGGTAAGAATGAACAGCTGTTTGATTTGCACTCCGACATGAAATCCTCTATGAATAGTAGACAGGCCTAAGTCAATAGGAAAGGCTACGTTAGTTTAACATGGATTGACACATAAAAAAATGGAATTGTATCCTTCAGTTAAATATGCATCAAACAAGTACAGACTCACCTGGTCTTGTAAACTCTTGTTCTCTTGTTCTCTATGGCCTATCCTCTGTGTTTCTCCCATAGACATCCTATTCAATTACTATTCTAATTCTTAATTCTATGTTTTCTCCCTCTTTCCTGTCCAGAGTCCACAGTGTTCATCCCCCAGGCAGAGTATAAGATAGAGGAGGACATTGGGGAGCTGCTGGTGCCTGTTCGACGCTCTGGAGACCTCAGCCAGGAACTCATGGTCATCTGCTACACCCAACAAGGTGAATACAGTCAAATACATCATTGAAATACGTGGGTTTTTACAAAGATGAAATGCATTAATAAAATACACATAGATGTAGATATATTGTAACATAAACCGACTCTCTTTCCCCACAACTACTTGACATTCTTATATTGACCCTTAACCATTGACCCCTGAACTCCCAACAGCTAGTGCGACGGGCACCATCCCCAGCACGGTCCTCTCCTACAGCGACTACATCACACGTCCCGAGGACCACACCAGCGTGCTGCGCTTCGACAAGGACCAGAGAGAGAAGCCCTGCCGCATCATCATCATCGACGACTCGCTCTACGAGGAGGAAGAGAGCTTCAACGTGACCCTCAGCATGCCCATGGGGGGTCAGGTGGGAGCCACCTTCCCCAGCACCATGGTCACCATTCTGGCTGACAGCGACGACGGTGAGTGGGGTTGTTGGGCGTATGGTGGGTGGTGGCAGCTATAGTCACCTGTTGAATACAGAGGTCACTCAATTGTCTTGAAACTCTACTTGAAACTTGAAACCCTAGTTCAGATAGTTCAACACACAGGTTCAAGTCAACTTGAGTGCTACTTGTCAATGGCAACAGATTCAATGCTTCCTGACACTTTACTATATTGACTATAAAGGAAACTACTAGTATCAGAATTACTTCCTGTTTGACCCCCCAGTCTCTTGGGTTAAGTGAATGCAGGTACACTCTTAGAAAAAAAGGTGTGATCTAGAACCTAAAAGGGTTCTTCAGCTGTCCCCATAGGATAACCCTTTAAAAAAAAATGTGGTTCCAGGTAGAACTCTTTTAGGTTTCATGTAGAACCCTTCTACAGCGGGTTCTACCGGGAACCAAAAAGGGTTACCCTATGGGGACAGCAGAAGAACTCTTTATGAACCCTGTTTTAAAAGAGTGCATAGCAGGGGTATTGAGTATAGGAAATATATACATATTAATTGTTTCAAAGCGGTTCCTTTCAGCTTTTCTCTATGAGTTCTTGGGACTTCCTATGGGCCGCTCCTAATGATATGACTTCCTGCTACTTCCTATGGGCCACTTCTAAGATACGACTTCCTGGTACTTCCTATGGGCCAATAATAATAATAGTACAACTTCCTAGGACTTCCTATGGGCCACTCCTAATGAAATGACTTCCTATGGGCCACTTCTAATGATCCGACTTCCTATGGGCCACTTCTAATGATACGACTTCCTGGGACGTCCTATGGGCCACTCCTAATGATATGTCTTCCTTGGACTTCCTATGGGCCATTCCTAATGATATGACTTCCTGGGACTTCCTACTGGCCACTCCTAATGATACGACTCCCTCTATGTTTGTTATGGGGGCTTAACTGTTGCCTAAGACACACTTTGATGTGCCCAGTTACAAGCTAAAAGTGTACAGGTGTGTATGTGTGTGTGTGTGTGTGTGTGTGTGTGTGTGTGTGTGTGTGTGTGTGTGTGTGTGTGTGTGTGTGTGTGTGTGTGTGTGTGTGTGTGTGTGTGTGTGTGTGTGTGTGTGTGTGTGTGTGTGTGTGTGTGTGTGTGTGTGTGTGTCTCTTGTTAGTGAGACACACACACGCTAAAAGTGTACAGGTGTGTGTGTGTGTGTGTGTGTGTGTGTGTGTGTGTGTGTGTGTCTCTTGTTAGTGAGGTAGAATAAAGGAACAATTGATGAGAAGTCAGACATCTTGCTCATCGCCATGCCAAAAGCACTGGAAAGACTGGAGACTGGAGACTGAAAGAGAGAAAGAGAGAGGGCTGCTGCCAAACAGTAGATGAAAGGAGAGGGGAGAGGCAGGAAAGGTGTGGTTAGATGTTGGTTTATCAACCAAAACAAAAATACATTGATAATCTAATAAAAACAACAGAAACACTCCCTGCTACAACAATGGCTAGAGCCACGATCCGACCAACTGAGACACATAGGACCTACAGTAGGGCTTGTGAGAGCATGTACTGCAGGACTGTACCCAGCCTAGTGAAGCCTCTTTGGGGAGGAGTGCTACCATCAACACCGTAACTCAGACTGCCAGATGCTGTGGATCCTCCAGTCACCATTAACACCATAACTCAGACTGTAATCTATTCCACTACAAGTCAACTCATGGATGGCGCTATTCTACAAAGCCACACACACACACACACAGGCAGTGGCACACAAACACACTCAACCCAAGACAAAAGCACCTCTCCCCACATATTTGTCTTGACTTCCCTCTCTTTGGCCTGTCCTTCCCCTACTCCTGCCTCCCTCCTCCCTCCTCCCTCCTCCTCTCACTCTACCCCTCACTAGACACTCCGTCTGTTCTACAACCCCATACGTCTAGTAACAGGATAACCTCTAACAGGTGGTAGAACTAGGAAGAGAGACAATTGAATAGAACAGCAACTCCAGTCTAAACTACACTGGACTGGACAACCCTCTGCCGCGACACATAAAAGAGCTCTCTGAACGTGTTTTGTTCTGAGTCACTCCTCCAACTCCACCGTTCAGTGGAGCTGGGGGGAAACAGAGGGCTTCCAAGAGGCAGGTGGGGAAACAGGGAGAAACGGGGACTTGTGGGAGAGGAATGTCAAATGACAGGCATGTTTTTCCTCCGGCTCCTGTTTGATGGAGTTCAGCCTCCATTTTTGTTTTATTTGTGTAGCTGTTACCTGAGATAGGGGTGATGATTTGTTCACAACTTCAAGAATGATCCGGAAGTAAAAGAATGTGCAACATATTAGGATATCATGTATCATGTTGACTTAAATGTTCCCTCTTTTCCTTATCTTGTATGTCAAATATCACCCATAGGCTCAGAAAAAGGACATGTGTTTGTTTCTTTGGCACAAGTAAACCAAGAAGCACGTTCAATGGAGATTTTCCACTGACAATGATTGTTAATCCAGGATCAGTTTTAAAGATCCAATCCAGACGTTTTTATCTCAATATCAAATCATAAATGGGTAAGAATTAAGTACCTTACTGTGATTGTTTTAAATTAAAATGGACAAAAATACACAAAAATAGCTTCTTAGCAAAGGGTAATTTCTCAAGCAAGAACTTTGCTAGGACTGTCTGGGAGTGGTCTAAGGTTGAAGGGGAAAACTGAAAACTAGCTGTTATTGGCAGAGAGGTTTAGAAATCTGTTTCTTATTGGTCTTTTAATTAATTTACAGCATGGTGATGTCACCATGGAAGGCCAAAACTACACTAACAGCTCTTTCACTGTATTATTCCAACCTCATAGTGTGGAAATATATATAAAACACAGGAAAATCACATTTTTGACTGCCCTGGGCCTTTAAGCTGTGTATGGGAAACTGCCCCTTAGTATTCAAGTGATTTATTTTCTGAATCTGAGGCCACTCCAGTCCTCCCTATCCACTCTGACTGAAGGAGTCATCTATCTCTCTTTAGTTGTTTCTCTGAGCAGTTATTCTTCTCCTCTAGCACTTCTCTCCTCCTCCTCCTCCTCCTCCTCCTCCTCCTCCTCCTCCTCCTCGTCTACTTCCTCACTCCCACCCTTCAGAGCTCATTCATTTCACTAACTGGTTTGTTCTAATGACAGACACACTCACAGCCAGGTTTCCACTCCACTGTCCCTCCCCTGTAATTTGGAATACAATGGAATGTTATGTATAAGTAATCAGTGTGTATTCCCAGACATGATCTCCAGGCGACAAGAGGAGATGTCTTCTCAATGTAAAGATTCATTCCTCCATTGTGGCACAAACGTCTTGGTGGGTCCTGAAATCTAAAGTGACACTACTTCCATAAAGCGTGGGTTCAATCTTGTGTGTGTGTGTGTGTGTGTGTGTGTGTGTGTGTGTGTGTGTGTGTGTGTGTGTGTGTGTGTGTGTGTGTGTGTGTGTGTGTGTGTCTGTGTGTCTGTGTGTGTGTCTGTGTGTGTGTCTGTGTGTGTGTGTGTGTGTAAACCCGTCTTCCTGGCTGAGTAAAGCTGTGGTTGGGACCCCAGCCAGCATTAGGCTTCATTGTTATTAGTCTGGCTCTTCCTTCTCAGTGATCCTTTAGGGATCGCCATGCCTTCTTCCCACTAACCACCCACCAGCCACCCCTGGTACTAAACAGTATCTCTGGTGATTGAGAGGCATTGAGAGTGAGCCAAGTTTCACTGGGTCAGCGGTGGTTGTCTGACTGTGGCAGTACAAGCCCTAGTCTAGGAAGATCTCTAGACCACCTATTAAAACAGTCAGTTAAATGTGTACATACTTCCTATTCTCCATGTCTCACTTTTACTATTTGATCCAGCTATGGACTAAATAATCATGAGTGTCACAATATCATATCTGTCCCTTAAAGAAATGGCAGAAAGCTCAATTATAGATCAACCTCATTAGTAGACGTACGGTAGACAGCAGCAGCAGTCAGTGATGGTGAGTCTGGCTGTTGTAGAGGGATGTACGGTAGACAGCAGTAGCTTGTCAGTGATGATGAGTCTGGCTGTTATAGAGGGGTGTAGAGAGATTAATCCACATTCCTTCCCTCTAGTCTACTACTCAGAGAGAGAGGTAGAGAGATCCTCCTGTCTGTGCTGCCTCCCCCGTCTCCTCCCTCTTATCAGTGCTACTGTCACCATCCCTCTTCTCCGCCCAACCCACCCCCTGTCCCTTATCCACCATTTCTACCTGGCTTTTCAGGTGTGCACTGTAGACCTCTGGCACTGAGTTCAGACGGCACTGTCTGGCCTGGATGAGTGGAGGATGAGGAAGGGATGAGGGGGGGTGACAGCTCTCTTCCTGGGGTAGAGTGGAAGGAGAGAAAGAGATGGGGATGACCCCGTCAGCCGTACCGACTGTGTCTCACAGGTCAAAGACCAGAAGTCTGTATTATCCATCACAGTGTCTTAACTAAAGACATCCCTAATCAAACCACATTTTTGTAGCTTAATGTGTTTGGCGCCCCTGTTCATATCTGTCATGATAGAGATTAGTAGGATGTGTAGATGATGATACAGTATACTGAGCTTCTCTCACTCTCTGTCTCTCTCTCTCTCTCTCTCTCCCACCTCTCTTTCTCCCCCATCTCTCTATCTCTCTCTCTCCCACCTTTCTTTCTCCCCCCATATCTCTCTCTCTCTCTCCCACCTCTCCCCCCCCCCCCCTTCTCTCTCTTTCTCCTACCTCTCCCCCCCCTTCCCTTTCTCCGCCCCTCTCCCTCCCCCCTTCTCGCTTTCTCCCTCTAACCCACAGAGCCCTCTCTGTATTTCGGAGAACTAGAGTACATGGTGGATGAGAGTTCAGGCTACGTGGAGGTCAGGGTCTGGAGGACTGGCACTGACCTCTCCAAGACCGCCACAGTGACAATCCGCTCCAGGAAGAGTGACCCCGTTTCTGCTGAAGGTCAGTAGAAGAACGTGGATGTTAGCTCTATTATTACTATCCTCTTTGTGGTGTAACGTTTCCAGAATATCTGTCACACTATTTACAATTCCCCTGGATTCCCTCACTCTCTGTTGTCACAGAATTTATAATCTCTCTTTCAGTGTACTTACACAGAATTCCCAATTTCACTATCAGTGTACTTACACAGAATTCCCAATCCTTAATATTTCTCAAACATTCCGGTGTCCTCTCTTTCTCCGTTATGGTAGTATTCCAATGCCCTCACTGACTCTCTCCCCATAAAGCCGGCCTAGACTACGTGGGCATCAGCCGTAACCTGGACTTTGCCCCCGGGGTAACCATGCAGACGTTCAGAGTGACCATCCTGGATGACCTGGGTCAGCCGGAGCTGGAGGGGCCAGAGACCTTTGACCTGGTGCTGAGGATGCCCATGAACGCTGTGCTGGGAGAGCCCAGCAAGACCACCATCACTATTAATGATACTGTTACTGACCGTGAGTTATACAGACACACATTCTCTTTCAGACACGTTTTCACACACTGTTTTAGCGTTAACATAACCACTGTTTTAGCTTTAACATAACCACTGTTTTAGCTCTAACATAACCACTGTTTTAGCGTTAACATAACCACTGTTTTAGCGTTAACATAACCACTGTTTTAGCTCTAACATAACCACTGTTTTAGCGTTAACATAAACACTGTTTTAACTCTAACATAACCACTGTTTTAGCTCTAACATAACCACTGTTTTAGCTCTAACATAACCACTGTTTTAGCTCTAACATAACCACTGTTTTAACTCTAACATAACCACTGTTTTAGCGCTACTCTTTGTAGGAATTGTTTGTGCTTTGTTATCCATATAAAACTAGCTTTGGGATGATTACTAAAGGACATTTTAGTCAGTGAGCAATGAGAAAATTAAACTATGCTGCTTATGCAGAAACCATGAAAACAATATTGAGCTACTAGAAAACTACAGTAGTGATGAGTAGCATTCTGTTCTCTTCGGATAATTCCAAACTAATTATCATTCCAGTGCCCAAGGTTCAGTTCAAAGATGCTGCCTATAAGGTGGATGAGGCAGATGGGGAGATGAAGGCCGTAGTGTATCGTAGTGGAGACATCAGTCACAGGTCTACGGTGCGCTGCTATACACGCCAGGGCACTGCTCAGGTCATGATGGATTATGATGAGAGGCCCAACACAGACGGGTCACTCATCACCTTCCTCCCAGGTAACCTCAGTCTCTCTCTCTCTCCCTCCCTCTCTCCCCCTTCTCCCTCCTTCTCTCTCCCTTCTCTCTCTCTCCTTCCCTCACTCCCCTCTCTCTTTCTCTCTCTCTCTCTCCCTCCTTACCTCCCCCCTCTCTCTCTCTCTCTCTCCCTCCTTACCTCCCCTATCTCTCTCTCTCGCTCTCCCTCCTTACCTCCCCTCTCTTTCTCTCTCTCTCTCGCTCTCCCTCTCTCCTTCCCTCTCTCCCTCTCTCCCTCCCTCCCCCCCTCTCTCTCTCTCTCCCTCCTTACCTCCCTTATCTCTCTCTCTCTCCCTTCTTACCTCCTCTCTCTCTCTCTCTCTCTCTCTCTCTCGCTATCTCTCAATCCTTCCCTCCCCCCCCCCCTCTCTCTCTCTGTGTTACCTCTGTGTTTTTATATACCAACTCCCCATATCCTGGTATGTCTCTGTGTTACCTCTGTGTTTTTATATACCAACCCCTCATATCCTGGTATGTCTCTGTGTTACCTCTGTGTTACCTCTGTCTGTCTATCCTATAGGGGAGAGTGAGAAGGAGTGTGTGGTGAACCTGGTGGATGATAACCTGTATGAGGAGGATGAGGAGTTCCGTCTGGTGCTGGGAACGCCCAAGAGCAAGTCACCCTTCGGAGCCTCCATAGGGGAACAGAAAGAAGCGGTGGTCACTATTACTGACGGGAAAGACAGTAAGCAACACCCAAGGAACATGGAGATATCCACCACACCTAACATTGGCTACACCAAAATTGGCTTAATAAAGTGTTACAAATAAAATGCCTGTTTGCTCAACACTCTGTTTTATAAACGATTTGATTCAGTCTCTCTGTCTCTAGACAGTTAGTAGTATGTTCTGCTTTGTATCTGAAGTCTAAACTGATTCTCTCTCTCATCAGAGCCCATCATCCGTTTCAGTGAGATCAAGTACAGTGTACGGGAGCCCCAGGTCAAGGGGGACACAGCTGTGGTGAAGATCCCTATCCTGAGGCTAGGAGACACCTCCAAGGTCTCCCTGGTCAGGGTCCACACCAAGGACGGGTCAGCCACCTCTGGAGAGGACTATAACCCCCTGTCGGAGGGTGAGTTAGATCATTAGGTCATCATATAAGTCCTAGTTTAATCATATAACACAAACATAACTAGCCCTAACCTCTGGAGAGGACTACAAACCCCTGTCGGAGGGTGAGAACACATACCGGAACTGGAGGCTACATTCCAATATCCACTCTAGCGTACCACTTAGATTGTCCAAAACATTGCTTCATTCTAAGTGGGATTCTAGTAGCCATATGAGAGAAGAGTATGGACATTTCCATGGTAACAGAATGAAGCTGAGATTTTATACTTTAAAATGGATGTCAAACAAAAAACAATGATTGCAAAGTTAAACAAACCATACAACTCTATGCACAAGGATGACTTTTAACGATGTCCACAGAACCTTTTACAAAAACACATTTACTTGAAGAAACATACCATCATTCTGTTACCAAACGTTGCATCTGCACTGTTCTTCAAGTAAATGTGTTTTTGTACAATTTTCGGTGGAAATTGTTAAAGTAGTCCTTGTGCAGAGAGTTTGTTTAACTGTGCAATGATTGGTTTTTGTTTGACATACATTTTAAATGGAAAAATCTGAGCCTCAGCCTCATTCTGTTTTCTTTTACCATGGAATTGCCCCTATACAACCATCGTTGTCATACTGTGTTTGGCATTGTCATGTATAACCCATTCACACCAAAAATGACATGATGCATTTTTTTTCATAGAGAGCCGCATTAAGCTTTCATTTAACCTTGTTTGTGTCTCTCAAGATGTGGAATTCAAGGAGGGTGAGACGGAACACTTTGTCGAGGTGCAGATCCTGTATGACGGCCAGAGAGAGATGAGAGAAGCCTTTGTCGTCCACATGAAGGCTGATGAGTACATGGTCGCAGAGACGCAGGTTAGACTGAGGGCATGGGGTCACACACACTTGATTAGTTTATAGATGATAGATAGATAGATACTTTATTGATTTTACAAGGTAAGTTGACTGAGAACACATTGTCATTTACAGTAACGACCTGGAGAATAGTTACAGGGGAGCCAATTGGAAGCAGGGGATGATTAGGTGGCCATGATGGTATGAAGGCCAGATTTAGAATGTAGCCAGGACACCAGGGTTAACACCCCTACTCTTACAGTAAGTGCCATGGGATCTTTAGTGACCATAGCGAGTCAGGACACCTGTTTAACGTCCCATCTGAAAGACATCACCATACACATGGCAATGTCCCTAATCACTGCCATGGGATATATACAGTATTTATTTTAGACCAGAGGAAAGAGTGCCTCCTCCTGGCCCTCCAGCACCACTTCTAGCAGCATCTGTTCTCCCATCCAGGGACTGACCAGGACCAACCCTGCTTAGCTTCAGATGCAAGCCAGCAGTGGGATGCAGGGTGGTATGCTGCTGACACCCACCTAGATCACCCACCTAGACACACACAACACACACCATATAAATACCCTCAGCAGGTCTCAGGGCATGCACACACACTTGAACACACACGTTCTGCCCATGTTAAAATAGCCAGGCAGCAGCTGCCACTGTCAGCGGACCCAACACCCGAATCACCAGCCATTATAAAAAGACTTCCTGGTTGAGTCCATGCTATGAGAATGTCCCTCAAGTCAACCCACAGAGCAGTATGACCTACAAACACAGCTATGTGGCATCCCAGACATGTACTGCACCCAACCACTAACCTGACACAAATCATGCTAGAGGTGTATGCTTTCTTTACTTCACTTTCCTCCATTGGTATTACAAATATGATTTTCTAAGGAGGAGAATTGCTGCTCTTCGATGTGTATGGATATATTATGCTGCCCATAAACGGTTTAACATAGTCAAATGAATGTCTTACTTTTGTCTAGTAATATGCAGACATCAACTCCACCTTCTCAAACGTCCAAGTTTACAATGCAGAACACGATAAAGAGTACTATACCTGTGGAATGGTGTTTTGAATCTCTCTCTCTCTCTCTCTCTCTCTCTCTCTCTCTCTCTCTCCCCTCTTCATCAGATGAGTAAGGCGATTGTGTACATTGAGGAGATGGACAGTGTGGCAGACGTCACCTTCCCGGCTGTGCCTACTGTGGTGTCCCTGCTTATGTACGATGACACGGCCCGCGCCAGGGACAACCCTCACCCCTCCACTGGCTACCCCATCGTCTGTGTGACGGTGAGTGGTGGCCACCGGGCCCAGACGCGCACACACACGCGCAAAATGCAACCACCTAGACACACACACACCTTCTAACCAGGTGTTTAACCACGTAAAGCTAAGCTAGCGACAAGATCGGCATACTTTCATCCAGTCCAAAAAGCTGAGGCTTCAAACTGAAGGTCTTTGTGTTTCATAGTTTCAAAACCTGTTGTTTAAGTGGTAAATCAATCCGTTTCCCAATGAAAGGCTGTCTCCAGTTCTGACTAAATCCTAACCCTGAGACCCTTTTACTGGCATAACAAGTGTACATGTGTGTTGTCAAATACATATTACAGATATACCGTGTATATAGCCTCGTAACCTTCACGCGCTGAGCGCAGTTTACAAAGCTACTGGGTATAGGCCTATTAAATGGAATAATCATACATATCTGTGGCTCCTCCCTCACCTGCAGGCCTGCAACCCCAAATACCACGACTTTGACAAGACAGGCTCCATCTGCACGGCGGAGAGCATCAACGACACCCTGACCCAGTACCGCTGGCTAGTCAGCGCCCCCAGCGGGCCGGACGGGGTCACCTCGCCCATGAGAGAGGTGGACACCAACACTTTCTTCACCAACACTAAGTCCATCAGCCTAGACTCCATCTACTTCCAGGCTGGGTCGAGAGTCCAGTGTGCTGCCCGGGCGTTTAATGCCAACGGGGATGCTGGTCTGGAGCTGTCCAGTCCCATCATGGTGGTCAGCAAGGAGGAGGGTGAGTGGAGACTGGGGGAATGGGGATAGGGAAAGGGGAGGACTTCAGAGTTCAGTGACATCAACCTTCATGACATCTGTTACAGTATATGTCATTATTCGGACAGCGTTACGTAGGCCTTATGATGGAGAGTTTAAGGATGATTGTGTATCAGAAGTGACAATAATATATAAAATGTCTGTTTAGGTCTGTGTCAGCCACGTATCCCTGGCACGGTGGGAGCTGAGCCCTTCTCCGCTAAGATCCGCTACACCGGCCCTGACGACCCTGACTTCCCCAACCTCATCAAACTCACTATCAACATGCCACACATGGACGGTGAGTAACAGGCTCTGTCATGTCCTTACTTACTGGTCTAGAGTCAGTTTGATTGTTTAGCTAACAATCAATGACAATAGCGCTGAGGTAGAAATAACTTATTCAAGATCAGTTTTCAAAGGTGTAAAGTTACCAGGTCATTAAAAGACTTATAAATGTTGCAATTGATTGATGATTAATTGAAACCGTCTCTCTCACACCTCTTCTCCTCAGGCATGTTACCGGTCATCTCTACGCGGCCCCTGTCTAACTTCGAGCTGACCCTGTCTCCGGACGGTACGCGTGTGGGCAACCACCGCTGCTCCAACCTGCTGGACTTCAACGAGATCCAGACGGGCCACGGCTTCATCACCGACGCCACCAAGAACCCTGAGATCATCGGCGAGACGTCACCCTACCAGTACAGCGCCGACATGCGCTCCACCAACAGCCTGAGGTTCTACAGGAACCTGAATCTGGAGGCTTGTCTGTGGGAGTTTAATAGTTATTACGACATGTCCGAGCTGCTCACCACCTGTGGTGGATCTATCGGGACGGACGGACAGGTACTGGAGAGAGAGAGGCATACGCACATATGCACTGATGCAAACACACACACACGCACACACACGCGCACACACACACACACACACTGACTCGCTGGCTGTACAACTCTCGATTACTCAGTCTGCTGCTGTTGTTGTTGTTTCAGTAATATGCCAAGTTGAAAGTAGTCATTTTTAAATTCACTATGTGTTAAATTCCTTATGTGTTAAATTCCCTGTTTCCTTTCATGCTTGAATGCTCTGAAGGGTTCCTATCCCTCTGTTTTGTACACTGATCCAGGTACAGTTGAAGGTGACCCCGACTATGTATCGCTGTGTTGCTTTTCGTCTAGGTGCTGAACCTGGTCCAGTCCTACGTGACTCTGCGCGTGCCTCTCTATGTGTCCTACGTCTTCCACTCCCCCGTGGCCGTGGGAGGATGGCAGCACTTTGACCTGCAGTCAGAGCTCAAGCTCACCTTCGTGTACGACACCGCCATCTTGTGGCAGGATGGAATCGGCAGCCCGCCGGAGGCTGAACTACAAGGTACATATAATACTGCCCCCTGTTGGCTATTTTAAGTGCTACAGTGAGGTGGATGACTTGCTGCTTTACTCAGTTAATGCCTGTGTAATTAATAGTTTGTAGGCATATTTGATTCGAATCTCTGAACTGACTAGGTAAAAAATCTGTTGATGTACCCTTGAGCAAGGCACTTACCCCTAATTGCTCCTGTAAGTCGCTCTGGATAAGAGTTTCTGCTAAATTACTAAAATGTAAATGATGTCCTTAAACGGTAAAACATTTTAGGCCCTCTATGGACAGTGCATTATTTCCCAGTGAGTGGTAGAGGTGGACAATAACCCTGGTTTGATGTAACTGTGTCCCGATAGGATCCATGTACCCCACCAGCATGAGGATCAACGAGGAGGGACGTCTGGTGGTCAACTTCAAGACTGAGGCCCGCTTCAGAGGACAGTTTGTCATGTCCCACCCAGGTATTACACACGCACACACACACATCCGAAAGGGGGATTGTATAGCTTTCTCTCCTATTGGGTTGCACTGTGACCCAGATCCTATACCGCTATTTGAGTAGAACCGTCATAGGGGTCGTTCTACCAAATGTCAATATGACCTTACCCTTTTTCAGTAAGAATCAAACTAACATCAACAACGTAAAATGTGAATACCTTACAACAAGGTGCGTTCATTTTTTACTTACAGTCTACAGTACAACACCGGTGTTAAGATGTTGTGGTCATGTATGCCCTTGTAACTTACAGTCTACAGTACAACACCGGTGTTAAGATGTTGAGTTCATGTATGCCCTTGACAGACATGTAAAGGAAAGAAATACCCAGCAGAAATGTATGTATGAGACTATAGAGAGGTTTTACTGTGTGTCTCCAGGAACCAGTCTGTCGTCCATGGTGATGTGTGCTGACCTCTCTGGCCTGACCTTCACCCTGGCCCTGGTCAGAACTGAGCCCACCTACAACCAGCCCATGCAGCAGTGGAGCTTCGTCTCTGACTTCGCTGTGAGCTACCATTTGGATTTTTGTATGTCTTAAAGGTGGACTCAGCGATATGACGTTGCCACGAGCAGCACCGTATATATTGCAATGAGCGAAATGCAAGACTTCGCTCCCATACTGTCAAACACAGTATCTGCGCATGTGTACGGGTTCGCTTCACGTTGGTACGGGACCAAAACAGCTGAGCGCTTGTAGTTGTTGTGGAAATCGACACACTATGCTGTTTACTTTGGGCACCTACGTCATATCGCTGAGTCTACCTTTATGTTTGAATTCTTAGTGTATGTGCTGAAGCCAACTGGCACATGGTAATGACAGAACACATACAGTATGGATACCTGACCAGCAGTAACTACCTTAAATGTTTGGTGTGTTTTAAAGTTGTTTTAATGTTGTTGTAATGTTGTTGCCTGTAGGTGCGGGACTACTCTGGTACATACACAGTGAAGATGATCCCCTGCAGTGCCTCTCCCAATGGGGAGTTCACCATTCCCCCTGTGTGTCACCCACGAGAACCCCTCACCTTCCACATGGATATCCGCTTCCAGCAGGTCAGCACCACCACCACTGCATACCCACAGTCTCTGGCAGAAGACTAGCAAACCCAAGACGCTAAAATCAAGAGGAAACTTTGTCATTCACCAATGCTGATTTGTATTGGTGTTGTATGAGGCTAAAAACAATAGTAGTAGATACTTGTTGATTAAATGCATTGAACCAAAAGTTAAAATCTTATCAACTCTCTTGGTGCCTGTGTTTGACCTTTGCCCTCTGAACCACTCCAGGTGAGTGACCCAGTGGCGGCTGAGTTCAGTCTGAACACCCAGATGTTCCTGCTGTCCAAGAGGGAGCTTTGGCTGTCGGACGGATCCATGGGCTTCGGAGAGAGCACCGACACAGCCTTCTCTGAGGGTACTGGACTACTACTGACCCCATATTGACCCCTAGTGGACACTCTAGGAACCACTATTCAACATATAGATACACCACTAGTCAACATATAGATACAACACTAGTCAACCTATAGACAGATACACCACTAGTCAACATATAGATAGATTCACCACAAATCTAAATATAGATAGATACACCACTAATCAACATATAGATACACCACTAGTCAACATATAGATAGATACACCACTAGTCAACATATAGATACACCACTAATCAACATATAGATACACCACTAGTTAACATATAGATAGATACACCACTAGTCAACATATAGACAGATACACCACTAGTCAACATATAGATAGATACACCACTAGTCAACATATAGATAGATACACCACTAGTCAACATATAGATACGCCACTAGCCAACATATAGATAGATACACCACTTGTCAACATATAGATAGATACACTACTAGTCAACATATAGATACACCACTAGTCAACATATAGATAGATAGATACACCACTAGTCAACATATATATAGATACACCAATAGTCAACATATAGATACACCACCAGTCAACATATAGATAGATACACCACTAGTCAACATATAGATAGATACACCACCAGTCAACATATAGATACACCAATGGTCAACATATAGATATACCACTAGTAAACATATAGATAGATACACCACTAGTCAACATACATGCTCTTTCCATAAATTAGACTGACCAGGTGAATCCAGGTGAAAGCTATGATCCCTTGTTGATGTCACTTGTTAAATCCACTTCAATCAGTGTAGATGAAGGGGAGGAGACAGGTTAAAGAATGATTGAGACAATTGAGACATGGATTGTGTATGTGTGCCATTCAGAGGGTGAATGGGCAAGACAATAGAACTCAGAAACAGCTTTCTTTCCAACTGCTTTTTTAGTTTGAATGTAAAGATAAGACTCAACAGTCTAATAATTTAATGAAGCTTTCATTGCTTGTTGAACTGTCACAGAGCAATGGATGCCACCCTCCTCTAATCTTTACCTCCCTCTCTCTCTCCCTACCTCATCCTCCTCCCTCCATGCCTCTCTCCAGGTTCCTCTATCTACGGCCGTGTGATGGTGGACCCAGTCCAGAACCTGGGTGACTCCTTCTCCTGCAATATAGAGAAGGTGTTCCTGTGTACAGGTGCTGACGGTTACGTCCCCAAGTACAACCCCACCAACAAGGAGTATGGCTGCCTGGCCGACGCACCTTCACTCCTCTACAGATTCAAGATCCTGGTGCGTACGGCAATCACTTAACACATGATGCCTCCACTCAGGGGGGAAATTCCTCTGGAGTTTTGTTATGGTCACTTTAAAGGTAGTTTGGTCGGTTTTACTATATTCATTCGTTAGTCATTTCTTACTTCAACCATTTGTGTACATCACAGCCATACTGTTGCAATACATTTTTACATTTAGCAGAATGACTTACAGGAGCAATTAGGATTAAGTGCCTTGCTCAAGGGCACATCAACACATTTTTCACCTAGTTGGCTCAGGGATTCGAACCAGAAACCTTTTGGTTACTGGCCCAATGCTCTTAACCCCTAGACATCCTATACAATATTTATACGTTAGGTTCTATTTATAATTATTTCATTGTTTTTTCCTCCTCAGGACAAGGCCCAGCCAGAGACCCAGGCTACAGCTTTTGGAGATGTGTTGTTTGACGCCACTCTGGCCCTGGACACTCCTGGAGGCCTGCCTCTGGTCAGACAGTCTGGTTCAGACGGATTCACCCTGTCCTCTTCACCTCTCTTCCAGGTCAGCTGACACACACACACAAACACACACACACACCCAGAGGCTCTCTTTGACTCTATCCATACCTAATATGGTCTGTAAACTGGATACAAATGGGAAAATAGTCCCTGTATGTTTGAATTAAATGCAAATCTGAATGCAATGTGAGTATAATTACTTGATAACTGCAAAAAAATAACACAAATTTGAAAGGATTATATTGTTGGAAGTCACACAATGAAAGGTATGGGCCAAAGTCTTTCTCACTAACCTCAAGCTCCACTGTGTCTTGTTGTTCCAGGTGGCTGCAGGTCGGGAGTGGTTCATCCACACAATCTACACCGTCCGCTCCCGAGACAACGCCAACCGTGGCATCGGCAAGCGCAGTCTGGAGTACCACCACAGCCTGTCCTCTGTGGCCGACCCTCAGCCCGACCTCCACACCTCCTCCCTGGGTCGCTCCCGTCGTGCCGCCCCCGCTCCGGATCTGGCCCAGGACATCGGCACCGACAACAATCGGGGAACCAACATCCAGCACATTGCTCTGGACCGCTCGGACCGCCTGGTGGTGAGCCAGCGCCAGCCATGGGCGGGACGTGACAGGGCTGGGTCGGACCGCGACTCACCCTTCCTGGAGCGCCCCCTCCTGGAGAGTTCCGGTAGGGAGCCTATGGACACCTCCACCCTGCCCATGCTGGTAGGCCTGGCCGGGTTGATCCTTCTCACCTGCCTGGTGGCCATGGTGGTTATACTGCTGGTGCGGCGCAAGAGGAAGAACCAGAAGAAGAGCCAGTTCCCTCCCTACTCCACCTCGTCGTGCTCGGCCTACAGCGGAGGGAATGGCAACAGCAGAGAGGGCATGATGGGTAGTGGGCACAGCAGCTTGGACAGCTCTGAGGTCTAGGCTACAGACTAGAGGCATCCCTCCTATCAACACCATCCCACACCCCGTCCCTGTGGCCTTCTGATAAGACATTGACAGTTGTCAACAGTTCCAACCTCTACCACTGCAGTGCCTTCTAAGGGCTCTATCCAATCCGTATCGCTGAAATGTTATAGATGCGCGATAGAAATGTAAAGATAATATCCGTTTGAGCCGACATATGCAGCGTTTATTGTGAATGCAGTCTCCGCTAACGCGGGAACACTGGCTTTAAATTTCAAACACGCTGAATTTCCGCGATACGAATTGAATAGAGCCCTAAGACAAGGCTAACCCTGCTTTCGGCTAGCACTGAAAACAGCACAGCCAATTCTTGGGACAGTTGATGTGTGTTGTGGGCCTATAACCAGAGAATGAATACATGCATGGTTGGCCAAGCCTGCAGAGAGAGAAAGTAATGTGAGGCTCCATGAATCCTCAATGAAGTGTGTTCACCCCTTTTCCTGTGGTATGCCTACTGTATTTAACATGGGTTTTAGTGCCCCATCAACAACTCAATTGTCTGAACTCTATTCAGTTCTGCTTTAGGTAGGATAGTTCTAAATCATGTGTCAAATATTAGGAGTCCCCAAGTGCTGATGTTGTGGAGAAAACCCCTTCCAACTATGCTAACAACTGCCATAGGTGAAAAACCCAAATAAATCTTCTTAAAACAGTAATGGCATCTCCAGAAGGAAACAAAAAAAATGTCCCCCATGATAGTGAAAAGCAGCTTTGAGGAGACTATTCTGTCCTGTTTTTCTTAAGATAACTAGTCTACCACCGTTCAAGCTGTCAACTTTTTTTTTTTTGTGTGTGCAAGATAGACAAGTGGGTCGAATCCTGGGTTGTCTCGGTCCGGTCGAGGCTGGCTGTTTTAAATGTGGTAAATTCATGTATTTTTGTAATATTGATTGATGCACTGCTGTGCTTTACAAAGCCCTCAGTAGTTAGCAGGTGTGCCCACTGCAGCAGAACATAGACATGGTGCTATTCAAAGGGATTGTGATAATGTCCATTTCAGTCAATCAAATGCGTAAACTATTCATTCAGAATGTTTTTATACATTTTTGTTTCAGGTGTGGTTAAAAATCACACGTGTATGTGCATATTATTATTATTATTATAACTCTTATAAGTATGTGTACATACCTGCATGTATAGGATGTCCAAAGTCAACACAGGACAATGCAAACAAAAAGGTATTAATTACAACACCCTGGTGAAACTTGAAAAATATGTAAACCCCACATTTGATGCTGTTTATCAAGTAAGCATTTATAAACGGAAGAATGTGTCTATCTTGATCTTATGCGAGTGACAGTATAGGTTAATAGGCACCAATTAGTTAAGGTATAGAAATGTCTCCGACCAATTTAGATCAAATTGGTGACTTATCAATTTTGTGATAATTTCAATCAATTGTTTGACGTACTCCAACTTTAACTGCCAAATACAAATGTACTTTTCTGAATGATTTTGGTCCTAGTGTTCACTCAGACTGCGTGTGAACGTGCATGTCCACTGCTCTTTGTGTGAAAAGCTTTGCACAAATATTAAACATAAAAACAGTCTTCTTAAGCAAAAAAATATATACTTATTTTTTTTTTTAAAAAGGGGTAATTTATTAGTGACATGTTCAAAAAATACATTTTCTACAATGTAGGCCGGTAACATAAGAGGTTCCTTAAAATAAAAAAGTGGGACTGGAATGTGATACCACAACCAACAGGCATAAATAAATGTATTGTCTCAAGTACTAGTAAAAAAGGGTAGAAAACTCAAATGGAACTAAATCAGTACAGCTCAGTTAGTCCCTGCTAGGCAGGCCTGTGAATAGAACGAGCACTAAGAACCTAGAACCTTGGTTCCATCCTAGAACCTAGGTTCCATCCTAGAACCTAGGTTCCATCCTAGAACCTAGGTTCCATCCTAGAACCTTCTACATAGAATGACACGCTATGGTGAAGAAAAGTTCAGTCCTCTGGGGTTTTATACAGTAAATCATCATCATCATTATTATGTATCACCACGGTAACCCGTAAAAACAAACAGACGCTACGACTACTATACTGCTGCCTGCCTGCCGCTGCCCTCGATCTGCACATCACCACCTCACAGTTTTAGCTTTTTCCTTCGGCCTCCTCGCTGGTCTGGGGTCCCTTCACCCTTACGCTTCTGAGCCTGAGGAAGAGGGGGATGAGGAGGAAGAGAGAGAGAGAAAAAAAATGTCATCAAATAGTCATAAATCGGCACTTCATAGAAGAATGGCTGATTACAATGGCCTATTGGTTTAGACAAGACTATACAGTGTAAAAGAACATTGTGATATTGTTAGTGTCGTGTGTCTTCCTGCACAATGCAAGGAGATAGGAGAAGGACTGCATGGGAAGAGAATCAGTGACGGAGAGGAAGTAGAACGTTGTGATCTTACAGAAGACTGACTCCGCGGCGCTTTCTTCTTCTTCTCTGCCTTCTCCCTCTCCTCCAGCTCCATGTTCTCTCGTTCAATCAGGGTGATCAGGGTGTTGCATCGCCTCTGGAGCTCCTATACACACACACACACACACACACACACGTTAGTTTACAACCACAGCTCTTCAAATTGGATAATGTTTTGTTTCCTGAACCAATGTAGTAGTGTATAAGTATCAAACAATATATATAAAAACATTTTTTTGTACCTTTATTTAACTAGGCAAGTCAGTTAATTAAGAACCAATTCTTATTTACAATGACGGCCTACCAAAAGGCAAAAGGCCTCCTGCGGGGACGAGGGCTGGGATTAAAAATTAAAATATAGGACAAAACACACATCACGACAAGAAAATAAAATGTTTATCATGTTACTGAAGAAGTAAAGCCACATTTCCAGCTACAGGTTCTACAACTCGATAAAGTTGTACTTAATTCCACTGTCTGCTGGGACCGCTCCACTCACCATGGCGGTCCTGGACTTGAGGAACCAGTCGAAGCGGAACTGGGGTGAGTTGCGGATGCACTGGCGCAGCTCGTCGTAGACCGACTCCTTTTCGAAGCCCAGCTTGTGCAGCATGCAAATGAGGAAGCGGTCCTCCTCCTCCGTGTAGTTCTTCCCCTTGTTGGTGCCGTACGAGATCCTCAACTGGTGGAACGGAGCCTTGTAGCGACCAATCTACAACAAGGGAGGGATGGCATTCAGGGTGTATGGTAAGCCTCTGGTAGACATGATCAGACACCAGCTCCTGACACGTTGATTCATAAGGGTTGGGAGTGTCCAGACGTTTTCACAACTGTGTCGAGCCTCTGATCAAAATAAAAGGTCTTGCCTCCCCAACGCTGTCCTTGTGAATGATGACCTCACTGAAATGGCTTACCTTTGTGTCCAGTGCTTTCTTGATGCTGATCCTCCTCTGGATGCGGGCCTCTCCTCTCTCGATCTGAGCCATGATCTTCTCAATGTCCTGCAGCTCGTTGCAGCGCTCCCAGAACACAGCTGTGTACACACACACGTTTAGATCATAAGACTTTAGATCTCTGTCATACACTTGAGAGCTACATCCACTAGCTATATAAGAAGTAGATTCAGATACTTTTTCTGCGATTTGAAAAGAAAAATATTATTTTTATTACCGGAATATTCCATGACTTCCTCTGGGGTTTTGCCCTCCACCTCTCTGGCGATGTTCTCGATGTCGTCTCTCCCCCACTTCTCATTGGCTTTGATGAACTGGTTAAAGTCACGCTTGTTCCAAATGGTGAATCCCTGTGGCGAGATAGATGACAGTTTTATGACACTAGCCACAAATGCTAACATTTGTCTCTACTTTGTAGTTGAAGCCATTGAAGAGTATCTCAACTGAACTATACGTATGACATGGAGTAGGGCACTATGATGAACGTCTAGAGTGTTTAAGTATGAGGTCTTGTTTCAGCCAATTACCTGTGAGAGGAGGTTCTCCTTCTCCTCCAGCTCCTCCTCTGATAGGCCCTCGGCCTCGTCAATCTTAGCCTGCTCCTCCTTCTGGTTCTGGGCCGAGTTTGGCAGTTCTGGGTTACGAGGAACCTGGAGAGAAAATGTATATCACATATACACTCAACAGATACATCCCATTCCAAACTAAACAGAGTGTGTTGGTTTGAAACTGCACATAGGAGATCCAAAATGGCCGCTGTCTGATGGAACATTATCATACTAACGCCATCATAATCTACCACAGGGGAGGCTGGTGAGAGGGACAACGGCTCAAACACATAGATACCATTCCATTAATTCCGTTCCAGCCATTACTATGAGCCCGTCCTTCAATTTGTGCCACCAGCCATCACTGATGGACCACCAGTTACACTAGTAAAAGTACACGTTGACATACCTTGTAGCCGATAGTCTTCCTGTAGAATAGGATCTCTTTCTCCAGCAGTTCAAACAGCCTTGGGGGGAAGAACTGGAAGTCCTGCACATTGGGCTGCTTAGGTGGACGAGGAGCCTGGAAGAGGAGAACGGCAGTTTTAGACAAGCAGAAAGATGGTCTGGAAGAGGTAACCAGTAGTTTTAGTCATGGAGAAAGATGGTCTGGAAGAGGTAACCAGTAGTTTTAGTCATGGAGAAAGATGGTCTGGAAGAGGTAACCAGTAGTTTTAGTCATGGAGAAAGATGGTCTGGAAGAGGTAACCAGTAGTTTTAGTCATGGAGAAAGATGGTCTGGAAGAGGTAACCAGTAGTTTTAGTCATGGAGAAAGATGGTCTTGAAGAGGTAACCAGTAGTTTTAGTCATGGAGAAAGATGGTCTGGAAGAGGTAACCAGTAGTTTTAGTCATGGAGAAAGATGGTCTGATTCATTCCACAGAGCTATCTCAGGTGCGTATACATAGCCAGACGGCGGCGGTAGTGAGGCTTACCTTGGGTGCTTTGGGCTCGCTGACACGCAGGGCCTCTCTGAAGTAGGCGTCCACGGCATAGTTTGCCTTCCTCTCTCTCTTGGGCGGCTCGATCCAGTTGGTGACCACCTTCTTCTTCTCCCTGTAGTCTTCTCCTTCAAAGGTGTACACACTGTTGTCTGACTCCATGGTGAAGTTCCTCAGGGAGCTCTCGCCCATGGTGTTCATCTTCTCCTTCAACTCCATGGTCTGTCAGATACAAACACACAGCAAAGAGTTAGCATCTAATGTGTTTGGCCTCTATACACTGCCATATCAACCAATTGACCCACATAGCAATGCCGATGCTATCACATATTATCTAAATGATCTGAGTACAGTTAAATAGTAATGTTAGGGCTAGGCCTTTGTCCGTCTGCGTTCTGACCTTCTTCTCGCCTCGCTCCAGGATCTCGTCGATGTCATCGTCAGTGATGTCGCTTTCCTTGGAGGCGAAGACGTGCGTGGCGCCGTGCCGGATGATAGACAGCATCTCGTCCTTCCCCAGCTTGTTGGCATTGGGATCCACTAGCCTTCCTGCAGAACAGACACAGTAGACAAGTCAGCCAATTGCTTTACCAAGGTATTGACATCAATAGTGTTGGTTTGAAACTGGGAAGAGGAGATCCAAAATGGCCACCGGTGCAGTACCTTGCTGGATGACGATTGAGTCCAGTTGGAGTTTCATCTCGGCCCGCTCTACGATCCTCTCCTCCACCGTGTTTTCTGTGATGAAACGGAACACGCGCACCTGCTTCTTCTGACCAATCCTGTGAGCTCGGTCCTGAGAAGAAAGGTTAAAAGAACCAATCAGGTAAGTTTCTAACGATTACCAGGCAGAAGTATATTGATAAATTAAGTCACTGGTGACAGGTTCTATTGAATGTAAGCTCACTGGTTATGACATGATTCAAAGTTAAATCTGTAGGGCAACTGATTTATTAGTCCACTGATGTGGGTCAATGAGAGGCACTGACCATGGCCTGCAGGTCGACCTGAGGGTTCCAGTCTGAGTCGTAGAGGATGACCACGTCAGCCGTGGCCAGGTTAATACCCAGCCCTCCGGCCCTGGTGCTCAACATGAAGATAAACTTGGGGCTGTTCTCCTCATTGTACGCATTGATGGAGATCTAGAGGAACAAGGGAACATGGGACATGTAGTGTGTTAAAACAGAAGTGAGCTAAATTGTTTGTATTTACAAGCCATTTATAAGCCTGGTCCCAGATCTGTTTGTGCTGCCTTGGTGTGACATTGACCATAGCAGTTGGCAGGGCAGCACAAACAGATCTGGGACCAGGGTAATAAGCCACTGCCTTTAATGAGATCCAGGAGCGGAGGTCATAGTCGTACCTGTCTCTCCTCGTGGGGCGTCTGTCCGTCCAGGCGACAGTAGCCAAAGTTGCGCCACATACAGTAGTCCTCCAAGATGTCCAGCATCCTGGTCATCTGGCTGAAGATGAGCACACGGGAGCCTGGGAGAGGGAGGGGAGTTCCAAATGGCCACCAATCAATCATCCACCATGCCTACATTGCTGCAACTTTAACATAGTAGTTTGAATCACAAAATTAGTCTGAAATAGCCTTTACACTACACTTTCTCCATATCAACTTTAAAGTTTTAAAAAAGGGCCACAGAGCCATCAAACATGCCATAAAAAAAAACATTTTGTGACTGGTCCGAGGGGACCCTTTCGTCCACCCACCCTGAGCCTTCATCTTGGGCAGCAGCTTGTCAAGGACGGCCATCTTGCCACTGTTGACTGCCAAGTGCAGGTCGGTGGTGTAGGGCGGGCCGGGCTCGGCACCGTCAAACAGGTACGGGTGGTTGCAGCACTTCCTCAGCTGCATCAAGACGTTGAGCAGACGCATCTTGTCCATCTTCCCTGCAGAGTTCAGTATGTCTATGTCCTTCATCAGGATCTTGGTGTACCTGAGGAGAGAGGGGAAAGTGTTTTCAATACACATTATAGTGTACAAGTTGGCTTAAGAATGTGGCTGGCAAGGAAAGGGGAAATACGTTGACTATGTGTGGGCTACTCACCATTCTCTCTGCATCTTACTCAGCCCCACATACATCTTGATCTCTTTCTTAGGCAGCAGAGACTTCTCCACCTCATTTTTGATACGACGCAGCAGGAAAGGACGCAGTACCTACACACACACACACACACACACAGAGAGAGAGAGAGAGAAACCAAGGAAAGGTAAGGGAAGGCCCATAACAATATTTGATAAAACCCCACAGGGATACATGTTTACTGTATTAGAATCCCCATTAGTGTTTGTACATGCAGCAGCTACTCCTCCTGGGGTCCAAATAAAACAGTTAGACTAGAACAACATAAGATATTATTACAAATTAATAAGTAATACGTTGTCAAGGCACCAAGAAACAAAAATACTATTTACTCACTATTCGTATATACAGTACATATTCATGTATACAGTATAGTTCAATATAAGGAAGTGTTTCAGATACTTACAGTGTGAAGACGTTCCACCAACTTCTGATCCCCCAGGCAGTTGTTGGTGTCAAACCATGAGTCAAAGTCCTTTGAGAGAAAAATAAAAAGTTAATCAATCCATATTTGTTGGTCCCTTTAAATAAGTGAAAAAAAGTATTATTAAGCGTCCTTCCTAAACTGTAGTGGTAATTGTCTTTGTCTAACAATCCCCCCCCCCCCCCCCACGCAGGTACATTAAAGTTCATCCTATTTTTATCTGCCTCTTACCTCTGAGGAGTTGAAGACGTCTGGCAGCAGGAAGTTGAGCAGAGCCCAGAGTTCGTGGAGGTTGTTCTGCAGCGGGGTGCCGGTCAGCAGCAGACGGTTGGTTGTCTTGAACTCACGCACTATCTCAGACAGCTACAGCACAAACAACATACACAGGTAAGACAAACCATCTAAGAGTATTTTGCGAGTTGAGTCCATCAATGTTTTGTGAGTGTATATACACATTTTCATTTAATTTAATCAAATATGTATACAGTTTGTGTGTGTGTGTCAACTTTAAAAGCTCCCTAACCTTTGACTTCTCGTTCTTGATCCTGTGGGCTTCGTCGATGACCAGGTACCTCCAGTTGAACTTCTTGAACACGGCCTTCTCTATGATGAGCATCTCGTAAGAGGTGACACACACGTCCCACTCCCCCGGCAGCAGCACATCCCTGATCAGGGCATTCTGGGAGAGAGGGGAAGATTCAGGGTTATGGTGGGTCACAAGACCAAAGCCCCAGCGATATCACCAGTCTAACGCGCTGCATCTGCTGTAGTACAAGTTATTGAAAATGACTGCCTTAAAACAAATGCATTGGCTTGCATTATGCCAAAGCTCCATTAGCATGAAATCTAAATGTTTCGTTTTCAGTTGCAGACAGAGATTAACTGACTATTTACACGACAACATCTCTTCCAACATGGAACATTGCAAAATACATAAGCCTCAACACTGTCCCACAGTCACAGTCGATCAACATGCCCTGTTCATTTTACATCAGAGAACTCATGTGGTCTGCTGTTGCTAATAGCTCACCCTCTGCTCTCGGTCTCCGATGAGGCAGACTGCTTTGAGAGAGGGCACCCAGCGTTTGAACTCGTTCATCCAGTTGTACAGGGTGGACTTGGGTACTAGCACCATGTGGGGCCCGGGGATGCTCCTGTAGTGCTTCATGTACCCCAGGAGAGAGATGGTCTGCAGGGTCTTACCCAAACCCTGAAGGACAACAAGGTAGGTGTGAGTATCAAAATGCACAATTAGACATGCTCAACTTTGAATACCAACTGTAGCGTGAATGAGTCTTTGGAGGCTGTTACTGCTGTAGCCCAGGGGTAACCTTAATTAGTATCACAGACACACAAAGCTACTAGTAAACAGCTAGTGATCAAGAGGTATGCATGTAGAACTACCGGGATATCAAAAAGGTTATATTTTTCACTTCATTTTGAAATAAGAACCCACCATTTCATCAGCAAGGATCCCGTTAATTCCGTTCTCGTACAGAGAGATGAGCCAGTTCAGACCACGGACTTGGTAGTCTCTCATTGTACCCCCCTTTACAACTGTTGGGAGATGCATACAGCACAACATGCTCAGTGTTGCAAAAGTTTGACATACTTTACATTCAACTATGGACTGTAGTAGTCCCGTTCAGGACTTTGCTACATTAAAGATGCACTGTGCAGAAGCCATTTTCTGGTTGCTAAAATTCCAATATTGCTCCTAATCTCAGTTTGTGTGACAAGTTTAGTGTAGAGAATGATTGTACCATCTAAACTGCTGTGAAATGTATTTTCCATAACCAAAAATATTGTATTTTCATCTGTTTGATAGTGGTGTACAAAACCGAAAGTAACAGACGCAAAAACAAAACTTAAGCACGGATAGCATAGAAAATGCGTACCTGGAACAGATCAACCGTGTCTTAGACTTGCTTTCAATGAGAATGACAGACCTATAACACGCATTTCTATGTGAATTTGGTCAGGTCTCCCAAAAAGTGCCATATTACAACTTTAGTAAGTAAAACCACGTGACTGCTTACAGGAGGGGGATTCGTCAAAGCGGGTGCAGACATTGGTGGTCTTGCTGCTTTCGCTCAGCAGCTCTTCATCCTCTTCCTGCTCTGTGCGACGATGACGGTTACTGTCAAAGACACAAAGGGGCACCCACAATTCATCAGTAACAACATATCAAATGCCCCCACACGTACACCCAATGCACTCCCAGGGAATATTGAGGAGTCGTGGGGTCAGGATGTGTTGTATACTCACTCTCCGACCGAGAGGAGATTCTGTTTCTCGTCCTTTTTCATACGAGGGCGTCCAGGCTTCATCTTGAGCGGGGAGGTGGGGGTCTTCTGGGCCGCAGGTTGGATGAAATGGGCAAAGACCTCGGTCTGCTTCAGTAGGTACTCAAATCTGTTGGTGCGGTCGGATGCCTACACACAGAAAAGCCGTGAAACTTGGTGAGCAAGAAATGGCGTTTAAAAGCGAATAATGACACCTTGGACCTGTAAAATAACATCTTTATTAAACCAGCATGATTGTAGCAGTGTGCAATTACCACTTTCTCCTCATAGGCTGGCGCTGTGGATGAAGAGGGGTCCTCATCTTGGGCATCCTGTCCGGCTTCAGAAGACTCCTCCTTACTGGCCTCTGATGCATCATCCTTTTCCTGGAAATGAGGAAGTTAAAGCCACTTACAAAACAACTGGGAACTCTGAAATCTTTGACTTCCAACCTCAGTGACTTCAAGACAAGTGGGAACTCGAGAAAAAAAACGGACTACGACTGGAAAAAAATCGTTGTAAAGGTCATCCAACTCGGAAACTTTCTTTCTAGGGCAGTGTTTCCCAACCCTGGTCCTCGATTACCCCCAACAGTAAACATTTTTATTGTAACCCTGGACAAACACACCTGATTCAACTTGTCAACAAGCCCTCAATGAATTGAACGAGGTGTGTTTGTCAAGGGCTACAACGAAACTGTGTACTGTTAGGGGTACTCGAAGATCAGGGTCGGGAAACACTTTTCTAGAGATACGACTTTCCAACCTGAAGATCACTGACGTCACGATTTTACCCCTGACTTCCCAGTGTATAAAGAGGATCGAATGCAGCGTCAAACAGATGTAAACAACTGCTAAAATTGTATAGAAACCATTGATGCGTATTCAAATAAAGTGTGTCAGTTGTAACGTTAGCGTAATGTTACTAACTAGCATAGTTTGCTGAGTGTTTATAAAAAAGGCTAGTTGCTACCTCTGCAGTACTGTGAGACACTCCGGGAAGATGGGTCGGAGCTGTTGATTAACGTTAGCTAACGATGCTAATGCTAGTTAAACAACTCGTGCAAGCAAAGACAACGTTTGAGATGGCTCGATTTGGAGGTCACATAATCTAAAACTTGTTAAACATTTTTATCGAAAGACGTACTCAGAACGTGTATAATTATTGTTTTGTTCCGGCTCACCTCCACTCCTCCGGTTTCTTCAAGTTCAGCTGCCTGCTCTTCCCGCAGCTCCACGCCGTTTCCAGTTTCCGACATTGTTACCGAATATCTTCCTCGATTTAAACCGATAGTCTGTTTATTCGATGAATTTGTCCGCCTTTAAATGGCAGATGTGATTTCCCAAAACTTTCTTACAGAAAAAACGCTGTTATAGTCGTAGTGTTTATTATGAGAGACCGGCTGGCTCCAACTGTATCATTCGCTAGCTTCCTTTCCCCGCTACCCGCGTTCACAAAGGTTCCGCTTTGTCTCGCGAGACTTTGGTAGCGTGGCTTCGTGTTTACTCCAAACAATGGAAAAACTGCACAAATGTACTGATTTATAACCAATCTGCTACACATACCCGTCTAAATGTTATGCCTATCCAATGGCTATGAGCTCAGTTAGTGCGTGAAAGAACAAAGTCCGTGGAATAATACATTTCGTTTTAAGTCATTACTATCCATTGTCAGTATGCTTATATTTGTATTTAAACAAACCTGTACTTCATACAAAGTTTAAGAATGTACATATTTTATTTTATAGACGCCATTTTCGTTATTTGTAAACAGGCAATGAGATGGTCAAAAACAGAAGGCTCCTAGAAAAATTCGTGGTCCATCGGAATGACGTTTCTACAGGGCTTTTAAATCAGCTGATTGTACCAAATAACATCAAATTAAGAGATGAATGAGCTATCAACAGACGACTAATGTCAACTGTCATTTTATAATATTTTCATCGGATGCTGGTGTTATGAATTATATAGGTAAGTGATGTTTGGGAAGAAACATTTCTGCTAAGTCAGTGACATCTCCGGCCTGCTTTGTTTCAGTTACATACACAGCGGACGTCATGCTAGCATACCTAGCTAGTTTTTTAAAAAACGTTAGCTAACTAGATGGCGAAAAAAAGTTTGTCATCCACAAGTTTTATTTGTGCTTCAATGCCTTTCTTTAATCTCAGATAATCGGAATATGATAACATGCCGTTAGCTCCAATGTAATGTGTTTAGCTAGTTAAATTAGCTGCCTTTGTGATGATAAGGCAAAGCAGATGATACTGTGTTGTTTTTGTTTACCTGTGGCTAGCTTCATAGCCGTTTGATATTGCTATGCTTATACAACTTTTCAGCATCTGTCATCAAGGGTAAAAACAACTTCAGTTTATGTTATTGACAGAATCATACGTGTACCTAGCTGACTATGGTGGACATGCCATGAAGAAATGGAAAGCTAGCCAGAATAAGTAACTGGTCACTAATGGTGGTTGATGTCCTGCTCACTCTCCTCTTTTAGGTGTGGACTGTTCCCCGATCGTTCCCCTCACAGCTATATAGATCGACCGCCATCATGGACAAGATTCTGGAAGCGCTGGTCAGCTCCTCTCACTCAGTCCCAGTGAAGAAGGCCATCGTGAAGAAGGTAGTTGAAGCCGCAGAGAAAGAGGTCACGGGGGAGCAATGCCTGGCCCTGTACACCCTCACCACTCGCCTCATCCTCTTGGGCGAAGACGCCTTCCAGAAACAGGTGGGCTTCCAGGTGCTGGAGGCCTACGCCCGCTACCACCGCGACGAGTTTGAGCTCTTCTTCAGCAAAGACTTTGTCCTGGGCCTGTTACAGCAGGGCTACGGCCCCCTGGACCGCAAGGACCCGGCTGTGGTGGACTACATCCATGGCTGCCTGCGGCTGCTGATCAGCTGCCCCTCTGTGCTGGATATCTTCCCCATCATCCAGACAGAAGTCCTAAGGATGGTGTGCGAACGGCCTGAGCCAGCCCTGTGCGCCCGTCTCTCCACCATGCTCTCAGACTTCGTACAGTGCATCCCCCGGGAGAAGGCAGCCATTTTGTTCTGCCAGCAGTTGGTGAGGACCATTGGGTACTTCCACTGTCCGGCCAGCCAGGAGCGGGAGCTGAGGGGGTACGTGGACCAGGTGACCAAGGTCAGCACGTTGCTGCAGAACATCTGGAAGGCGGAGCCGGTCACACTGCTGCCATCTCTGCAGGAGGTGTTCGCTATAATCTCCTCCACCGGTGAGACTGCGGGCATGTAGGGAGCACCACACACAGTCACAGATTTTAAAAAACACACACTCAAATTTCACTATGTGTCTATGCATCAGTGTCCCATACTAGTCGTCTATTCAGTAATACTATCCTTTGAACAAAATGTGCAGTTTCAAATATACATGTTTACTGTACAGATGTAAAGAACACATTATAGTATTTCTAAAGCACTCACTGATTTGACCTCCACCTTCGCCCACCTATGGAAAAACTAGGAATGTCAGGCTTGTTAGCACATGATTGAGACTTGGAACAGTAACCTCTGTCATTTTAATGATCCAGGGTGGTGCACAGTGCACTGCTCAATATCAGACTTCACTCCACCGTTCAGTTGTATCACCTGTTTAGGGTAGAGGTTGTAAACAAGACATTTGAATATAATTGTGCCAGATTTCATAAGCTGTTATTGGTGTATTAATGTTTGTTTTGTGTTCTGCACAGACTCCTCCTTCGACCCCTCCATTGCACTAGCCAGCCTTGTCCAGCACATACCTCTCCAGATGATCACAGTTCTCATCAAGAGCCTAACCACCGACCAGAACGTTAAAGACACCAGCATGACTCAAGCACTCTGCAGGTCACTGGGTGCTTTTACGCTGTGTTGTTTTTTCATTCATTTTCTAAACTGATTAAATGAATCTGTTGTATTTGTTTGTATATTAGATGGTATGTGATTTAATAACTTTTCTGGCCTTGTTTACCGATCTATCTCTCTATCTCTCTCTCTCCCTTTCTCTATCTCTCCCCCTTTCTCTATCTATCTCCCCCTTTCTCCATCTCTCTATCTATCTCCCCCTTTCTCCATCTCTCTATCTATCTCCCCCTTTCTCCATCTCTCTATCTATCTCCCCCTTTCTCCATCTCTATTTCCTTCCTCAGGATGATTGACTGGTTGTCCTGGCCTCTAGCGCACCACGTGGACACGTGGGTCATTGCCCTGCTGAAAGGGCTTGCCGCAGTGCAGAAGTTCACAATCCTCATAGATGTCACCCTACTCAAGATTGAGCTGGTGGGTAGTTTACTGACCACTGACCACAGCAGGGAGTGTCATTGACCTCAGATGGTAGTAACACATGGTAATAGCAAAGACAGTACGGTATGAAGATGGGCAGAAACTGCTTCTCCAATAGAAATCCCGATCACACTTGTAGGCGATGTCATGGCGACGCTGGCAAGTCACTACAGACCCAGGTTCGATCCCGGGCTGCGTCACATACGGCCGTGACCGGGAGAACCATGAGGCGGTGCACAATTGGCCCAGCGTCGTCCGGGTTATGGGAGGGTTTGGCCGGCTGGGATTTCCTTGTCCCATCGCGCTCTAGCGACTCCTTGCTGTGGGCCGGGTTCCTGAAAGCTGACTTTGTTCACCAGCTGGACATTGTTTCCTCCAAGACATTGGTGCGGCTGGCTTCCGTGTTAAGCGAGCAGTGTGTCAAGAAGCAGTGTGGTTTGGCAGGGTCGTGTTTCGCAGGATGCATAGCTCTCGACCTTCGCCTCTCAAGGGCCCCTAGGGGAGTTGCAGCGATGGGACAAGACTAACTACCAATTGGATATCACAAAACTTGGTAGAAAAAGGGGTACGTTTAATAAAAGTAACACGTCATCGTGTCTAGCAAAAACGTTAACTTGTCACTTTCACGAGGTTGGAGTAATAACATATTCAACAACTGAAGACATTGGCTCGAATCTCGGTTGTGCTTTTAGATTTCGAGACAATTCCCAACTAAGGAAGAATTTTTCCCGTCTCTCATTGACTTCTCAAACCCCGGCCTGGTCTGTTTCACAAGCGTTCCCGTAAGTCTCGCAATGTTGCGCCTCTAGGTTTACAAACTCTGTGGTAATAGCATCTATAACTACGGAGTAACTTCAGTTAGAACTGATGAATAGATCATCACAAATGTGTTCCCTTAGTTTGGTCGTCATGTTGTCTAGCTATATCACTTATCTCCTGAACTGTGTGTTTCTGTGTCGGTGTAAGTACAATCCATATTTTGGACCGTGTTTCTAGGTGTTCAACCGTCTGTGGTACCCCATCGTACGGCAGGGGGCCCTAGTGGTTCTCTCCCACATGCTGCTGAGTTTCCAGCACTCTCCTGAGGCCTTCCACTTGGTAAGAAACACACACAATACAACTTGTTCTATTGTACAACGCATGTCCTCCCCTCCCTCATTCCCCCTATTTAGCTGAAGTGCCTTCAGGCTCCATTAAACTCCATTTCCCAGAAGCACTTTCCTCTCAGCAGGGCTCTTCCACTAATGAGGTGTAAAGTGTTTAAAGCACCGTGATGGTCCTTTAGTTGGCTGGTTGTGTTTTCATCCGCCATGATCGTCAATTCATTTAAAAAAGTTGACTACGGTTAAGTAAGGGGAGGTTTAATGTAGCATGTGAAGGTTGATGTTTTTACCAGTCACTACATCAGTGTGTTTAGTGCTATTCTACTGATCTATGCTGTGCCTAGTTTCCTCCACTGCACCTTTCCACTTTTCAACAGATGTGATGCGCATATGACCAAGATCATCATGTCTACCAGCACTGACTTTGCTGATAACTACTTTATTGAGGATAAATTGACTTACTACGACTGTGATATGTTGGTTGTTTCACCTAGCTATCTTAGGAGGAATACACTAACTGTAAGTCGGCCAAATGACTAAAATTAGAATGTAGTCTTCAATACATTCAATGTGTGTTCCCCAGGTGGTGCCACATGTCGTGGACCTGGTTCAGAGTCTGAAGAGGGACGGCCTGCCCACCAGTAAAGCTTTCCTGCTGCACTTCACAGAGCTCATCCACTGTATGATGTACCAGTACTCTGGCTTCCCTGACCTCTACGACAACATCCTGGAGGCCATCAAAGTAAGACGCCTTAGCAACGAGTGATCCCACGAGTGTTGCCCTTTTTTAAGAATCTGAAACATTTACTGAAATTATATTATGGTCCACCTGACACGGGGAGAAAGTAGGTTTACATTATTTATGTGACCAACTGTAGCGTTTGATGTCGTGAATGATCAGATATATATTTAATTTGGTGTCATTATTGTAGGATAGACCTTTTTAAAATTCGGACAGTGTACAATACTATGTAGATCATGTTTGGTAAACGGGTGTATGGCGTGTCTGAAAGCTGTTGTCCCCGCTAGGAGCTACCTGGACCCGGTGAGGAGAAGATCAAGCTGGTTCTGAACCAAAGTGCCTGGACGTCCCAGTCCAACTCGTTTGCCTCAGGCCTGCTGAGGCTGGAGTGCAAGTCTGAGACGGGCAAGACTGGCCTCATCAACCTGGGAAACACCTGCTACATGAACAGTATCATTCAGACACTCTTCTCAGCCACAGAGTGAGTAGTGGATTTAGCACACACACACACACACACACACACACACACACGGGCAGACACACACATATCGCACACACACAACTACACAGCTGTCTGTATACATTGTTGCTTAAATCCCCTCAATAGAATGACATAAAGCAGAAGTATTTATTGTAGGAAAGTCTTCTGAAAGGTTCTGCTGTGCATGAGCCCTTCTGTCGTTCTGTCCCAGTTTCAGGAGGCATGTCTTATCATTATATCTGAATGATGTCACTGCCAACACTCTGATGAAGAAACTGCAGCTCCTCTTCGCTTTCCTCTCTCACACCCAGGTTTGTCTCCCTCTGCTGTTAGTGGCCATCGTGTTGTCAATGGACATTACTATTGATCCAACACTGATCTTTCACTTGGTGTGTGTGTGTATTCGGAGTGGTCATTCAGTGTGTGTGTGTGTGTGTCTGCGTGTCTCCTGCAGAGGGCAGCATACGCCCCCAGACTGTTCTTTGAGGCGTCTCGGCCCCCCTGGTTCAATGCAGGTTCCCAGCAGGACTGTTCTGAGTACCTCCGCTTCCTCCTGGACAGGTAGGTACACCATCTAGTAGTCTGCAGGAGATACCGTACAACTCCTTCCTCCTGGACAGGCAGATACACCATCTAGTATACTGCAGGAGTTACCCTACAACTCCTTCCTCCTGGACAGGTAGGTACACCATCTAGTATACTGCAGGAGTTACCCTACAACTCCTTCCTCCTGGACAGGTAGGTACACCATCTAGTATACTGCAGGAATCACCCTACAACTCCTTCCTCCTGGACAGGTAGGTACACCATCTAGTATACTGCAGGAATCACCCTACAACTCCTAAAACCTGTAAGACTCCCGGTACAGACGGAAAGCATGGATGTATAAATCTAGCGTGTGTTTGTCTGGAGTGTGTTTTGAGAGAAGGATTTGAAGTTATAGAATTTATGTTCACTCGAATGGGTGTTATTGAAAAGGACATCTCCATTTATTGTGCTGCTGCATTCATTTTCATATTGTATTTTTTGTTAAACTTTCTCTTGTCTCCTCCCGTTCCATTGCCAAGGTTACACGAAGAGGAGAAAACCATCCAGGTCCTCATGTCAGCCAAGCCAAATGTTGTCTCCCCTGGCAACGGACCGAGCGAAGACACCAGGAGTCAAACCACTCCGGAGGGCACCGGAGTGCCACCCCTGACGCCTGTGGAGGCGAAGTCAGAGGGGAATGACGAGAGGACGCTGATTGAGAGGATGTTCGGAGGCAGGCTGAGCACGGGTATCCGCTGCATGACATGTAACGGAGTCTCTGAGAAAGAAGAACCCTTCACTGACCTATCCCTGGCCTTCTGTCCCTCCACCTCCAGCCCTCTTCAGACCGAGGGCCCCTCAGAGGAACCCCGGGGCCCCTGCCAGGGGGCTGTCAACGGGGGCAGCGAGGCTCCCGAAATAGGCCCTTCTCCCAAACCCGCCACGGCCTCCACCACCGGCATCCATTTTGTCCCAGCGTCCAGCGAGCCACCGCTGTCTGTCCCTGACCTGGTAGACTACTTCCTGGCACCAGAGATCCTGGACAAGGAGAACGCCTACTTCTGCCAGAAGTGCGGCTCGCTGCAGCGGGCCGAGCGGGGGATGAGGGTGGTGGCGGCGCCCGAGTACCTCATCCTTACGCTGCTGAGGTTCTCCTACGACGCCAAGTGTCACGTGCGCCGTAAGATCCTGGACAACGTCACCATTCCGCCGCTCATGAGACTGCCTGTGCACGCCCCTCCACCCAAACACTCTCCGTCCTCTTCCTCGGCACCGCCCTCTCCACTCCAAGTGGACTCACCCGAGAGCAGTGAAAACCTGGCCAAGAAACTGAAGCCGTCGCAGAGAGAGGAAGAGGAGGAGAGTGGGGTAGAGGGCGAGAACGGGATGAACGGAGGAGAAAGTGAGGTAGGGGTGTGGCCGGCAGCCCAGTTCGTTCCCTACGTCCTCAGCTCCGTAGTGATGCATTCTGGGATGTCGTCGGAGAGCGGCCATTACTACTCCTACGGCCGCAACCTCAACGGGGCTGACGGCGCCCAACACCACCTAACCAATCACCTCGCCCTGGGGGAGGAGCCTGGGAACGGGCAGACTGAGCCCATCGCACCCACTTGCTCCGCCCCACTGGGGGCGGTGACTCCCAAACGGGAAGCGGAGGAGGTGTGCGGAGGCCAGGCGGCCAGGGATTGGCTGCTATTCAACGACAGCAGGGTGACTTTCACTTCGTTGGGGTCTGTTCAGAACGTCACCAACCGTTTCCCCAAGGACACGGCCTATGTGCTGATCTACCGGAAACAGGACGTTACCGGGGGGCAGAACAGCACCGGGGGAGGGACGGCCAACGGCATGAGACTGGGCTCTGAACCTCCGCTGCAGAAAGAACTGATGGACGCTGTCACCAAGGACAACAAGCTCTTCTTACAGGTGAGAGGAGGGGCTATGAGGAGTTACAGTAAATTGAAGGAGGTGTTTTCTGTTTGCTTGCGTCTATCCAAGTGCTCTACTCACTTTCATTGACTGTATGTTCGTTTTCGTTTTTGGTTTGAAACTAAAAAGTTTTTCCTTTTAAGGTTATCAGAGTGCATGTTTTTCATCGAATTAACTCTTAAATTGGTGATATGTAAGCAGCATTTTCCCTTGGCTTTACAAGTAGGACAAGCCTCACCTATGACCCCCCCACCCTCTTAACCACTAGAGGGCAACAGCCCATAATATAATACTCTACTTTCATCTCTCTCCATGACCGGTTTTAGATAACTGTAGCAGAAGGGTGAAAAGCTGGTTCACTCTCTCCTTCTCAACCCAATTTATCTCTATATAAAAAGCCCTTCAGTCCCACCCTGTGTCGGCGCCTGTCATTTCTGCCACTAAATGCGGGCCAATTAGGGGTGAAGCAGCCATTAACATTAGCATAACCGTTTAGTATGATCCTGACTAAATGATGCATCAGGCTATGCTAATGTGTTGGACCAGGGAAGTGGAATGTGTTCGCTTGTGATCATGCTAGCCTCCAGTAACCTTCCTCTAATTGCTTGATTAGCATGGGACGCTGAGGTGCGTTCATCCGTGTGTATTTTACATTTGAGTAATTTAGCAGACGCTCTTCTTCAGAGCGACTTACAATTAGTGCGTTCACATTAAGATAGCTAGGTGGGGAAAACACATCATCGTCGTATCGGTACATTTTCCTTCAACAAAGTATGTGTCAATGATAATGGGAAAAGATTAGTGTTTTTTTTTGTGTGGGAGGGGGGGGTCGGTATGTCAAGCACATTTCCATATTCTTCAGGGTATTTCTGGCAATGTCTAGTCACGTTCAATTTAATAGGACCCTGTGTTTTCCATGTATCCATAGACAGGATTAAAGTATTTCTGAACAAGCTTTGATCAAAACATGTTACTTGAAACCAGAGTGCAGAAAGCCAACCATACACATGTTACACATTTCCCTCGTGCTTTCAAGACTCAATTAGTCAAGTGAAATTAATTAGTCATTAAGCTCAACAAAAAAAATAAAGACTTCAACCACACAGTTGCAGTAACCAGTGTAACCACTAGAGCGCAGCATTTTCTTGCTCAGACAGAATACCCAAACTCCTGGGTCATGTTCATTAGGACATGTAACGTTTTAAAACATTCTGCAACGGAATATGTAATTAAGCGTTCCTTGTTGCACATGTCCCGGTAGTCCCTGCCTGTTTCAGTCTGTTTTCTTCCATTTGGTGCCTAATGAACGCAACCTTCTGAACAAAGTGTTTTAATTGTCCCAAACTCCTCCTTCTCTTTGTCCAAAAGGAACAGGAGCTGAACGCGCGGACCCGAGCTCTCCAGGCATCCTCTGCCTCCTGCTCGTTCAGGCCCAACGGACCAGACGACAATGAACCCCCGGGAAGCTGTGGTCCCTCGGGGGGAGGAGGGGGAGGAGGAGGTGGGGGGTTCAACACTGTCAACAGACTAGTCTTCTGATAGAGGAGAGACGAGAGAGACAAGTAAATATGGCACTGAAAGAGGACTGGACTCTATATATGCGAGACATACACAGAGAAGTCTGATTGGCTGCTCATCCAGTGGATGGCGAGCACATATGAACATAAAGAGAACGAGCACTTAAGATCTTGGAGAGAGACACTTGAATACAACACCTACAGTACACTCCCATGTGGACTTAAATCCAACACACACACAACACTGTACTCAACACTGGACCTCTCACGTCTGGCTCTGTCGTTTTATTATCATCCATAACTCACAACTTCCTGCCTCGGGACAAACTAGCCCTCTTAACCTTTCTTGGTTTGCATGCATTTATCAAAATTTTTTTCAAGCAGTGGGTTGTCAGAGAAGACATTTTCATATGCAATAAAATGTACAGATATGGGTGTGAAAATACATTCAATAATCATGGAATATGACTAACTAATTCCATGAGTACTGTACACAAAGTATAAAATACGATGAATCTTTTAATACAACTTTTATGTTTATTTGCTGGTTTAAGTTGCTGAGTGAGAACAAAATTGCATGTTGAATGTTTGACATAACATTCTTAAGGTCGGGTTATGGTTACGAACATTGACTAATTATTATTAAGTTATTCATTCAGGGATACTTTTTTTTTGATGTTGCAGATTTTATGTGCCTTTTGTTAGCTCTTTATTGATCCAGATTTTACAAGCAGAATTTGACTGGGCAGACACAAATCTCAGCCTTGCTCTACAGTGTTAATAAGTAATGTACAATACATGATGATTACCCCAATAGTAAAGAATTGCTGAAAGTGTCTTGTTTGTGTCCGCCTGCTCTGTCCACCTCTCTACCCATGGTGAGTTTCACATTCTTCCACATGTTTCATTTAGATACTCTTGTATTATTGGCTTCTCGTTCCAAGTCCCCCCCCCCCCCAAGAACACACTGCAGTAGCTATCTATTGGCCATATGAATTCATGTGTGGTCAGTGCCCAGTCCACCCACACACAATCAATACCTCCTACCTTTTTGTCTTATTCAACATTATAATAGTGTAGGTTAGGGTTGATACATGGATTATGTTTTTCCTTCTCTTCATAGCATCAGTTGCATTCCTCCGCTGTAGTCATACTGCCCATAACTAAACATTACATGTACTGGCTGTGGTTCCTAGGTTTCCTATTGGCCACTTGATGTTTGAGTGAATGTTAAGACTGGTTTTGAAAAATGGTTCTCCAGTAGATTATTAAGAAAAGCTATCTGAACATGTCTGTTTTTTGTTTTACGTTGCACAGTAGTTTTAAATGTTTTGTTACGGTGTGCCCTAATGAACATGACCCATTAGAGGGATTATGAGAGTAACAGAAGAGAGAGTTCACTGGGATGTCAGTCAGACCTCCCATGGGAAAAGCTCATCATTCAAGTTATCAACCAGGATAGGTTTCCTTACCCAGTGGAAACTGACCCAAAACCTCTTATACAGGGATGGCATGTTATAGAACCCTTAACCTCCTACAAAAGGAGATCCTTATGTATAGGGTCTTAAAACAATATTATCAGACTTGCATTAGGGGCACTATATGAATAAGAAATGAGACCGATTGGTATGCAACGGTTGACCCTATCAGCACACTTGCTGTTGCTAATGGCATAGCCAGTATGTGTAATGTAGCAATGCAAACTTGTGGTTTGCAAATGGGGCATTTCTGTGCTATTCGGTATCCCTGCCATTAGGTTTACAACACACTGTACTAGTAGCACTGTAATCACCTCAAAAAAGCATTTGGGAAAAATCTATGGCACTCAATTATTAATCGACCGATCCATTTGCGTTTCACTTCTACAGTTTTGTAAGAACACATAAAAGGTTTTATTGAGCAATGACATTCACTGTAAATTACACAACTCAGTGTTGTATGATATCAAGTGTGGCCTTTTTTTTTTTATAACACCAGAGCAGCATTATCAGCACGTTCAGATTGCCCAAATACACTGAACAAAAATATAAATGCAACATGGAAAGTGTTGGTCCCATGTTTCATGAGCTGAAATAAAAGATCCCAGAAATGTTCCATATGAACAAAAAGCTTATTTCTCAAAAAAATGTGTGCACAAATTTGTTTACATCCCTGTTAGTAAACATTTCTCCTTTGCCAAGATCATCCATCCACCTGACAGGTGTGGCATATCAAGAAGCTGATTAAACAGCATGATCATTACACAGGTGCACCTTGTCCTGGGGAAATATAAGGTCACTCTAAAATGTGACGCAACACAATGCCACAGATGTCTCAAGTTTTGAGGAAGCATGCAATTGGCATGCTGACTGCAGGAATCTCCACCACAGCTGTTGCCAGAGAATGTAATGCACAACAAGTTTAACCACGCCAGAAACAGGACCTCCACATCTGGCTTCTCCACCTGCAGGATCGTCTGAGACCAGCCACCTGGACAAAACAGGCTTATGTATGTCTGTAATAAAGCCCTTTTGTTGGAAAAAAATGAATTCTGATTTTTTTAAATTATAATTGTAATTTAACCTTTATTGAACTAGGCAAGTCAGTTAAGAACAAATTCTTATTTACAATGACGGCCTACTCCGGACGACGCTGGGCCAATTGTGCGCCGCCCTATGGGACTCCTTATCACTGCCTGATATGACACAACCTGGATTCAAACCAGGGACTGTAGTGACGCCTCTTGCACTGAGATGCAGTTCCTTAGACCACTGCGCCACTCGGAAGCCCTGGGCAGGGCTCCCAAGTGGGTGGGCCTATGCCCTCCCAAGCCCACCCACGGCTTGATTAGGGCCTAAGTGATTTATGTAAATTAACTGATTTCCTTATATGAACTGTAACTCAGTAAAATCATTAAAATCGTTGAATTGATATTTTTATTCAGTATTGTATGTAGATTTGCCTGGCTGCACTTTTTAGGAGCAATTCTTTCAGCCTATTGTATTTACTGCTATGGTGGCAAACCAACGTCCCTCTGGGAGCATATCAAGTACAATAGAATTCAATTGAAGTGATGATGTACTATTATTGTGGCAGGGGACAGCAAAGTGGATGCTATAATCCCTCTATTATTCCAGAGGTTTGAATATGTGATAACAATGAAGGCAAAAACAAATGTGGGATGCTAACGTCCCAACACAAACACAATCAATCACAAATGCATATCGTTTGATCCCTGTTTTTATTGTTTTTGTTTTTCTGTGGTTGGTCTCCCCCCACGGCACGGAAAATGCCATTGGTTTTAATGCCTTTCTCATAAAAGTTGAAGTCCCTTGCAAAAGCATGAACTCTGGAACCACTCCATTTAATTTAATAAACATAATGCCTTCTCTTTCTGTCTCCATCCCTCTCTCTCTCTCTCTCTCTCTCTCTCTTTCCTCTTCCTCTCTCCCTCCCTCCCTCCCTCCCTCCCTCTCTCTCGTTTTCCATTAGAATCTATTGGGGATCATGACATTGTGAATTACTTTCCTGTTAAGTTCCCTAGTGACTAGCATGGCTCAGCAAAATGCAATTGACTAGAGCAACCTTTACCATAGTAATATCTTTCTTTCACTCTATAGTGTCATAGACCCATCTTGAGGAGCACACAGTTAAAAGGTACAATTATAAACAGGGCTGAATAGTATTTTGGAAGACTTTGACAAGTAGGCTCAATAGTATTATGGATGGTGACTAACAAATGTACATCAATGGTTGTCCTCACTTGTTGGGCTTGCCTTCTGTATGGTGCTATGCTATGATGAATATCTTTCTTGGCTGTATGTGAATGTTTACATTGATTAATATTAGAATGTTAAGTCTCACTCAGATCTGGGTGGGTCATGCCTGTTAGATTGTATATACTATAGTTCTAAATCAGGGTATGATTAATACATTGTTTGACTTTTATTGTGTTGCCTCAGTGTTTAGTGCCACAGTCACGCATTGAAATGTGAACCATAATAATTATTAATTTGTATTAGTACGTTATATGAAAAGCTAATATTTGTTTTTGTAAATCAGTTAACTATTCATTAGAAAATGGCAGTCAAACATTATAGATGCACTTACAAATACAGGCTAGGAGCCAAAAGACAGTGGAGAGCTATTTACCATTACAATAGCATTCCAGGATTCCACAGATACTTTAACCCTCATGGGAACTCATCTCTGCCAAATTGCCAATAGTCAGGCTCAGGGTCTACAAGAACAACAACACTAGAGTCTTGAAGGGATGGATAGCCTTGCTTGCAATAAAGCAACAAAGAAATCGGGTGAAATCAAGAGTAAAATAAATCCAATATGGTTTCATTTGTATTTTTTGATGATGATAATGACGATGATGATGAAGAGATCTGTTTTATTTATTGTTGCTGAAATTATAATAGGCCTATTCATGTGTTGTTGTTTCTGTTTTTGGTGCTTACAGTTACACACATAGATATAATGTAATGACAATCGCCTACTGTCTAATTGTATGGTCATTTCTACACTGTCCTCGAGGTTGCGTTACTTCGAGCGCACAAATGGCGCGCGCATTGTGGTAAGTGTAGTTTGCACGTGCGCATGGTAAGATGTCCTACATTGAACACTGGAATGCAACTTCTTTGTTATTCCGTTCGGTCATTAGAAAGCCATTCTTTCCCCCGGTATTCGGCCAGAATGGTGTAATTCAATACAAACCATATGCAAAAAAAAAAAAAAAAACATTTATAAAAATACGGTTGTTTGTTTTGGGGGAGAAACGCCAAACAATTGAGAACTACATGTCCCATGGTGTGTAAAATGTTCCTGCACGCCGCCTCTCCCTCTGCCTGCGTGTTCCAAAGGAGGCTGTCAGGCTGAGTTCAGGGAAAACGCAGAGCTGCCGATCTGTCAATCATAATTAGCAACAACAGGGAGTGAAACTGGGAGGAAGGTCGGTGAAAAGCTACGTTTTTGGGCGAAAAGGCATTGTACTTTCCGTGAAACAATTATGCGTCGGAAAGGAGAGGAAAAGAAGTATCCAAGTGTGGTTAGAAATATTCGTTCTACTTCGGAAGGAACTGCATAAAAGCGCTTTCCACTGAAAGCCAAACTCGGGGAGTTTCACTTGCTATCGCCTGTCTTGCTAGCAACTATTCTGCCTGGAGAACGAAACATATCCAGAAAAAAAGGTAACCACGGACGCAGGACACTTTGGGATTTATTTTGGCTCATTAACACACTTCTTGACAGAAGTGGTTGATACATTTCAGAGGACTGTCTTAAAGTGTCGCTGTTGGTGACTCGCAGCGCAGACTATCGAGGGAGGTGTGACGGTATTTATCGCTTACCCAACTCCTAAAATCTCAACCAATGCGACATTGTAACTTTTTCAGCTTTTTTTCTTTCATTGACTACTCCTTGTCAATATTTGCAGGTTCACTCAAAACAACCTCGGCCCAAACATCCAGACGGCGAGGAAGAAAGGAGTAAAGATGAGCGGGGGAGATGTGGTTTGCTCAGGCTGGCTAAGAAAATCACCTCCAGAGAAAAAGTTGAGACGTTACGTAAGTCTAAGCGCTATCGTATTAACATCTTGATTTGGATCGTTACCACAGAGCGGAAACATTGCAGCTATGCAAATGTGAACACTTTGGATTATTTCGAACTCCTGTATGTAGCCTAACTAATCATTTCTCCCAGCTGCACAAAGTTTATGAACCATCTCGAATCGTTGTTTGCTACATCGACAATTCATGAATAGCCAGAAGTTTTAAATCCGACTGTAGTATTGTCAAATGACAATGGCCTCCTAGGCTACATCTTGATATGATGACAGCCTGTATGCGGTTGAGCTTTTCAGTGATTTGATGCAAAGTCCAACAGTGGGCCTACTTCAAGGCATTCATGAAAATGGCCCCATACTGTGCAACATTCGCATTCAACGGCATGGCAACTGAAATGCTCGCCTGTTTAGTCATAGGATAATAGTGTATGGCAACAGCCCTGCGATGTCAAAATCCTAAGTGTAGGTTTCACTAATCTGATCTAGCGAACATCACATTGACAACTCTCAAAGTGTCGTGAATTAATTTCAATGGACTTGTGTTCTCCATAAGGAATGCTTTCAAAAGCAGTTCCTGGTTGTTGCAGGAAATTGAAATTTTCTGTCTTCTCCATACTCTAGTCAATGTAGACTAGGGAAACACTTTTCACGCCACTTCGATACCGAAGTGAATTTTTCATTGCAGGTTAGGAGACTGAGGTTAAGGTTACTGAAAATGCTCTCCTAACCTGCTACAAATCACTTTGTATCAAAGTGTTGTGAAAAGAGTGTTTCCCATGTAGACTCGGCCTGCTTCCAAGACAGGGAGGTATGCCCATACAAATCAGTACAGTAGTATAATAACATTGAGGTATTTAAATGATATGAAAATACACTTCAATCCCAGTTGCATAGCTAGAACATGATTACGGAATATAATGGTTGTCTCTCTCTCTCTAGAAATCACACACACTTCTTTGGAAGCTGCATGTCATTGTTGAAAGTCTTACATGACCTTTGTTTTTAACCTGAACATTCTTACACCGTAATGAAATTGCCACTGTATATGTCCCCTTTGCTTACTGTGGGAATCAGTGGGTGAATCAGTTGGCTGTATATTAGTTCCCATGATATTGTATTTCTTATCTATCCAATAAACATCTATCACCATTGTATTCGTGGACCCTCTATCGGTTGTATTTGCGCCTACCCTGTAAAGATGATGGTGTAGAAAAGAGACTGCACACCACGGCTCTGAGAGAGAATTTTTAAAAGAGGATTGCTTTGTCTATAATGCTGTTAAGTGTTGTTTGTGGGTTATTGGATATCTCTATTGATGTTTGTATTAGTAACCGGACGGCCCTGCGCTCTACATGTTTTCACAGGAACCACAGTTCTCCTCAACCGATCTCTCATGGAGAATCTCGATTGCATAACCCCTCGCGTCCTCTCTCAGCGCCTCCTTCTCAACCCATTGGAGGAGAAGGTCAAAGGGAAGGGACCTCTGGCTTTCTCATCCAATGGGATTTGAGAAGGAGGCAGGGAGCGAGGAGGATGCGAGGAGTATGGAATTTAAATTCTCCCAATGTTTCTGGCTGGTGATACTGAACCAAGACGTCGCCTGCCAAATACCATTCCTTCTATCCTCGCTCCACCACTGATGTTATGATCAATCTGAATCTGCAGCCAGAACTCAGTTCGTCTTTCTTATTCTCCTTGTTACTACATACCTAGGAGAGGAGTTTTTTCTGACTGGGAGAACACTTCCTGGCACTAGTTAGTCCTAGTTACAGCCTGTATCTATGGCCCGGAGCTTTTCATGGTCAGGATAAAAAGTTAAGCCCCTAGTCATGATCAATCGGCACCAGGAGCTCAACACTCCCTATGTCCTTGTGAAGTATGTCTGCCAGGGGGGTGTAGGGGTTACTATGGGATGGCTAGTGGTGGTGGTGACACTGTAACCATGCCCTCCCACAGCAGGAACAGATGAAACCGGAGACTCTGATCACATGACACTCAGTGACGAAAGTTTCTTATTCCCAAGGCACGGGGAGGCCGTGTGTGATGTTTAACTGGAGGCTAGTGTAGGGAGCCAGCCCAGCTGCTGCACGCTGAGGTTGTGTAACTGGGTGACAGGTGGACTGCGACACCCTGAGGTGTTCATCTTACTTACATCATGTCACTCTGGAGTGACGGTCTGGGAACAATTATCCTTATGTGAGTGGAGCACTGAGAACGGTCTACTCCCTTTGAAGTGGACATTTTGACAAGTGCATGATCCAATGGGTAAGTGCAGTGTGTTGCATTTCACCAGGCCCCTGAACAAACTAAGATTGTGACCTGATTGCGCTGTAGCCTACTCCTTTACTACCCTCAGGTCTATAGACTAGTATGTATTTATCTCACCCTACGTTCATTAGGCCCTAAGAATGTGTTTATCTATTGGTATGATTTGGTACGTGTCCATTCTGGCCTAAATGGCCTCTTTGTGCCCCTTATAACAACAGGCTGTAGGAACAGGCTGTTCTGCTGCTGTCTCTTTGAACAACTCTTTGACCCAATTCATCTGATTCACACTTCTGCCAAAGCCTGGCAGCGTCTGTTTTAAACACTGCTTTTGTAACCTTGTGTGTGGATGTTTTGGAACTGTGTGTGTTCTTAATGGTGTTCTACAATATGAATGGCTGTATTTTGTCCCTCCAGAGTGTGTTAATATGATCTGTGTGTTCTAGATGAGGCCCTGCAAGCAGAATGAGAGGGAACACTGATCACTGGCAGACAGTTGTTTCTGGCCCTGGTTGAAGCTGTTAGCTGGAGCCCCCATTCAGTTACAATGAGCCAGGTGTGTGCGACACACTCGCTGAGTGTGAGACTTGCAGGTGTGTGTGTGTACGTCTGTGTGTATCCGTGAGTGTGTGTGGCAGCTGTTAACATCATCAGGTGGAGGTGACATCACTTGAGACGTCTCAGGATAGTGTGTGACTGGATAACAGAACCCATAACACCTAACACAGCCTACGGGTCCTCAGGATTACATCGTAACCACGTCATCATGACCCGGTTTCTGGTGGCCATCCAGAATATAGTCCTACCTCATAATATTGGTCTAACTCTGGCAAGGGTTCTAAATGTAAGATACAGGGATGGGTGTTTCGGTTGTGTGTGTAGAGGCGTTGACTGAGAGGGGGTTAAAGTTCAGAGGTGGTGCTGCGGCTGTTTGTCAGGGAAACGGGTTGTCTATAGACTGTATAGATTGATCTAAGTAGACCTTCTGCTTCTGTGTGCCCTCTCATTCTCTACAGTGTTGACTCTTACTGTCTGAGCATTCAGTCCCAGACAGCCTCTACTCTCCACAGTAGCTCCGGTCCAGACACGTAGCCTGCCGGCTGCTGGGAGGTTAAACACTCTGGGCAAAGTTTGACCCCGGCTGGCCAGCTTAGCACTCTGGGCAAAGTTTTTTTCCCGGCTGATTGGACGAGATCCTGGATTAAAGTCGTTCCAGGTCGCAGTTGCAAATGAGAACTTGTTCTCAACTGACCTACCTGGTTAAATAAAGGTGAAATAAAAAAAAAAAAAAAAAAAAAAAAGTGTTCAGTGGCCTGCCTGTGTCTGCAGCGCTGCCCTGTTTACCGGCAGGCAGAGCACTGGGCTGCTCAAAGTGCACACTAAGGCCTTTTTCTGTTTTATGGAGAGTGGACACCCACATACAGGCAGACACAGCCTATATAGTGGGAGCGTAACCATGACAGTGCAGGTCCCCAGAAAAAGGGGTCTGTAAGGCCACATTCAGAACCGTTGCATTCTCCTTTCTCGTCTCGTCTTTAGGCTCCCAAGTGGCACAGTGGTCTAAGACACCGCATCTCAGTGCTAGAGGCGTCACTACAGATAACCTGGTTCAAATCCATACTGTATCACAACCAGCCGTGATTGGGAGTCCTATTGGGCGGCGCACAATTGGCCCAGAGTCTTCCGAGTTTGGCTGGTGTAGGCAGTCATTGTAAATAAACAATTGTTCTTAACTGACGTGCCTAGTTAAATAAAACAATTGTTAAGATGGTATGAGAACCTACCACAACCGCTTCAGTATGATTATTATTTTTTTCTTTCCCCAGCCTCAGAAATCTAAACGTTTGCTGTGAAAATGCAACTCTTTGGGGTTTTCATTTAATTGACATTGCACTTTCCATCTGTCTCTCTTCTTTCTTTCCTTTCACTAACTTCCTCTTTCGTTTCTCTCCTCTCTGTCTCGCAATCTGTGGATTTTATCGAGGTTTTATGGAGGTCCCACTTGTAAAGCTTTCATCAGAGAGATAGCTCTGCACTGTTTTTTTTATCTTCCTGCACTACCCAAGGGAATGAAGAGATGAAAGTTGGTTGTTACTTTGTCAGCTCCACTTTACGTGCCGAGATAGATGAGGCCTGGAAGCAGCATGGGGGGTTCTCTCTCTGTGTCCCCTCCCCGTATGGCGACATGGACCTCTCCTCTCCCCATAGGAACTCAATTTGTTCAAATCACATTTATTTATAAAGCCCTTTTTACATAAGCCGAGGTCACAAAGTGTATATAGAAACCCAACCTAAAACCCCAAACGGCAAGCAATGCAGATGTAGAAGCACATTGGCTAGGACAAACTCCCTAGAAGGGCATAAACCTAGAGGAACCAGGCTCTGAGGGGTGGCCAGTCCTCTTCTGGCTGTGACGGGTGGAGATTATAACAATACATGGCCTTTAAGGCCAGTTCTTTCTTCAAGGTGTTCATAGATGACTAGCAGGGTCAAATAATAATCACAGTGGTTGTAGAGGTTGCAACAGGTAAATACATCAGGAGTAAATGTCACATGGCTTTTCAATGCCATGCATTTAGATGCAGTAGAGAGCGCAGGTACGGTGTGATAGAGAGAGCGAGAGAGAGATGTAAACAGCAGGTCTGGGACAAGGTGGCACGTCCAATGAACAGGTCAGGGTTCCATAACCGCAGGCAGAAGAGTTGAAACCGGTGCAGCAGCACGACCAGGTGGACCGACTTAGCATGGTCCTAAGTCTTAGGGATGGCATGGAAAGCGCCAGTGACTCAGCCCCAGTAATAGGGTCAGAGGCAGAGAATCCCAATGGAGAGATGGGAACCGGCCAGGCAGAGACGGCATGGGTGGTTTGTCGCTCCAGTGCCTTGCCGTTCACCCTTGCACCCCTGGGCCAGACTACACTCAATCATAGGACCTACCGAAGAGATGAGTCTTCAGTAAAGACTTAAAGGTTGAGACCGAGTCTGCATCAATCACATGGCTAGGCAGACCATTCCTTAAAATGGAGCTCTATTGGTTGGTCCCGTCCAAAGCATTCTAGCCGTGCACTACTTTTGGGTCCTGGTCAAAAGTAGTTCACTATGTAGGGAATATGGTGCCAATCATAGTATAATGGCAGTAGTCTCACTGAGGACATCTTCCAGCAGGCTCTTCCAATTTCTCTTCACCAGTGAGCAGCTTGAGGGAGTCTGTCTCCTGACCTGAACCACTTACTGTAGCCCACTGCAGCGCCCTATAAGCCATTACCCGTGCTCAAGCCTAATTGAATATTTCTGATTTGTAACTGAGGAGGAAATGCTGCAACTCTTGAACGAACAACAGGGTGGACGGATAGATGAACGGGACGCAGTGGAGCGGTCAAACGAAACAAAGGAATTGCTTTTTTGTTGAGTACAGGATTCATTAAATCTGCTTAGCGAGTGGAACAAGGGGGACTTTTTCCTCTCAACCCCCCCCCCAACTCCCAGCACCGACGTGTCGCAGGCAAACATGACACAGAGAAGTGCTTGTGTGGCGTTAGCCTCTTACGCTAGCCAGCAGCCAGCATGCATGATTGTTCTAGACCTGGGCTCTCCATCCCTGTTCCTGGAGAGCTTCTGTCCTGTAGGTTTTCGCTCCAACCCCAGTTGTAACCAACCTTATCAACAAGATTAGGGTTGGAGAGAGCCCTGTTCTACAATATGGATGCGTCCCAAATGGCACTATTCCCTACATATTGCACTACATTTGACCAAAAAGTAGTGTACTATATAGGGAACAGGGTCCCATTTTAGGATGCAGAGTGTGTCCCCCTGGTTACCACGACAACCAAACAGTCCATTTTGCAAAGCATCAGACTGCTGTTGTTGTGTGGGAGCAGTCATGGCCAGAAAATAATGGATTGCATTGGCCATCAATTATTTATATGTCCATTTACAAATATAAAGAAAAGAGAAAGTCATACAAAACGAATGCGGGGTGATATCTTGTTGAAGCAGCAATTACAGTGCTGTTACAATATCACACACACACACCCTGTTTATCCATATGAAATAAAAGTTGAAATATTTTCCAAACAGATGAACTCCTTCAGACCCATTCATTGTTTTCTTTTCGTGGAATTTCTTAAATACAATCACCTGACTAGTCTTTGTGCCCAGAGCTCCACCAGATGACACAAGGTTGTCTCCATTTTCATTTGCTTGTTTACGTAGCGGGGGCCACTTGAAACCCAATCACATTATGATAAACAATGGGCATAACCACAATAACACAGCAGCCAATTAAAGCTAAGCCCTATGAGTAAAGTTGGGGTTATTTTACAGAGGCACACACACACGCGGGTGAAAACCTCCTCCGCCAGTGTTTTGCAACATCGAACAGGTCTAATTTTAACATGAGCTGTGTGGTTTGGAGCGGTGGTGTATTTGAGCGGCTTGTTTTTCACTCAGGTGTGTGTGTGTGGCAATGGGAGTGCTCGCTTTCGCCTGATTTGATTTTATTGGTGTAATTAGGAATCCAGTGGTGAAAGCCATAGGTCTTTTATAACAGACACTAGACAGTTAAAGTATGCACACTTTCTGTCTGATAGTCTGTCTGGGACCAAGAAGAGGCCTAGAGTTGACCCACTGCCATTAACAGGCAGGCCTAGTGCTACAGCAGTTGGTCTTTGTAGTATAGCCTGTCATAAAGGCACACTGTCTGACAGCAGGGACTGCAGCTTTTAAGTTATTACATAATTCTTATTATTTAAGTATTAAGTATACATTTATCTGTATTACCTTGTCTGATTTGTCCTTGTTCTATTTGTGTTATGGAGTGGGACATACCCCTTCCTCCCCATATGTAACAATTTACTTGAGTCACTCACTGTCGCTGTGTGGACAGCCCTGGTGACCAGTTCTGTTTTGTCTATTCTCGTCAACCGTGGCGGTGGTCATGTGGCTTTCTATGCCCATGTCATCTTTCCCCCTGTTATAACTCACAGCGTGCTCCTCTGACCAACACTGCTAATAATGCTACCCTTCACCCACCCCTCTCTTCTCCTTGAAAAAAAATAATAATCAAATAGTTAATTCCCCCCTTTGAACCACACTGTTTGTCATGTTTGTCAAGCTTTTTGTCATGTTGCTTGGTGGCGGGGCTGCTGGCCTCGCTCGGTGCATTCTGTTAACAGATGTTCCTTTATCGCCTGGCTCTTGCTGTTGTGGTCTGTAGCTATCACACACTGAGTGTACACAGCATTAAGGACACCTTTCTAATATTGAGTTGCATGGACTGTACAAGGTGACGAAAACATTCCACAGGGATGCTGGCCCATGTTGTCTCCAATGCTTCCCACAGTTGTCAAGATGGCTGGATGTCCTTTGGGTGGTGGACCACCCTTGATTTTATTTGTTTATTTAACTAGGCAAGTCAGTTAAGAACAAATTCTTATTTACAATGACTGCCTACCCCGGCCTGGGCCAATTGTGCACCACCCTATGGGACTCCCGATCACGTCTGGTTGTGATACAGCCCGGGATCAAACCAGGGTCTGCAGTGACGCCTCTAGCACTGAGATGCAGTGCCTTAGACCGCTGCGCCACTCAGAGTTGAATTGATCTTATCCCTGTTATGATTTCACTGCAGTCTCCGCTGTCAGACAGTGTGCCTTCTCTGACAGGCTATACTACAATTGATACACACAGGAAACTGTTGTGTGAGAAACCCAGCAGCGTTGCAGTTCTTGATAAAAATCAGTGCGCCTGGCACCTACTACCATGCCCTGTTCAGAGCCACTTAAATATTTTCTTGCCCATTCACCCTCTGAATGGCACACGTACACAATCCATGTCTCTTAAAAATCATTATAACCTGTCTCCTCTGGTTGTTCTAGAGTTCCACAGTCACATGGTGCTATTGTTGAATGTGCAAACTCTAACACTATCCAGACCCAGTTATTATGAAGCACAGATAAGACACTTCTCCAAAATCTTGGAATGGCTGTTGTGCCCAAGGCTCGAAATGTTTAAAGGCTAGCCTGTATCTAGGGCATACAATGAAGCCAGATTTTATCCTAAGTTATGCAATGCAGGCTACACAAAAGTGCTTGCAATACGATAAAATAAAATCGTTAGCGTTATTTCATGTTCCAACTTAAGCCAGTCCAGTGACGTCTGGCTGGAGAAATGGTATTATGTAAAAATATTGCCTGGCTACTCAAAAGCTACGCCACGACCATGGACCTTGCTTTCTTCTCCGCAATGAGTCTGGATCTGAGTACCTCCCGACGATTTCTAGAACGCAAACACATTCTAACCGCTCTGATTGGCCCAACCCATCGGTTTCTGGGACCGTTATTAAAATTCCTAATTGACTTTAATACTCTGATTCGAGACAATCCCTCGTTTTGATGTCGCCACAAATGACATCAACGACTCTCAGAGCAGCGGAAGAATTCAGTTTGAGTCGTTAGGCTAGTAAAAATAGATCTTATGACGCAGAGAGAGGCTATTTCCAGACCCAACTTTGAGTCCTACTGCTGCTCCAGAGAGAGGGGGCTGCAGCAGGGACCCAGGAGCACACAGATGTCCAAAGATGGTCCCTTTGCTTTGGCCTCTCAGTCAGAGCTGTGCTCCCCTTCCAGCAGCTCACAGGACCAGACCGTAGAAATACAAATATGGCCACCAGACCATCCACCCATCACAGAACATTGACTTGAATGGACTTTTTCTAGTGATCCTGTTTCCATGGTTCAGACCTCTAGATTGTTTTTGCGGAGTCAATGGAAGAAGTCTTAAGCTGAGTGTATGGAGACTGTGTACAAGCAGATGTGAAATCGTCCTGGAAGGAATTCAAGACCGGTTCAGAGGCTAAGTGAGCAAGGGGTGTGTGCGCATGTGTTTGGTGTGTGCATTTTGGGATATTCCAGAATGTCAATCAATAACCCCCTCCACCTCCTCATAGGCCATCCAGAAGTAGGCGGAGGGAGGGAGGGAGGGAGGAAAAGATGCACTGAGAGTCTCAAACCCACACCATTAGCCAGCCTACTCAGAGAAGAGAGCTCTCTGTCCCTCTCCCCTCTCAGGGCTCCTCTTGGCAGGCTGTGGCAGTAGGAATGTGAGCCTCCTCTGTGCTTATGGTCTGATCTGGTGTGTTCAGTGAGGGCTGGCCTCGGCTGGCTGATTTTGTTGTTTCTGCAGAGAGCAGTGCTGAGTCTGACGGAGGAGAAAGGCGCAGCTCCCTGGCGCCCCAGCACGACATGACGGCCGCTTCCTGTGTGCGGTGCTGATGGCTACCAGATGTCTATATAGAGAGAGAGAGTGAAGAGAGTGTGTAGAGCTCTACCGTGCTGGTGTCTAGTGCTCTTCTGTCTGTTTCACTCTGGAGCCCCTCTCGCGCTCTCTCTGACAGCCCCTCTCGCGCTCTCTCTGACAGCCCCTCTCGCGCTCTCTCTGACAGCCCCTCTCGCGCTCTCTCTGACAGCCCCTCTCGCGCTCTCTGACAGCCCCTCTCGCGCTCTCTCTGACAGCCCCTCTCGCGCTCTCTCTGACAGCCCCTCTCGCGCTCTCTCTCTCTGACAGCCCCTCTCGCGCTCTCTCTCTCTGACAGCCCCTCTCGCGCTCTCTCTCTCTGACAGCCCCTCTCGCGCTCTCTCTCTCTGACAGCCCCTCTCGCGCTCTCTCTCTCTGACAGCCCCTCTCGCGCTCTCTCTCTCTGACAGCCCCTCTCGCTCTGCCTCTGTGTAACCCCCCCCCCCCTCCCTGTCTCCTTCTCACCGCTCTTTCTCTGGCTCTAACCTAATCCCACAGTTTGTGGGTGTATCAGGGTGTGAGCTGCTGCTGTGGCCTGTTTAACTCTGCCTGTCTGTCCCAGTGCTCCTCTTAGTCAGGTTATAGTTGAGCCTCCCAGATCTACTCTCATAGAAAAGACATGCTTCATTTGATACTACCATTAAATCATCTTCTCTCCTCCTTCTGCATGTTTTGGCCAAGTCCCACATGGCACCCTATTCCTTATGTAGTGCACTAGTTTTAGACCAGGGCCCATAGGGCTCATGTCAAAAATGGTGCACTTCATAGGGTGCCATTTGGGACGCAGCCATGAAGTAGATGAGCATATCTGGGCCATAAAGCCTGTAATGCTACTTTTTAATATCCAGACATCATACATTTTACAGCCACTGTAATATATGGTCGTTGAGAGAAAATGGTGTGCCCTTCACATTTCAGTGTTTTGTGACTGTTTGATCTGGGCTGTGTGGTGTGTGACATGTTGACTTTATCAATCCATGTGAGTGGTCTACTGTTGAGAGTCCACCGCAAGGGAACGTGTGTAAATGGCTTTACCTCATTACATAACTAAAATGATGCGGGTGTTTTAGTATGTCACTCATATTACTGTTTGGTATGGATTGTCAAACGTGTGCGCATGCACCCCTGCCCCCTGTGGCTGCTCACCTGTCATCTCTGCCATATGTACACGCACCTGTTATGTACACGCACCTGGCATGTACACGCACCGTGCTTCAGCAGGGCCTTAATACAGCCTCTGGACCAACTGCTGCTGTGGCCCAGCCCTTCTGTGTGTGTCCCATTCTCCCCCCTCTAGGACTCCTGTGTGTTTGTGTGAGGGGGCAGCCTGGAGGCAAGCCGTGAAATGCCGCCACCACCCCGTGTAATTTCTCTGGTTACTGCGATTCAGCCGGGCTCATACGGACAGACCGTACACTCCCTACCTCTATCGCTGTCTTTCGCTCCAGTTTTCTCTTTTCATCTTGTTCTTTCGCTCTCTTTTTATAATACCATTAGCTAACTGAGTCTAGACCAGAGAATGTGTGTCTAGTGGAGAGGGAGAATGGGGCAGGCCAGTCCTCTCCTAGCCAGTCCCCAGTGAGTGTCCTGCGGCCAGCCGGACACTGTCCCTGATTGCATTGTAGTGCTCTGCTCTGCTGCTGCTGCTGCTGCTCGATATCTCTGGTCTGGCTGCCAGCCAGAGGAAGGGGGTGAGACACACACACACACACACACACACACACACACACACACACACACCCACCCTCCTAGTGAAGACCCTGTTGTGAGAGCAGGCTAGGTTACACTCTGATTGGTGGCTGAGAGACGGCGAACTCCCACCTTCTCTCTCAGTATTCCCAAGAACTCTCCCAACGTTATTTCCACATATCTCTCGGGTACGTCTCGGAACCCTGTGGAATAGCTTGAGTGCTCGACGCGTCAACATTTTGTAGGGCTGACTTCGTCTCTCTCGCTCGCTCTCATATACCAATGGCATTTGGCTAGGCGACTGGACTGGTCGATCAGGCATTGAATCCCAGGTCAGTACTGCTAGACAGAATATTGCAGTTTTTTTTATTTATTGTGGAGGGAATTCTAGTTTACTACCGCTTTACTGGACATTTGGGGGATTTCCAACTTTATTGTTCCCAGGTGTACTAACAGGCTGCAGGTGTTCACACAACTCAAGACCCCAGCCGTTGGAGCTTAGCACTTTACTGCTACTTTAACACAATACAACTGAGCTTCACCTATTCAGAAAGCACACAGCCTGTGACAGAGCTTCTAAGTGTTGGGTCAGTAAAAGTGATGTGGTTTTGCGCTGAACAACCAATCAAAAAAAGTAATGGATAACATTCCATGAAGTATTCTGACATGCTGGTTGTCTGCAAGTGGTTGGTTGAGTTGTTTACAGTAGATACTGCCAGATACTGCTTTAAACCATAAGTTATCGATCAACAAGCCTTTATGTTAATCCATGTTCTGCCCATACATGTGGTTATGTGCTGGCAGTGGCTATGCATTCTTTGGCATACATCCTTAACATAGCATAGCATAGCCTTGTCTTTGTCTGTTTTGTGTGTTCAGCTCCACTATGCCAGTGTGTGGTTTAGACTACTCTACTCTGATGGACATTTGGCTTCTTGAGTTGTGCACTCAGTCATTCTCTCTCTCTCTCTCTCTCCTCTCCCTCTCAGTGAGAGAGACCACGGCATAACTAAGAGGGTAATTGTCTGGGCCACTGGTCTTCCCTCAGCCTGGCTGCTCGCTCTCTGCAGCCAAGGAACACTGATCATGTGAAGGGCCCAGCCCTGCCAATGGAATGTGTTGAATTCTAAAGATGCAGCTTTGACAATAACATGTGACTTGAGGGGAGGGTTGGGGGGAGGGGATGGGGCACTCCTGTGGGTATTTTAAACTGCCGTTCATGTTGACCGTCAATCTTTTTACAAATGTTATTGTTGAGAACAAAGGTGAAAATCAGGCTGAGGTGAGATGTAGAAGGAAAGACAATGGAGAGGAGACAACCTGACCTCTGTCACCTACCTCCACCATGCCTGCTCCCCCGACCTCCACCATGCCTGCTCCCCCGACCTCCACCATGCCTGCTCCCCCGACCTCCACCATGCCTGCTCCCCCGACCTCCACCATGCCTGCTCCCCCTACCTCCACCATGCCTGCTCCCCCGACCTCCACCATGCCTGCTCCCCCGACCTCCACCATGCCTGCTCCCCCGACCTCCACCATGCCTGCTCCCCCGACCTCCACCATGCCTGCTCCCCCGACCTCCACCATGCCTGCTCCCCCACGTTAAGTACACAAACGCTGTTGAACATTACAGCTAGAAATGTCATGAGTAGAACTTACAGTATTCCCCCTAACATTAGAGAGCATGTTTGTTCTTGTGTAATATATTTCTATCTGAGCCTTCCACCTTGTGCTGCTATAGTCAGATGACCCAGCCCTTATCTCCAGTCCACCGTCACTTCTCATGGCTTACCGGTTGCCAGTTCCACTAACGCTCCCTCAGACTGAATACTATCCTGAATAAATTGAATAGGCTAATGTATAGCAATAAGGGCAATTAACTACAGAAATATGGGAATTGTTCTAAATGGTGGGAATTGTTCCCGTTGGATAAACAATTAACCCTAGTGTGTGTGTGTGTGTGTGTGTGTGTGTGTGTGTGTGTGTGTGTGTGTGTGTGTGTGTGTCTGGAAGTAACAGTAGTCCTATGTCATTGCAGGCCTATTAAAAAGGAAGGACACATTTCAAATCAATCAATCATTCAACCAATCAGTAACTCAATAAACCTACAAATCAACTAGTCAATTTTGTCAGGTTCTAGGGTTAACAAGCTAATAGGGGCCATGACTGACTAAATCAGATGGTATATTGTGGTACACTTCTCTCTGCAGTCTGTCTATCCGATTTATAAGGAATTCTAAACTAATCTGAAACATGGATTACTGTTGCATAATGTATTATTTAGGCAAACAAATTGCTATTTTCCTGCTCCTTTTTTTCTTTATTACAGTTGGAGTACAGCCCATCTGATTTGATAACGTAGGCCTACATCCACAAATAAAATGGACTCCTTCCGCATAGTTTTAAGTATTGTCCCAAACATATACAGTAGCTTACTGTATTTAATTCCCTACAAACACACACCAAGTGAACACATGGACTCCACCTCCGTTCAGTTGTCAGTTAGTTAGAAGCCAGTAGGTGTTGTCTCCTCCCCAGGGCTATTCAGTGCTTGTCTTGGGTTGGAGCTCACATTGGCTGAGTATCAGCACCTCAAATGTTCTGCTGCTTGAGTTACCGTTCCTCTTCTAGAATATTAGCTCAAACGTATTGTGGAACTAAACATAAACACCACCGGAACCCAAAATGAGTACCGGAACCTAATTTCAGTAATTGATCTAAGGATCGGTAAAAACCAGGTTCAATAAGCTTTCCACCAGACACTGGTGAATGAATCTCCATTTCAGCAGGACAACAACCTAAAACACAAGACCAAATCTTCACTGGAGTCGCTTACCAAGAAGACTGAATGTTCCTGAGTGGCTGAGTTACAGTTTTGAATTAAATAAACTTGAAAATCTATGGCAGACCTGAAAAATGGTTGTCTAGCAATGATCAACAAGCAATTTTACAGAGCTTGAAAAATTAATCCATTTTGAATTCGGGCTGTAGCACAACAAAATGTTGAACAAGTCAAGGGGTGAGAATACTTTCTGAAGGCTCTGTAATTGAGAAGACTAGGCAACCAGGGTTATTGGCAATTACTGTGTGTGTGCACGAGAATGTGTTCACTTGCCTCCGCACTCACTTCCCTACAATTCCTCTCAGACTCAAACGAATGTAAACAACAAAATTGTGTCTCAAGACCGATGTAAAACAGTCCATTATGTGGCAACAGTGTAATCTAGTGCGTAGTAAGATATTCCAGTGACTTGTTGGAAATAGCTGCTGCAACACAGTAGGCTGTCATTAGACTAGCCTTGTTCTATCTATGGGAACACACCAGACTCACTTAACAGCTCTGTATAGCCTTTCATTATTTTAGATTATTAAAGTTTACATCCACTGGGTTCATGGAAACCCTCTGTCCTGTGGGTCAAACCAGTCAGTAATGTTACGGATGTAGTCAAGGCCTGGGGCTAGTCCGCTGCTTTGTTAGGTGGTGCTGCTATGGCTGATGCCGTTAAGAGAACGAGAGACTGGCTGGCTCTGTTGTGTAGAGGGATGGAGACATTTAATCGTGGTTTGGTGGAGTGGAGTAGTGAGGAGAGAGGGTTGCTGTGGTCATTGAGGGGAGGGCGAGGGTGGTGGGGTTGTCTTGATGGATCACTGGAGAGGAGACTCAGACAGACCTTTTGGATTGGTTAGTCCGGAGAGCGTCTGGTCTCTGGCAGCAGTGGAAGCAACCTGTTATGCTGTCTGTCTTGACTACTGTCAACCACAGAGACAGCCTGCACAGTTCTTTACTCATGTCTTCACTGTCCATCATGGTGTCTTTGCTCTAAGAGAGAGCGAGAGATCCACCCACTTAGTCAATGTCTGCTCCATTAGGTGCTTTGGATACTTGTTGTGCCTGAATGTCTTGAATCTGTAGTGAACTGTTGCGCTCCACCGCTGTCCGCACCACGCTGTCAAATCCCTTTTCCAAGCATAATGTGTCTTCCATGTAAAACTCCTGAATGCAGCACGTCAGTAGCCCACTGCTCATAGTTCCAGAGAACTGCTTCAGGAGTGGGAATTGGGTTGGTTCATATTCTTTCCATGTACAGAGTGGTGTTTACCCCATTAAGGAACTGAAACCCCCTGCAGGCTCTCAGCTGTGGTGTGCAGAGGAGTTTAACAAGAGAGAAGCATCATAACACAACTCTCAGGAACACACACACACACACACACACACAGGGACACGCTCACATCAAACGCTCGCACACACACACGCATCCCAGTCAGAAATGCGCAGAAATACACATCCCAGTCAGGAACACAGTCTCTCTCTCACACACACACACACACAACAAAATCTAATAAAATGTGATTTGTCTCATGCTACGTAAACAACAGGTGTAGACTAACAGTGAAATGAATACTTACGGGTCCTTTCCAACAATGCAGAACTTAACGCGTAACGCACACATCATAACACTTACTCCCATGTGTGCAAACCTGCTGGGTCTGACTATGCACAAGTCAACCCCCGTACTCCGTAAAAAGGCAGAAAAACATCTTGAAAAACTGTTTGAGAAATTGCTGACATTGTTTCGGGGCTGCTTGCCTCCACTCACACTTCAATCAAAAGTGAATTGTGGTAGCTGTATCGGTGTGATGATCTGGGCCAGTGAGCAGGGTTCTTAAGGACTGCTGGAGAGGGGGAGGTGTCTCCTTGCTGTCTGAACAACATGCCTCAACAGGCCCAACTCCTTTACCACTTCTCAGAGGAAACACACACACACACAGGCACGTCATGTGACTGGAGTCACTATAGAAACACCAGGATTATAATCCTCAAAGGGATATATCTGCACTTGTAGGAGGAGACGCTAACAGGTGCGAAATAATTTCTCACTGCTTACTTAATAAACTGCTTCACATTTGCAAGTAAGTTGTGAGAGAGCTTTTAGCCCTCATAAGGAATGTTTGATTATAGATGGTCAAGTATTGCAATCATGTTGGTCATTTATATATATTTTTTCTAAAGACTCATTATACACTGAGTACAAAACACCAGCTTTTTCCATGACATAGACTTACCAGGTGAAAGCTATGATTATTGATTATTCACTTGTAAAATCCACTTCATTCAGTGTAAATGAAGGGGAGGAGACAGGTTAAAGAAGGATTTTTAAGCCTTGAGACAATTGAGACATGGATTGTGAATGTGTGCCATTCAGAGGGTGAATGGGCAAGGCAAAATATTTAAGTGCCTTTGGACAGGGTATGGTAGTAGGTGCCAGGCGCACCAGTTTGTGTCAAGAACTGCAACGCTGCCGGGTTTTTCCATGCTCTGTTTCCCGTGCGTATCAAGAATGGTCCACCACCTAAAGGCCAACTTGACACAACTATGGGAAGCATTGGAATCAACATGGGCCAGCATCCCTGTGGAATGCTTTCGACACCTTGTCCATGCCCCAGACGAATTGAGGCTGTTGTGAGGGCAAATTGGGGGGGGGGGGGGGGGGGGGGGGGGGGGGGGGGGGGGGGTTGTTAATGTTCTCTACACTTTGTACTCTAGTGGTTTGGTGAGGAAACAAACAAAAACATGAAGTCCCTTGGGACGTCATCCACAAACCCCAAGTTTGCGACTCTCCATTGAGTCTGTTCCATTTCCTTGTCTTTAAATATGGCCAAGACTCCTCGCTCTCCTCTTCCTTAGTCATAGAAAGCAGAGGAATTAGATTATGGTTGAATCAATGCAGCCCGGGGCAGTAAATGTGATTTAGTCTGGGTTAGCTCTGCTCTCTGATCGGGTTAGAGACGGTCTGTGTCTGCTGCTGGTCACTGTCCTCAGACACTCAAGGGTAGAGGGGTAGAGAGAAAGTGTGTGTATACCGGCCAGGGATTCCCTGTAAGATGCATTCACACTTACGCAGACATGTAAACACATGCATTCACTATGGCTGGCACAATAATTGTGCAATCGACAATTATGGACAATAAACGGGGGGGGGGGGGGGCATAATAGTCTTTAATATATTAATTTTAGGACGAGGGGGATTTGAACATTTTAAGTTTTATATTTCCATGAAGCGGGTTGTCGGGAGTAAAAGCTTCAAGAAAGTATGTTGTAGCTCATATTTGAAGATTCATTACAAGCACACATATTTTCATTACTCATTTGCATGAATTATTCGTTACCCCAAATTCTGTAATTGTCACAGCCCTAGCATTCACACACACACACACTCATACCCACATGACACCTGGTCATGTGTCTGTTTGGCTGGCGTCTCCACCACCCACAGCCTGCTGCTGTAGTGTGAATGCTCTACTCTACTGATTAGTGCTGTCTCTGTCTGTTTCTATCAGCTTCATCTACATACTGAGGTTTAGTGTGTCTGTCAGAAGTTAACCCGTCCTTCAAGGGGCATATCATCGTCTTTTGACCCTCTAGTGGGGTCATGAACTCTGTATGACAACAGGTTGTCAGCAGGCCTTTTGGGTCAGACAAAAGGAGAACTAAGGTGCCTGACTCCATTTGGCCATAGCCTGGAGGGTATTTTCTGCCCTGCCTCGGCGCTGTACGGCTGGCCTAACTAGCGAAGGCCCCTTTCCTCTCGGTGGAAACAGTCTGTCGTAGCAGAGACTGGAATAGGAGGGGAGGGGAGGTGGGTGGAGGGGAGGGGAGGTGGCCTCTGTTATTTTCAGTCCATTGTGTCTACTTCCTGTGGGCCAGTGGTTATTGGAGCAGGGTGTTGCAGACTTGACGGAGGGGGGGAGGAAAGTAACCAGACTTGGTCGACTCGACACTCGCTGGCTGGCAAGCAGCTTGGACGACTAGCTACCTCGCTCCGGTCTTCGCTTCTCTATACTCGTCTCCACTCAGAATCGCACCACAAGGTAAAACATTGCTCCTGACTTGGTTGGCGTACTAGTGGCAGCCATGTTTTCCTCTTGTGGTTTGCTATGCAGGTTTTGAACTTGTTGTTGGGGAAGCTGTTCTAACCACCCATGTCTGACGGGTAACACCTGCCCTCACTCGATGCCTATGGTGCAGAGTTCTTTCAAGTTAGACGTTGTATGTTATTGTCTGTCCGCGGCTTGTTATCAGTTGCTTGTGGACAGTGTTGGACGGCGCCACTAAAAAGCCACTAACACGGGAGACCGGAAGTGGGCGGTGGAAGTGTACCATCTGCCCTCACTCTTATGTAAGGTGAAGCCTCCTCCAGGGCGGCCATTGTGGGCGACATGTATTATTTGAAGACTAGGAGAGGAAGCTGGGTAGTACCTGTGGTAATAACAGGCAATAACACTCAATAAAAGCCTATCTGTCTGGTAACATTGGGCTAAACAGTAGGCCTTTCTCAAGGAAGCTAACTCTCATTGGGTTTACTTGGATGTTCATGTAAATGGGGTTATTGAGTTTGTAACATGCAGTATACATTATATTATCTAACCTGTGTAATCAGTGTGTGAATCCGTTCCGCTCTGTGCTGCATTGAGACAGCCAAATGGCACACTTGTGGAGTTGTGAGGGCCCTAAGGGGACATGGATGGACAGGACATCCCCAGAGGGACAGGACATCCCCACACTCCCTGCCGCGTGACAACGGAGGCAAAACAGGAAGTCTTTCTGCCCAGTGTGTGTGTCGGGAACAGATGACCAGGAAGATGAAAGAGGAGAAGAAGAAATGCCAACAAAGTGGAAACATCCAGCAGTAAGGATGTTTTTCCTTGTGTGTTTGTCTCTCGTTCTCCGCTCTCGCTCTCTGTCATGTTTTTCTCTCTTCTAAAAGACCCTGTTTCCTGGTAAACAGAGTGGGATGTATTTGGTTTGGCGTTAGTACCTACTGTTTAGTCAGTCGTTGTGTTTGAGAACTGTGACTTTACCATGCTCTCTCAGCCGTGAACGATGTGAAATCAACCAACACGTTAATGTTTAAGCCCACTCACTCATAGTTAATGCTTTACCCGCCCTAGGCCTATGCAGCCGAACCTGGACTGACTTGAGCTATACATACTGGGAGGATGTGGTGGGGAGGGAGGGTTTCTCCACTCTGGCAACCCTGTCTGTCGCTTGGGGTTTCGGGTTGCAGGTGGTGCAGAAAAACGAACCAGTTGAAGAGGAAGATAAAAACGGTCCTCGGGTTTCTAAAACCAGGCCATTCCCACGGGACCACTGTTACTGTTCAGGGCTATTGATCTCTCTCTCTCTCTCTCTCTCTCTCCGCCCCTCTAATTCTCTCTCTACCCCCTCTTTCTTTCTCTTCCTCTCCTAATGAATGATTGTGGCCTGACCCCTGACGGAGAGCTCCTCATATTCCCACCCTGAGAGAGCTGAGACGGCCCAGTAACAGTCAGTCAGTCTCAGTAGTAACCTAGCCTAGCCGTCACAGCAGCAGTAGTATGGCGTTGGATCCCAGCTAGCCAACACTCCCACAGACAGACCGGTAAGAGCTAAAGCACTCAGTTATCTCAACTGGGAAGAAGCAGAATATGTTCTAGTGGCCTTCCTTAACTGGGAAATAAGTTAAAGTAGTGCACACTTGTTGTCCCACCACTACAAGAAAGCCTTTGAAGAAGTGTGTGTGCACTGTTTGGCTGGATATCAGGGCTATCAAACATGGGTTTGTATTCTTTGGACTGTCAGTGTTGAGGGTGGTTGGGAGATTTGAGGTCCGATGGTGACGGCCCTCGCTGGGTGAGTGAGACTGGGATGGCTGAGGGAGGGGAGGCTTGTGGTGATCCAGGATCCTCATTATGGTAGATCGATACACAGTGATCCCAGCCAGCCAGCCAGCCAGCCAGCCAGTGCAGCTCAGGGTCTGGCTACAGCACCATATTGGAAGGCTTTGTAGATGGGATGATCTCTATGCATCAACACACCCAACAGGACATGCAGTAGTAAGGTGAGGATGCTTCTCTTTCCATTGATTATGTGAAGGTTTTTTTGGGGCTGAGTACTGTACCCTGGCTGTTGGTCTCTTCATTGTTAACGTCATATGAATACAAGATGAGAGAAGTTGAGCACCTTTTTACAGTTTGTTTCACCGGGATAGGGTGTTTTTTAGAATACTCCTCTCTCTCGCAACATCGCAACAGTCATCATTAGTCATTCTTAGTTTCAGCAAAGGCAAGTGTTTTATGAACTGTGCGTTGTGGTTTTTGGGTTCGCCATATTGTCCAGTCTGTCTCCTCCATTGTTATTGTGACCTCCATGTGTATGAAGACTTACGCTGATTCCATGCCTTTTTCTGTTGCTGTTAGCAGTGCTCTGCATAAACTGCAGGCTATTTTTACAGCTGGCCTTTCCCTTAGAGAGACTCCTTATGTAGCCCCCTGCCAATGTATTTCCAGGGGGAGGAATTCACAAGTGTTTAAGGTCACAGTATATGATGACGACCGTTAGGTGGAATGGCCGTTTTCCTTCTGATGTTGGCCCTTATTCAGAAGAACCCGTCCACATTTGGAACTTGTCTCCTGGCTGTTTGTACATCTCTGTTTTACTGACCAGTGTAGAAAGGCATGAATAGAGAAAGAGTTGGATGTGATCTTAGTTTTGAGTCCTTGTCCCCACGAGGATGAGTATCTCTACAGTGAGAGAGTAATAGCTAAGGTCTGTTGATAAACAGTGTGAGGATGAGAGCATCTACTCAGAGCAGAGGGGTGTGTGTGTATATATATACTCCAACGCAGGATCAAGGAGTTAGCCTGCTAACTTGCCTAAATATTCTGAAATAACTTCTTTATTTTTTATTTTTAGAAAGATCAGCTTGACATGGGCATGGTCTACTTAACTAAGTTCAGCGTTCTTTTTCTTGAGTTATTTCTGGTTGTTTATCATAGTTAGCTGGCTGACTCATTGATCCTGCTTTGTAATGTACCCCTCTGGCTGTAGCCTACATCTGGCATGGTTGAAATGGTTGTTGTTGTTTACAAGGTCACTGTAATAGGTCACGGGTGCTCCTCAGCCCATTCCTCCTCCATGGCTTTCCTTACCAGTAAGACTTTATTTTTTTCTCTCTTTCGCGCTCTCTTTTGCTCAAACACACACAGGAATAGAGGGGGATGATCCATGATTCATATTAGCCGAGGGATGTGTAATGTAAGTGTGTGGCCTCCTCAGCCCTGCCTCAGTGTCTCCCCTGTCTCCACCTTAATCAAGCCTTCCGCTGGCTCACATATCAGCTCAGGTGCTGGGGATAGGGACTAGGGACTGACTAGGGTCTCTGTAGAGTGGTTGTGTTAGGGCTATGGGCAATCAATCTGGTTCTATGGTGGTTTTCTTAGAGACAGCATTACCTTATGACCTCATACTGGATGTGCTAGTCTCCCCCATTTGTGGTTTTCAAATAGGGTTTTCATTTCTCCTGCTTGTGATGTGGGAGAGTAGGCTTTATTGGAAGCGAAATTTTTTTCAACTGAAGTTTTATGAATGATCTCATTTGTCAAATTAATCACGATGGGTTGGACAAATGTTTTTATTTTTCTTCATGTTTTCATTGTAACGCCTCAAATTAGCCAGTTAAACAGAGCAATTTATGCAGTGATGGAAAGAAAGTGAGAAGGTATAAAAAGCAGCACCTTAGTCAGTATGCACAGAGTTGCAGTCTAGGCTGTCATGCGTGACATCTTCTGGGTGCTTGGCAACGTCACTCGCTGTGTGCCTTTTTTTTAAAGGGCCATTCGCATTCTATTTGGACAAAAGTCCCCTTGCCCCTCCTATGTGTTCTAAATGAGCGCATACACTTTATGTGCCCATAGAATATTCTGTTAAAGGCAGGCAAAACCTTTGCTCCAACCACTCAGCCCCCTGTTTCAATCAATTATCTGGGTTTGTTTTTTCAATATGAACTCTCTTTTCAGTTCATACTAGTGCATTTCATACCAGTCAGTCTACACCAGTGGACTTGAGAGGACCACAGTCCGCCCCAGTGACTCCCCACAGTAAGAGCAGAGACATATATTAAGTGTTTGGCCAGGTTTTACATCGGCTGCCATGTTGGCGCCTTCAGTCTCTACATTTTCTTGACGTAACAATACGAGAGTGCCCCTGACAATTTGCTATGAAATGACCCGCTGTAAACAAGCAAAACAGCAGTGAATTTAACTGATGTTTTTAATAATTTATATTCGGGATAATGTGTATCCAAGTCTGTACTGTGTTGTGGTGTCAACAAATTGCACATGTGCTTTCACTGGGCATCTGCATAGGTTTAGAAAACTATCAGAAATAAACAGCACAACGCCCAAGTGTCAATTATCACCTAGCAACGGCTATGGAGGAGAAAGTGGCGGAACGTTCAGACAGAAACTGCATTGGCAAAAGTCTTTATATACTGTATTAGTATTTTTTGTAAATCTATACATTTTTGTATTTTACCCCCCTTTTTCTCCCCAATTTCGATCTTGTCTCATCGCTGCGACTCCCTAATGGGCTCGGGAGAGGCGAGACATGACCCGCCTGACTGTGCTCCTTAACACCCGTCAGCTTAACCCGGAAGCCAGCTGCACCAAGGTGTCGGAGGAAAATACAGTTCAACTGGTGACCAGAGTCAGCCTGCAGGCACCTGACCCGCCACAAGGAGTCACTAGAGCGTGATGAGCCAAGTAAAACCCCTCCCCTTACTTGGATGGCGCTGGGCCAATTGTGCGCCGTCCTATGGGACTCCCGGCCACGGCCGGTTGTGGCACAGCCCGGGAATGAACCCGAGTCTGTAGTAACTCCTTTAGCACTGCAATGCAGTGCCTTAGACCACTGCGCCGCTCAGGAGGCCCATATATGGGTCTTTCTATAAATAATGGAGCCAATGTGTACTTAGAGGAATATATGCATCCTTTAAGCAGGGCTCATACAGACAAAGTCAAATTCAAGGACTTTCAGGAACTTTTTCAAGCGCTTAATTTTCAAGGACCTCAATGTTATACAACTGGGCCCCCCTCCCCCCAAAAAGCATGTTAAAAGTGTAAAGAAAGTAGGCCATTACCACTAAGAATAATGCATTTTTTAGGCATTGTCAATGCATTGATATTCAATTTATTATTACGTTCTAAAATAAGTGAGAATAATGTGGACATTGCCTGACTAAATAGATTGGATGCATGGCAAGGTTTTTTTTCTGTAGCCTATGTGGCTGACACAGTCACACACAATAAACCCATTAATTTGACCATTTGAATCTCACCATCATTTCCCCCCCAAAAAACTATTTTTTTAAATTGAAGGATTTGTATGGAACGCCAAGTTGAAGCCAACATTAGATGTTGTCGTCCTCAATAACCACACGTTGTTTTATCAACACCTTTACATTGAAGCTGCGAGGGAAAAAAAGTGGCTAAAAACGTCTCTTTTCAAACGGATCAAAAATTAAATCATGGATAATTATTAGAAAGCAGAACTTATACATTGTCTACAATTCAAACACCTAATTGAGGAAATGTCATATATTTTCAAGGTAGGTCTATTCAGTACATGAATTTCCACTCTGATCAGAGTGAGGGAAGCAGCAGAAAAGTTCATTTTTAAGCTACTTTCAACTGGAGCTGATAAAGCATAAAGGAGAGGAGGTAGACAGGTGGCGCTCTAGCAGGGGCTGTGGTGTGTGTGTGTGTGTGGGCTACTGTGCGTGTGAGCGAGTGACATGGGGAACAGGGAGGAGGGAGGGAGAGACGAGAGGCCGTAACCAACCAATCAGACTCGTGCTACAGTAGACTAATACTATCCTCCTGCAGTCTTCCTGCAGTCATCATGCCAATTCCACGCTCCCTCAACTCGAGACATCTGTGGCATTGTGTTGTGTGACAAAATTTCACATTTTAGAGTAGCCTTTTATTGTCCCCAGTACAAGGTGCATCTGTGTAATGATCATGCTGTTTAATCAGCTTCTTGATATGCCACACCTGTCATGTGGATGGATTATATTGGCAAATGAGAAATGCTCACTAACAGGGATGTTTACAAACATTTTAGAGAAATAAGCCCTTTGTGCATATAAAACATTTCTGGGATATTTTATTTCTGCTCATGAAACATGGGACCAACACTTTGTTTTGCTTTTATATTTTTGGTCAGTGTAAGACTGAGTAAGAGGGGGCTGTGCTCTGTTAATGGGTAGTGTTTGGCGACCAGGCCCGGGAGGAAACCAACCATGCAGACCGTGCCGTCTCCAACCTCTTTTATTGACCGTGCAGGAACAGGACCATAAACTGCACAGGAAGGAAGACTCTGCTGGCCCAGGATTCAGGAAATTGGTTGAAGTCTAAAGATGTGACACTGGCTGGAAAAATAATACAATCCTGCTTTTATATCTGCAAGGAATGTGGATGTGTCTTACTGAGAAGCAAAGGTCTTTGTCTTTAAATTTTGGTCTTTTAGTTAGTGGTGTTGCTGAGTTGTTGTTTTTTTTTGTCATTTTTGTGGTTGTGGTTAGGCCTTTGAAGGTCATGGAATGACCGCAGTCACTAACAAAAGTTTGAATAGTATTTTACATGTTTTCATACATTCTCTCCTCCTGACTGCATGTCATTCTCTGCTCCTCCTGACTGCATGTCATTCTCTCCTCCTGACTGCATGCCATTCTCTGCTCCTGACTGCATGTCATTCTCTCCTCATGACTGCATGCCATTCTCTGCTCCTCTGCTCATGACTGCATGCCATTCTCTGCTCCTCTGCTCATGACTGCATGCCATTCTCTGCTCCTCTGCTCATGACTGCATGCCATTCTCTCCTCCTCTGCTCATGACTGCATGTGCTGATGCTGCAGGGAGGGGGCGTTGCATAGGCAACCAAATACTTGTTTGCTGCAACACCTTGCTTGTTTCAGCAAGGAGCAACAAAGTTTCATGTTGTAAAGAGTCCCATGTTACCGTGGTAATGGACTGAACCGCATGAATGCCCAGCCTTCCCCTTCAGTCAGACTGTCTTCTTCAATAATCGTCGGTTACACGATTTTACAATAATTGTGCCATCCCGAGCAACCAGGCCCAGGAGGAAACCAACTCGAGCACAGGAAGGAAGACACTCAGCTGGCCAAGGATTCAGGAAATGGGTAGAAGTCTATGTGACACTAGGTATGTTTACAAGCATTCTAATAATTCAATATTAAACTGATTATGGCAGAGTATGGCTTTAGTCACGCAAACACCTTCATCTGCTTATCTTAATCGGCGTAAGGTCTTAAACGAAGTAAGCAGTTCGCCTATTTAAAAACAAAAACACCTCTTTCTGATTAATCTTTTGAATCATTATCATTGAGTTAACGCAAGCCTCCCTGTTATGAAGTGAGTTCAGAAAAACGGAAAGTATGCATCTTAGGGTGTTTTCACACTTGGTCAATTTCAGCCAATTGTTGTCAACTCTGCATGTGCACATGGATAGCTTAATTTGTTGTGCATTGTGAGCACTCCATTTTGAGACGTGGTCTGAGTTCGGTTCACTTAAATTCCGAGGTCTGGAATCCCTTTTTTTAGGACAATGTGAACACACAGATCCCCAGGTTCGTATTATTCCTGCACCACACACACACACACACACACACACACACACACTAGACTACTGCAACACTGTTTCCCTTGCCATAAACACTCACATTGGTGCCACAAAAGAGAGGAAATGTGCTGTTTTTGGATATTGATTAACGGTTGTCAAGGATGCACAGAATTTTCAAAACTATGTATGTTTTTAGTTCAAGATGATTTGTTAGCAGTATAAGATCTATAGTATAGGCTTAGAGGGCTTCATAAGCTGTTTATTCTGTTGTGGGGTTTGAATAGTGTGAAGACGACATATTTGATGAGAATCACATGGGATTTAAAATCTTCTCTAGCTCTAGTTGTCACATACAAACTTTATATGTCCGAACTGCCAATCAAATGGTCTATAACATGGTCACTGTGGTAGAACGTTTATTTTGATTTGTACTTTTTGTTGTTGTTGTTGTATTTATTCAAGGCCCATCAGGTAGCTTCATTTCAGATCTGTCCATGTAAACAGGATTATTAGGGAAATCGTTCCTCTTGCAAAGCATGTAAACGTGTCTTACTGAAAAGGGAAGTGGATACCTAGTCAGTTGCACAACTGAATGCATTCAACAGGAATTTGTTTTCGCAACCCCTCTGAATCGCCCGGGTGTTAACTGCTTTGCTCAAGGGCAGAACAGCAGATTTTTCTACCTTGCTGGCTCTGGGATTTCAACCAGCGACCTTTCGGTTACTGGCCAGAAGCAAGGTTTTTGTCTTTCAGTTTGTCTTTTAGTTGCTGGTAGCATTTGTGGTTCTGATAAGTCTTGTGTATTTCATAAACGATGACCATATCCTCGTTCTCAAGAGGAGGAAAAGAGACCGTCCATATTAGAGAAACTCCCCCCATGACTGCTAAAGTCAGTAATCCAGTGAAAAAAAAAAAAACCTTTATAGTGGAATGGGAACTGGTGGGGGTGTGTGTGATTTGCTTTTCAGAGATGCTCTTGGGTAACTATTTCACTCTTTCCAAGTGTGTGTGGGTGCACTCACATTTTTGAACACACACACACCACCCCTGCCTGTGTCTGGCCCTCCCCCTCTGATTTAGTGGTGGGTTGGTGGTTAGTGTCTGCTGCTTTCTGCTGTGTGCTGCTGGCTGTTAAAGAGGGTCTGGGACCACCTGATTACACTACACAGGAAGTCAGAGGAGGGAGAGGTCACACACTGCACCTCTCGATAAAGACAGGAGGAGAGCAGACAACACTCTCTCACACTTTAACCAGACGCTCAAGGAGACGCTTCAAAACCCCACGCAGCACTTGTAAGGTACGGGAACGGGAACGCTGTCTCTCCTGTGTGCTTGTTTGGACAGTGTTTCAGCCAGGGGAGGTAATATCAAATACCTAGAGATGTGTGTGTCTGCGCGTGTGTGTGCAAGGTTTTCTGGGAGAGGCCAGGTGAGATGACAAACTCACCTGTGGAGTGTGTGTGTGTGTGTTAGACAGTGGAGCAGCATGGGCTGAAACTCTCACTCGTCTGTGGTGGAAGGTGTTTGGGGTGGAAGAACGTGGTCACAGAGTGGTCAAGAGGTGTTTGCGGTCTCCTTTTGGCTTGATCTCTCTCGATGTAACACAAGCTTCTGTTCTGCTCCTGCTGCTGTGTATATGACAGTGTCTGTCTCGTTGACTTTGGGCGACGTGAGAGGCTGGCGTAACGAGCACCAGGCAGCCATACTTTAACTGAACAAATAGACCCAGATGTTTGTTCTATTCAGTTGTTGGAGGGAATACTATTACATCCACTCATGTTAGCGCAGTATTTTATTACTGATTTGAAAACCAATGTCTTTACAATAGCTGTGATCCGATATGAAACACTTGCCACCTTGTTGTTTAAATATTTTATTTGACCTCTTATGTCTGTTTATGACATGAACGGTGCCAGCAGTTTAGATGTTTGAATTCCCCTAAAGACTGTGCCAGGTTGGACAGAGCCAGAGGCACAACGTGTGCTGGTCACTCTATGCTGACAGTGCTAGCACAGAGACACCATTTTCTCTCTCTCTCTCTCTCTCTCTCTCTCTCTCTCTCTCTCGATCTCTCTCTCTCTCGATCTCTCTCTCTCTCGATCTCTCTCTCGATCTCTCTCTCGATCTCTCTCTCGATCTCTCTCTCGATCTCTCTGTCTCCGTCTGTCTCTCTCACAATTTCAATTCAAGGGGAAACGTATATTAACATTGCCAAAGCAAGTGAAATAAATAATAAAAATTAACAGTAAACATTACTCACAAAAGTTCCAAAAGAATAAAGACATTTCAAATGTCATTATGTGTGTACATACAGTGTTGTAATGATGTGCAAATAGTTAAAGTATAAAAGGGAAAATAAATAAACATAAATATGGGTTGTATTTACAATGGTGTTTGTTCTTCACTGGTTGCCCTTTTCTTGTGGCAACAGGTCACAAATCTTGCTGATGTGATGCACACTGTGGTATTTCACCCAATAGATATGGGAGTTTATTTTTAAAAAAAATCTAAATCTTTGTGGATCTGAGGGAAATAAGTCTCTAATATGGGCATACATTTGGCAGGAGGTTAGGAAGTGAAGCTCAGTTTCCACCTCATTTTGTGGTCAGTGTGTACATAGCCTGTCTTCTCTTGAGAGCCAGGTCTGCCTACTGTGGCCTTTCTCAATAGCAAGGCTATGCTCACTGAGTCTGTACATAGTCAAAGCTTTCCTTAAGTTTGGGTCAGTCACAGTGGTCAGGTATTCTGCCACTGTGTTCGCTCTGTTTAAGGCCAAATAGCGTTCTAGTTTGCTCTGTTTTTTTGTTAATTCGTTCCAATGTGTCAAGTAATTCTCTTTTTGTTTTCTCATGATTTGTTCAGGTCTAATTGTGTTGCTGTCCTGGGGCTCTGTGGGGTCTGTTTGTATTTGTGAACAGAGCCCCAGGACCAGCTTGTTTAGGGGACTCTTCTCCAGGTTAATCTCACTGTAGGTGATGGCTTTGTTATGGAAGGTTTGGGAATCGCTTCCTTTTAGGTGGTTGTAGAATTTAACGTCTCTTCTGGATTTTGATCATTAGCGGGTATCTGCCTAATTCTGCTCTGCATGCATTATTTGGTGTTTTACGTTGTACAGGGAGGATATTTTTGCAGAAGTGTCTCAATTTGGTGTTTTGTCCCATTTTTTGTGAATTCTACCTCGAATGTTACGTTCCTTTTGATGGCATAGAAGGCCCTTCTTGCCTTGTCCTTCAGATTGTTCACAGCTTTGTGGAAGTTACCTGTGTCGCTGATGTTTAGGCTGAGGTATGTATAGGTTTTTTTGTGCTCAAGGGCAACAGTGTCTAGATGGAATTTGTATTTGTTTTACTGTCAGAGCCCATGTCTGACAGAATCTGTGCAGAAGATCTAGGTGCTGCTGTAGGCCCTCCTTGGTTGGTGACAGAAGCACCAGATCATCAGCAAACTAGACATTTGACTTCAGATTCTAGTAGTGTGAGGCCGGGTGCTGCAGACTGTTCTAGTGCCCTCGCCAATTCATTTATATATATGTTGAGGGTGGGGCTTAAGCTGCATCTCTCGCTCTCTCTCTCTCTCTCTCTCTTCTCTCTCTCTTTTATTCTCTGGCTCTGTGTGTCTGTCTGCAGGGGCGGTTGGCCCGCACCTTGTACCTCTCTCTCTTTGTCTCTCCTCTCTCCCTGGTTTCCTGTCTGGCCAGGGAGGACTGTTAGGACACACACAGACTCCCACTGATTAGAACAGAAACAAGGGAGGCTTGTTCTCACCCCAGAGGAACCTTGAATGGACCCTGGGCAACCTTTGAGCAACCTGTGGGCAAAGAGAGATCTGTGGATCCTGCCTTGTTTGCCACAATATACTGTTACACCGCATTGTGGCAGTTAGGTAGTTTTGTAATGGAGTTTTGACACACTGTGACAGTTACCTTCTCTAGTAGAATTCTATGTGAAAACACTGTTCAATGTAACAGCACCAGTATCATCATTCAGTTGTTTTCTTTCCCCAAACCTCTACAGGTGCCATACTCTTGTCTTCACATGTCACGGGTCTGTATGTGTGCACAATTTACCTTTAAAAGCAGATCCAGGACCTCTTATGTTGTTGTTGTTGCTAGTGATTAAAGTGACAGTTGCTGGTAGGCAAAGCTGATCCCAGGTCATGTGTTGATGTCAGTGAAAAACAGGAGAAGGGACTGACCACCACTCTCCAGGCAGCTGGACCTCAGGCATGCCTGCCTGCTGCAGATGGAAGTCCCCTTTCCCTCCAGCGGGGGAGGGGATGACGCCAGGACAGACACTCAGCCAAAGGGCATACACACTGCTCGAGCGTCAACTGGCCTTCACTGACCGCCATATTATCTCTGGTGGTCTACGAGGATGTAAAAATAGATGTTTAGCAGCAAGAATCCTAGACATGCCCAGAAAACAAAGACTTGATTTATGCAAGCTGCTGGGCTAAGCATAGAGAGGCTTTTGTGCCCCCACCCCCCAAACCTCCCGCCAGCTCCCTCTCTCTCTCCATCCAGACCTCATCACCAAGGCTGCGAGCGCCAAAACCTCTGACGCTCTCTAATTCTCTTCTCTAAGAACGGGCATTGTTCGGGATGGCCTTGGGGTCCTTGCTGATTGGCTTGGCGTACCGCAACAGTGTACGCCATTGCGTTTGTTTATAACCACTCATGTTGGACTGCAGCGTCATTCAGAATGTGTGGTTGGTTTCAGGACATTTTTGCGTAAGCAGAGAGCTATTGCACAATTTTTTTTGGAACGTTTATCCTTATCTCGTGGTGGGGGTTTATTCTCACAAGTGTGCTTTCATGTCTAGTTCTACTAATACTATTTCCAGTCATTACTGGTAGGCTTGACTAAGCCCAGTTACTTGTAACTCTGCTTTTAAAGAGAACAGCATACTATGAATGCCAGAGCCAGTGGTATTGCAACTGAATGAGTCTTCCGATCTGTCACAAACAGTGGCGGCTTGCTGGGAGGAGCTCTCCCACCAGCCTCCCCTGGTCACAAACACGGAACAGGAAAAGTTCCAGAATGGCTCCTCCCACTCTTTCCCTTTTCCCCAGCACTGTTACAAAGGTAAAGTCCCCTGGCCTGCCTGCATCTGTAAGAAGAACAACAAATGCTCCACTACGCGGAAAGCCCCTTAGAATCTATGCTACATATGTTCTGAAACGCACTTGATTAGAACACATGCTTGCTGGGCAAACAAGATCTCAACGAGTCTCTTATTCTGTTGAAATGACCTGCGTTTGCACGGCGCCATCTTTGTTTGTGTGGACCTTCAAAGAACAGTTCCTGCATTCACAGTCTGGAAAAGCAAAACATTATCCCAGGCAAACCAACCGACGAGTGAGAGTTGACCGCAACGTATCGCTGTGTGGTTTAATAAGAAGGGCCAATGACGTGCGAACACCGTGGACGTGTGTTCTGTGGCTTTTCCTCTTCCTTTCTATATCCTTGTGCTGGAGCGGAACCCGACTTGACGACAAACAGACCTGTTTGTTCAAGCTAGATGGAGCAGGATAGAGAGCGAGAACGAGACAGATTTACAGGCAGAGCTGAGAGAGGTTGTTGCTGTCGAATGGGGGGTGGCGGCTGAGTGCTTGGTTCTCGGGTTACCGCACCTGACGCCTCAGCTAGCTACCTGCTCCATTCTCCCTGTATTAAGACTCCACTCTATTCACCATAACACATGTCTGGAACAGAGGCTGCTACTGTTTAGTCAGGGCTAGAGAGATGCCTCTCTGGTTTGAGTCTCTGCCTGGTCTTTTCCCCTTGGACGACTGACTGCTCTTTGTTTCTGCATTGCTTAGTTAGGCTATGTATTCCATGTGAGGGGTTTGGTCATATGTCACCTCGAAGTGACAGTCTGGAAGAAAAGCACTCGCTGTCCGCAGACTGGCTGGCCTGAAAATATGTAACCCCATTCTTTGTTAGCATCAGCAGGCCATCTTGTTATTTGTTATGGCATCATCGATACCCTGACCTCTCCACTCCTCTCCCTCCTCCACGCTCACTCCTGCGTCGTTCTCTCCCTCTCTCTGTCTCTCTCTGGGCTTGGAGAGGAACAAACGGGGAGGCTGTTCCCAGCCGGGGATGAGTCAGTGCAGCTGGAGCTGCAGGTCACACGCCCCCGGCGCCCTCTCTCTCCCTCCTCTCTCTTTCTTCATCCCTCCTCTGCCAAGATTGATTTTGCTGGGCCCAGCAGCGCTACATGCTAACACACCCAAAGCCACTGAGGGAGCTATGCTAGGCTTATACTGCTAACAACCACACCAGAGTCACTGAGCTAGGCTAGTATAATTCTAAAAACATGTGCAACAGGAGTTGTGCCAAAGCAACGCTACAAATGCATAATCGCTGTTAGCTAATACCAAACACAGAAAAACTGAATACATCTATTGCATTCCACAAGTCAGATTTTAAGCAGAGAGCTCTATGCTAACGCTAACAACGATCTGAGTAAGGGATGATTCCAGGCTAATACTGACAACTAACTCAAAGTCATGGGAGCAAATGGTTCAGGATACTTCAGACGTTTCCTTTCATAAATCAACAGACTTTAATATGGTACGCTTTTGTCAGTCTCTCCCTTTTGAAACGCTTATCAGAAAATATGTTTATGATTACATCATTATTCAGGTCAAGACCATAAAACCATCTGATCTCACCGCACCCCTTACTAAGCACACACAAAGGGGGGGGGCTGAGAGAGAGGGATATTTCATGATGCACCTGCTATCTTGAGTGTAGGAGAGATGCCATAAAAATAGATGGCTGCTCCATCCATTTAAAGTTAACATATGCTCTTGTTTTGAACCAGAGAGCTTGAGAAGGCGAGGGAGAGAGAGACCACTGGACCAGAGGTATAAGGGTTGACTCATGGAGTCTATGCTCTCCACTACGCCGCGTGCTTACTGCTTAACCCATTATCCCAGCCGTTCGGACGTATAAGCCCCAGAGCTAACCACAGGGCGTGTGAGCCTTTAGGTCTTATGCAGTGCACACCGCCCTGAATATCGTCTAGGCAGATGCAGTATTCCCTATTCTGGCCCTTGGAGCAGTGGGAAGGAAGAGAATCCATCTGGGAATGACTAGATGAGGAAAGTGGCTTTTAATGTGGATGAGGATGGTGAGTTGGTTAAGGTGACATCACTCCCGTACACAAACTGAGGCTCAGCCATTAGGATGTATTTTACTGATATACAGTGGGGAGAACAAGTATTTGATACACTGCCAATTTTGCAGGTTTTCCTACTTACAAAGCATGTTGAGGTCTGTAATTTTTATCATAGGTGCACTTCAACTGTGAGAGACGGAACCTAAAATAAAATACAGAAAATCACATTGTATGATTTTTAAATAATTAACTTGCATTTTATTGCATGACAGTATTTGATCACCTACCAATCAGTAAGAATTCCGGCTCTCACAGACCTGTTAGTTTTTCTTTAAGAAGCTCTCCTGTTCTCCACTCATTACCTGTATTAACTGCACCTGTTTGAACTCGTTACCTGTATAAAAGACACCTGTCTGCACACCCAATCAAACAGACTCCAACCTCTCCACAATGGCCAAGGCCAGAGAGCTGTCTAAGGACATCAGGGATAAAATTGTAGACCTGCACAAGGCTGGGATGGGCTACAGGACAATAGGCAAGCAGCTTGTTGAGAAGACAACAACTGTTGGTGCAATTATTAGAAAATGGAAGGAGTTCAAGATGACGGTCAACCTCCCTCGTCTGGTGCACCATGCAAGATCTCACCTCGTGGGGCATCAATGATCATGAGGAAGGTGAGGGATCAGCCCAGAACTACACGGCAGGACCTGGTCAATGACCTGAAGAGAGCTGGGACCACAGTCTCAAAGAAAACCATTAGTAACACACTACGCCGTCATGGATTAAAATTCTGCAGCGCACACAAGGTCCCCCTGCTCAAGCCAGCGCATGTCCAGGCCCGTCTGAAGTTTGCCAATGACCATCTGGATGATCCAGAGGAGGAATGGGAGAAGGTCATGTGGTAAAATAGTGCTTTTTGGTCTAAACTCCACTCGCCGTGTTTGGAGGAAGAAGAAGGATGAGTACAAACCCAAGAACACCATCCCAACCGTGAAGCATGGAGGTGGAAACATCATTCTTTGGGGATGCTTTTCTGCAAAGGGGACAGGACGACTGCACCGTATTGAGGGGAGGATGGATGGGGCCATGTATCGCCAGATCTTGGCCAACAACCTCCTTCCCTCAGTAAGAGCATTGAAGATGGGTCGTGGCTGGGTCTTCCAGCATGACAATGACCCGAAACACACAGCCAGGGCAACTATGGTGTGGCTCCGTAAGAAGCATCTCAAGGTCCTGGAGTGGCCTAGCCAGTCTCCAGACCTGAACCCAATAGAAAATCTTTGGAGGGAGCTGAAAGTCCGTATTGCCCAGCGACAGCCCCGAAACCTGAAGGAACTGTATGGAGGAGTGGGCCAAAATCCCTGCTGCAGTGTGTGCAAACCTGGTCAAGAACTACAGGAAACGTATGATCTCTGTAATTGCAAACAAAGGTTTCTGTAACAAATATTAAGTTCTGCTTTTCTGATGTATCAAATACTTATGTCATGCAATAAAATGCAAATGAATTACTTAAAAATCATACAATGTGATTTTCTGGATTTTTGTTTTAGATTCCGTCTCTCACAGTTGAAGAGTACCTATGATAAAAATTAGACTTCTACATGCTTTGTAAGTGGGAAAACCTGCAAAATCGGCAGTGTATCAAATACTTGTTCTCCCCACTGTACTTTGCAAGGTAAGGCAATGGCAACGTTTTCAGCGGTCAATTGATTTGTTTTCAGCGGTCAATTGATTCGTTTTCAGCGGTCAATTGCCTTTGTAGATTGCAAACAGTGTTTCCTTTAAAACAGTACTTTTTGTGCCACAGTTTAGGAGACTTGTGAAAAAGTTAAAAGTATGAACATGTATGCACTCACTACAGTAAGTTGCTCTGGATAAGAGCGTCTGCTAAATGACAAAATCTAAAAAGAATGTAAACTTGCCCCTGATTTATTATATATTTTTCATATTGTACCAACCGACGTGCTTTCACTTATCACTAGGCAGAATAGGCTTGCGGTGTTAAATATAAGGGAGGTGGTGGTTGTTGCTAAAGGTGACTGACTGTGTGGTAGCTAGGCAGAATGCTGCAGCTGACAGAGACTGTAACCCTGTGTTGGAGGCAGTGCCATCAGCACGAGGAGTGGTTTCCTGGGACTCTGCCCTGACATGTCTGTGACACACACTGAACACACACACACATTGAACACACACCAGCGTGCCTGGCTTAGTCCTTAGATAGCAGCTGTGTGTGTTTATATGTGGAGTTGGGACAGCCGGGCTCTGGTCACACACTCTTACACAAACAGCCCCAGTAACCTCTTTAATCAGTTATGTAACCCGGTCAGTAAGTGAGTTATGATTCGTCTCATGTGGTGTTACATTGGTTCGCTACACTTATCAAGACAGATTAAACCCTTAAAGTGAATTTCCTGATTTGCTGTAGTGCATGTCCGATTCTAGTTCCAAGTTTGTTTTGTGTGTTTCTCCTGTGCTTGGCTCATGCCTGGGTGAGTCAGTTGATTACTAGGCCAATCTGTGGTATTCCTTGTCTATGAACACACCCCCACCTGGCTCAATGTGGAAATATCTGTCCTTTTATGATGAAGCAACCAAGCTAAAGTCAGCTGTAACAGCTATGTAATAGACAGCTAGTTTCCCCCGCAAGACTAGTACGATGGCCAAATCCCTGACATGTCCAAGCGAACACTTTTCCACTATTAGGACCAACCCAAGAGCTTATGGTTAGCAGTGGCTATGTGGTCAGTGGCTCCTGTTGTCATTCTAAACGGACTTGACTCCACTGTTCCAGCCCATTGAGTCTGATGGTCCAGCAAGGCACACGCTGTGCCACATTAGCCCTTGTTGGCACACGAGCCAGGGTCCAATTCACACTTACAAATGACTTCAGAATCTCCTTTTGGCACGCTCGTCAGTCGCCGGCCCTAGTATCCTAGGAACGACACCGCCCTAAATGTTCAATTGACGTTTCCCTCTTTTGCTCCAAATGCTTCTGTGGCAGGCATCCAAAAAGTCCAAGGCCTGCCTTGCTTAAAGCGAAAATATTTGTTTTAAACAAAACATTCGCCTCACCTCTGTTTTGTTAAAAAGTTAAGGGATGGACCTAGAGAAATGTAACAACTCTGCAAGAAGTGACTATCTATGATATCAAAACTATAGTTTTAACCATGTTTTGAGGCTATACAGTGATATCAACATTATAGTTAACCATGTTTTGAGGCTATACAGTGATATCAACATTAGTGTTAACCATGTTTTGAGGCTATACAGTAATATCAACATTAGTGTTAACCATGTTTTGAGGCTATACAGTGATATCAACATTATAGTGTTAACCATGTTTTGAGGCTATACAGTGATATCAACATTAGTTTTAACCATGTTTTGAGGCTATACAGTGATATCAACATTAGTGTTAACCATGTTTTGAGGCTATACAGTGATATCAACATTAGTGTTAACCATGTTTTGAGGCTATACAGTGATATCAACATTATAGTTTTAACCATGTTTTGAGGCTATACAGTGATATCAACATTAGTGTTAACCATGTTTTGAGGCTATACAGTGATATCAACATTAGTGTTAACCATGTTTTGAGGCTATACAGTGATATCAACATTATAGTTTTAACCATGTTTTGAGGCTATACAGTGATATCAACATTAGTGTTAACCATGTTTTGAGGCTATACAGTGATAGCAACATTATAGTTTTAACCATGTTTTGAGGCTATACAGTGATATCAACATTAGTGTTAACCATGTTTTGAGGCTATACAGTGATAGCAACATTATAGTTTTAACCATGTTTTGAGGCTATACAGTGATTTACATTTACATTGTTTACAAACATTGAAGTAAAACAAGCTTATATTTTGGGTTCTGATGGGTTCTGACAGTTGAACTAAAGTTAATGAGGCGTTTCTAAGTTAAGTTCTTTTAAAAACAAATCAATAAGTATACTTAATTAATTTATTAGACCAAAAATGAATGTTGCGCAATTAAGGAGTCTAGCTTTTAACTCTCAAGCCGTCCGATATGTAGAGCATATGGATCGGTTAAAGTGTGCCATTTATCAACCCTGGAGGACCATCCGTAGCCATCCGTGCTCTCAAAGGCTCTGCATGTGTAGCTACCTTCCATTGCAATATAATTAGCCCTCATAAGTGCAGGAAGAAGCTACTATGTAGTTAGCAATGATAAAGAATATATTGAACGTTAGGTTGCTGGGCTCGTATTCTCAAAGTAGGAATGCTGATCTAGGATCCAGGTCTGGCCTGTCTATGTAATTATATTCATTAAGATCTATCTAAAAGGTGAAACTGATCCTAGATCAGCAGCACTCCTACTGAAATCTGGTCTCTTCACGCTGCCGTCTTACTGTTGTTAAACACCAGCCAGCTCCTCCAGCTGTCTCGCCTCATTTCTGGCTACAGTACCGGAGCATTCCATTAATCACTGTCCTCAATGGCGGCATAATGTCCCGTTCTTCTTCTTCTCTTCCATTTCCAGATCATTCTTTGATTAGTATTAGAGCACGGTGGAACTCTCCAACCAGCTGGTGCTCTTATCCTTCTGGAATGTTCACTTTCACTATTACATCATTTTGGTTGTGCATTATGAGAGAGGTAGCCCAGTACAGTTAGACTATGTAATAGAAGTTAGTTAGTATGTTAGAACAGTCGAGGGCGGTTGCACAGAGATTAAGCCTACGCCTGGACTACTTTAAATAGAGCTTTCAATTAATATTCTACAGGAGTGGGCTTAATCTGGGGCGGTAAGTATCACTTACTTTACAGTACTAGAATAAACTAGACGCTAGGCTACATCCTGTTGTATGATGGTTTGGTATTGTTGGTGTTGGTACAGTAGTCAAAGCTTATTGGTTGCGTACACAGTTTAGCAGTTGTAGCAGATGCAGAGAAAGCTCCTAACAAAGCAGTAAAATGTCAAACAGTACTCAATAATTATTATTTATTTATATATTTCTTTCTTTCTTTACTACAAATCAAGAGATGTCGGAACGAATCCAGTTAACATCCAAATAGCACTGTAGCACTAATCCAAATGCAATCAATACGTATGTACACCGGATTAATTTACAGCAGTAGATATATTACAGTGGGCTATTTCAAGACTAAAGTATATAAATACATATGTATAGGCAGATGGTTGGGTTGTTGGCCATCTCTAAAACTCTGGGTCCCTTGTGGCCCCTAGCTATCAGGCAGGTGGTTGGATTGTTGGCCATCTCTAAAACTCTGGGCCCCTTGTGGCCCCTGTCTATCAGGCAGATGTTTGTGACTGGGGCACTGGAGCTCCAGACATTCCAGGGGGCAGCTTGATAAAGTCAAACCCAACAAAGGCCACTGTTCTCTGGATAGGAAGGCAGGGCCAAGCCCATAGCCAGGAATGTGGTGGTTGAGGGGCCCTTGCCCCACCCAATGTCTGTCCCTGTCACTCTGATTCACCCACCACACCCCATAACCAGTCTTCAATGGGGGGGGACCCCAATGTGGTAGAGTGCTTCAAGTCTACTGTATTAGCCATCTCTCCCTCTTTCTCTCTCCCTCTTTCTGTCTTTCTCTCTCTCTCTTTCTCTCTCTCTCTCTCTCTCTCTCTATCTCGTCTTCTTCCTCCTTTACCTCTGTCTATTCTCTCTCTCTACTGTTCATCCGTCTCCTTCTCAAACACTCCATCTCTCTCCCTTCTCCCCCCTCCTCTTTGTCTTTGTCTTTGGGTCAGTGGGTCCCTGATGGCAACAGTGTGACTCCACTCAGATGGCATTCCCCCGTCCAGCCCTCCCGGTCATCCCCCTCAATGGTGTCTCTGTCTGGCTGGAGGCTGGAGCAGGCACTGGGGTCTCTTCCTGCCTCATGCCCTATCAGAGGGCAGGGGAGGGTGCTCGGGGAGAGGGAGGAGTGGGGGACAGCTGCTGCACCAGGGGCCCGTCTTGTCCGACCCCGTCCCACTCCACTCCCCCGGACAGTGAAGAGTCAACACTCACTTGGTTACTACTTGGATTGTTTGGTTGATTGTATGTAAGGACTGATTTGTGATCAGTTGAGATCTAATCTATCATCTTGGGCCTTGTGAAGGAGACCAACCTGGATTAGCTGTCTTCTGTTATCAGTAACGACTGCTCTCAGATCAGTTTGGGGACTATTGGATTATTGACTGTTCTGTGTCTCATTGACTACAATGGAGGAGAAGACAGTAAAGGGGGCTCATCACTGCTAGAGTCCTCATTGCCTCTGCTGGCCTTTTTAGGATCAATAGCTCAAGGTAGGTCTGTGGTAGCCTGGTTCCAGATCTGTTTGTGCTGTCTTGCCATCTCTTATGGTAATTGTCACAACAATGGCCATAAGAGTTGGCAAGACAACACAAACTGATCTGGAACCAGGCTAGGTCTGTGGAAAGATTGTCTAACAGTGCTGCTATTCAGCTGCTGTGTGGATCAGACCGTCACAGTCATGTGTGGTCATTGTGAAGAGCTTTGGACTGTTTTCCACTGACAATAGAAAGTATCTGTGTCAGCGAAATGCCATTGGCTGGCTTGCTGGAGACACAATGTCATTTCTGGTTGTATGCTGTTTTACTGGATAGGAACCTGGCAGAGGTTTAACTTTTAACTTGAGTAGAGTTGTGATGAATGGAATGGTGTATGTGGCAGTAGAGAGCTTTTGAGTGATGCTCATGGCTCATGTTCTCTCAAAGCTTTCCATCCCTGCCTATTTTCCTCCCACCCCTACACACAGTCTGCCTACATGCTAATATGGAATAGCACCCCAGAATCAAGTAGGCTTGCAAAACTCACTCAGTATTGACGCTGCAATGAAGCACCACTCAAACAAGCCTTCTTCAATGAGCTCTTAACCAGCTAACCACCACTATTTAAACTATAATATCAATGTCATTTTTCTAGTCAGACCAGCTGTTATTATGGACCGCGGCAGGTAGCCTAGCGGTTAAGAGTGTTGGGCCAGTAACCGAAAGGTCTTTGGTTCGAATCCCAGAGCAAACTAGGTTAAATATCTGTCGACGCGCCCTTGAGTAAGGCACTAATTGCTCCTGTAAGTCGCTCTGCTAAATCACTCAAATGTCTCCATGTCCCCCGTGTCTGTTTAAACCAGGGTTGTGTTCATTAGGCACCAAACAGTAGAGAACGTACTGAGACGGGGGGCTTCCTGGGCTTGTCCAATAAGAAATGCTTTGAAAAAATAAACACGACCCTTTCCTCTGGCCTCTCTGTGTGTGTCTCTCTCTGTTTCTCTCTCTGTTTCTCTCTCTCTCTGTTACTCTCTTTGTCTCTCTCTCATCCAGTGTAACCTTACCTCATGGCCTTGTCTGTGTCCCCACAGTGTAACCTGAGCCCAGAGTGCTTTGTCGTGTACCAGAGAGAGGGGTCGCCCTCCTCTTTGTCTGACCGCAACAGAGCAGCACCACAACAACATGCTAATGTGTGCTGCTTGGGTTAGACTAGGCTGCTGTTCAGGCTATATACTGTACCAGTTATACCCAGACTGAGTTGATTGCTCAATGTATTGTTATCTGGAGGCTGTTTTTGGTTGTTGATAATGTTTTCTGGTTGAATAAACAGTGATATTAAGAGACCCCGGTGCCTGCTCCAGCCTCTTGAACCCTGCGCTGGCATGTTTACTTCATTACTGTAGGGAGTGTTGGTGCCATGAATGTAGGCCTATTAGAATTTAAAGGGGCATGTGCGTATGTATGAATGTGTATTTCTCTGCGTGTGAGAGAGGTGTATATTTATTTGTGTGCGTGCGTTTCTGCCGCGCCCCTGTAAAGTTCCTCCTTCAGCCAGCCTGTTTATTTCTCCAGGGTCGGCTCTCCTGTTTGTTGACGGAACAGGACAGCAGGACGATGCTCTCTCTCCTCTCCTGCCTGTTCTTCCCTACCCGGAGCTCCTCTCCTCTCTCCTCTCCTCTCCTCTCCTCTCCTCTCCTCTCCTCTCCTCTCCTCTCCTCTCCTCTCCTCTCCCTATACAGAGCTTGGCCCGCTAACAAGGGGAACTCTGTGGATGGAGAAACAACTGAAGGGAAAACACACAGCATTGTTAATCCGGTTAAAATCTCACCCCGAAAAAAACAACAACAAAGCTTTTAGTTTGCATTCCTCACAGGCCGTTGCTGGCTGTGCTTGGGTGAGGCTAGGGCTCTGATCACCACAGGGAATTGTTTTTCTACTGGTTTGGTTTCCCTTCCTTGTTTGAAATCAAAAGTGGCAGTTTAAAAATTCCATGAATAGCATGACTTTTCTTTTATTTCATATTTTGTATCCAATTTCACTGTTCAATATTCAATACCTCTATCAAGTGTCCATTCATAAGCAGTCTATTTTGCACCACAGTATTGATCCACAATATTATCCTCGCGTTAGCTTCTCCTAGCATCCGTTCAGGGAGCAGGTTTCATTGAACAAGTTAACCACTTTTATAAGTTTAAGCTACAGAGTTTAGGTGAAAAGACATCTAGATGGGCCGGTCCTGATTTGTAAAAATAAAAGAAGAGGCCAAACTCATTCTCATTCTCTGCCCTATCCATCCCACAGTCTTATGTCTGATGCCATAGAAATAGAATGGTATTCTATTTAGGTTCTATTTCTATGCTATATCCCATTGTCTGGGTCCTGTGCCCTGTGTTTCAACCCTAGCTGCCTTGGAAGCTCTGTGGCTGTGTCCTAAATTGAACCCTATTCCCTACATAATGCCCTATGGGCCCTGGATAAAAGTAGGGCACTATATAGGGAATAGGGTGTCATTTCTGACGGAACCTGTGTCTCATAGACAGATGGAGGACCAATCCTATTGTAAAATCCTAATTGCCCCTTTCGCTCTTTAGAGTGGGTGGTTGGTTGTGCTCTTCCACAGTCGGAGTGCTAGACCTAACCAGACCAAACTATGTCTGTCTGTGCTGACTGTGGGCTCTGGGTGTCCCTGGTCTGTCCTAGTGGGGCAGAGAGATGAAGAGGCTGTAGAGGGAGGGAGAGGGATGGATTGGGAAATAAGAAGAGAGAGTGGGTGAATTTTGAACATAGGCCTGTCCTTGTGTCTTACAGGACCAGAGGAAAGAGCAATGGAGAGAGGGAGAAAGGGAGGGAGGGAGGGATAGAGAGAAGCACCCAGAGAGGCCAGGGCGAAAACAAAACCCCTGTCCAGCCTGTGGTCAGCCAGGAATGGAGCTGTATGAGCGAACACACAATGACCTCTCTCTCTGTCCCTCTCTTTGTCTCTCTCTTGCGCTCGCTCTTCTGGTACCCTGAGCCACTCTAAGACAAGGCCATGTCCAAAAATATGGGTTGTTGTCAAGTCTTCAGGGGTTTGTTAAGCTTTTCTAGGGGGGGTGTGGGAGGGTTTATTGGTGTGTACTGTGGTGTTTTTAAAGTAAGGGATGATATGTAAACAGAGCGTCAACATTGTCTCTCTCTCTGCAGGCATGGAAGAAGCGGTGGTTTGTTCTCCGCAGCGGCCGTCTCTCGGGCGACCCAGACGTGCTGGAGTATTACAAGAATGACCACACCAAGAAGCCCATCCGCGTGATCGACCTCAACCTGTGTGAACAGGTCAAACACTGCTTATGCTAGCGGCTGATTAGGGCCAGGGGTTTGTTACTCTGGACCCTATTGATGTAATAAGTTTGTTCCAGGCCAGGTCATGTGATCAGGGACAACTAATGCTACAGTATCACTGGCTAATACTGCTAAAATGTCCTTATAACAGTAATGACATTGACAGTGGCTTAAAGTTGCTGTGGCTACAACGGATATTGCTACCCCTATTGTTTATGGTATGCTACGTGCTAATGCTAAGCCCTATTGTTATGTTGTTGGTAATGCTACAGCTACATGCTAACGCTATCCCCCCACAGGTGGACGCAGGGCTCACGTTCAACAAGAAGGACCTGGAGCACAGCTTCATCTTCGACATCAAGACCATCGACCGCGTCTTCTACCTGGTGGCCGACACGGAGGACGACATGAACAAGTGGGTCCGCTACATCTGTGACATCTGCGGCTTCAACCCTACAGACGACGGTAACCAAGATGCTACATGCACACACGAGAGGAACTCTGAGATGATGATGATGATGATGATGATAATGATAAGTACAATAAATACGCTCAGACTAGAAAAGACTCAGAAAGAAAACCCAAAAGTAATATGCATGAGAGGAAACAGTAGTCTTTCCCCACACATTATTCTCACATAATGATCATATCCTGGTGTAGTGTAGGTTTGGACACGGTGTGCCAAGCAGCCTTTGTTCCGTGTCTTCAGATGGGTTCACGTTACCACGTTTCCCTGTACTGTATAATTAAAGCATTGTGTTCCCCCTAAACCACTCTCTCCTTCTACCTTTTATTGTTCCTGCTTTCTCAGTTGTTCTCTCATTCCTTTTCTCTCTCATTTGTTATCCCTCTCTCTCTCTCTCTCTCATTTGTTCTCCCTCTCTCTCTCATTTGTTCTCCCTCTCTCTCACATTCGTTCTTTCGCTCTCTCGCTCTCTCGCTCTCTCGCTCTCTCGCTCTCTCGCTCTGATTTGGTGAGTGGGGCTCACCAAATCAGAATTGTGGTTTATTTAGAGTTCTACTTCCTGCTCTTTCTCTGTCATCAGTGGGGGCCTCCAGACCTAAACTTCCCTCTCAGTTGACATGGGAGGTAGTGTTGAGACACAAATGTTCACCTGTCCCTTTAAGGGCCGGAGATTACTGTGGTAATACGACTCCAGTGATGTTTGTGCCTGTGAGATTGAGTCTATAAATGTGATCATACAAATGCATCTACCCTCATTTGGCAAGTGGTAAGTGTTAATTTTAGGCCCTGGTTGAGTTTTTGCCTGGCTAATGACTATGGCTTACACTGATGCGGAAATGGACCCTACAATCTAACTCACTATTGTAACGCTTGTGGGTTTATCATAATATTAGGGAACCATTTAGAGGCCCTAGTCGAAGAGAAATGTACTGGACTATGATATCAGCAGTTCCCACTACATCTATGACAACAGGGAGACCATGTATCCAACCACAAGGTCAGCGTTGCTCCTTCCTCAGCGTTGTGACTGTGTCCTACCCTCTCTGTTCTAGTGTAACTTCAACCACAACATATTGCTTATCTATGGGGCCATTTTGAAATGCTGAGTTTTTATTATGGATACAAGCAGCAAGATTGTCTGTCATAATGCCCATGCAGATTGCTGTGGTTGAGCGGTGGGGCTCTCGTATTGCGTAGTGGCCTTGGCTACTCGTCTCTGTGCCTCACAAAGTCTTGCTCGCTGATCATACAGCACAAACAAAGAGGAGACAGTTCAGCGCACCCAGGCAAGGCTGGACCGTGGCTGGGGAAATGTCAGCAAGTGGAGGGGGATGGAGGCTGAAGCAGCGGGGCTGTAAACCGGCGGTGTGGGTGGGGGAGATTCAGGAGGAAAGGGATTTCCCCGCTGCCTGGGTGAATCCGCACATAAGACAGACAATGGGGATGGAGGGATGAAGAGAGGGAGTGATGCTGTTTAGAAATCAGTATAGTAGTGAGTGGAGTGAGAGAGTAAGAGGGGAGAGCAAGAGAAAGAGGGGAATGGGGAGAAGAGACGGATGAAGTAATGTATAGGGAGTGATTGAGGGAGAGGAGGAGAGTGCACAGGATACAGCAGGAGAATAGAGACTGATTGGGGAGCGATTGATGGAGAGGGTGCACAAGATGAAACAGCAGAGGAGAGAAGTAGGAGGGGAGGACGAGAGGGATGGGGCGCGAGGGATAGATGGAGTGAAGATTCAGAGAGCAGCTGTCGTCTCAGGGTGCGCAGCCTTGAGCATGAGCACTTAGGGAGCCACTCAAAGACTCTCTCTCTGTGGGTGTGTATGTGCCTATACACTGAGAAGTGCGGGAGGGGAGGAATGCAGCCAGAGAGCAGGTTGTGAATAGAGCACAACCAAGCACAGTCGTCACCACACAGAGCTACATGGAGAAGGACAAGGCAGAGACCTTGATGAAATGCTGTTTGGCAGTGGTTAGGATTCAAAAGGCAGAACATAGATTTTGATGGAATACAGCTCAGTATTAATGGGTTGAATAACATTGGCAGATACAATAGCTGTAGGAAGAAAGGAAGCATTTGAGTTTGTTTTGTGTGTGTGTGTGTGTTATGGAGAGTGCATGCAAGCCAGTGTACGTACAGTCCTTTAAGTCTGACTCATCACCTGATTCAACTCGGTATCCAATTCCTGCTTTTCTGTAGTGCTTTTATAGAACGTTATTCTGATTTCTGTACACAAACAAGTCTGTAATCTAACCTTACAAACACCTACAATATTATCACGACAGAACATGTACGTTTCGTAAATATGAAAACATTCTCAACAACATTGTCCGTACTCTGGTGTAAAATGCACAGTTGCTCTGACGTTCTCCCCTCTTCTCCCTCCCTCCCGCCAACACAGAAGCGGCGAAGGCTGCCCACCAGGCGGGCAGCGGTGGCTCAGTGGTGGACACGCCCCCTCACCCTGGGCTGGGCTTGCTGGGGGGTCCTCCGGCCATGCTGACCAACGTACCCCCTCCCTACCAACCGGTCAGCGTGCGCCACCTGGACTCAGAGTCCAGCCTGGACGAACCCCAGGACTACCTATGGCTGGTAAACTGTGAGAGCAAGAAGCCTGAGCCCAACAGGTGGGTGTGGGGTCCATGATATGACACTGCTGCCATTGGTACAGAGTGGCATTTCCTGCTGTGTTTCTCTGACATCTAGTCTCCTGTTATGATGTAATAGGTTTGTCACCCCCAACCCCCCCCGCCTCTCTCTCTCTCTCTCCCCGCCTAAGCGCCCTCGCTCTCTCCCCGCCTCTCTCTCGCTCTCTCTCCCCGCCTAAGCGCCCTCGCTCTCTCTCCCCGCCTAAGCGCCCTCGCTCTCTCTCCCCGCCTAAGCGCCCTCGCTCTCTCTCCCCGCCTATGCGCCCTCGCTCTCTCTCCCCGCCTAGCGCCCTCGCTCTCTCTCCCCGCCTAAGCGCCCTCGCTCTCTCTCCCCGCCTAAGCGCCCTCGCTCTCTCTCCCCGCCTAAGCGCCCTCGCTCTCTCTCCCCGCCTAAGCGCCCCCCCCCCCCCCACCTAGTGATCTCTGTGTGCTTTAGTATGTCTCTTGTACCGTCTCTATATGTTGTCCATATTTCAGTCCCTCTCCTCTCTTCTTGATGTGGTTGTCTATCTGACTCCTCCTCCTCCTCTCTGTGTGTGGTGGTGTAGCTGTGTGACTCCTCTCCCTCCTACTCCTCTCCCCCCCACCGAGGGGGACCCGGAGTACCTCCTTCTGGAGGAGTGTGAGAGCAAAGGGGCTCCTTCTCCTCCCCTGGTTAATCAGTGAGTCTGGAGCAGCCTGACTAGTGTGGAGTGACACACACACACACTTGAACACACAGGTTCATAAACATGCACTTATACATGTAGACACACACAAATACACACAGATTGTAAATAGACACAAAACTAATCCAGAACTTATCTCTAGGTTTGAGAAGTGTTCCATTAATCCAAAATGTAGCACATGGCTGTTCTCAGAAAGGGACATGAGGAGCTTAATATGTCAATGGACTTTTACCAAAGGACAGCGCTGTGTTCGACCCTGCATGTTTTGAAATGATCCACAGGAAGAAACAAGGATCATTATACTGAGCCTACAACTCAATAAGATCTACTCAACAACATATCCAGTGGACCTCAATAGGAGTTGTTGGTGGTATTGTGACTTAACTTGAATGGATCTGTTGATGTGACCCATATCACTAATCTATGTTGAAGTGTGTGTGATGTTAACACACCATTCAGCCTCCTGATGTTTATCTGTCTGTCTCCGTGCCGTTACCATAGAGGCCACGCCGAGTGTTCCAAGTCAACTTCGTCGGAGACGGACTTGAACGACAACGTCCCCGCCCACCGCACGCCAAACTCCACTAGCTCCTCCTCCTCCAAGCACGCCAACGGCTTCTTCTCCTCTGTCCCACTCCCTCACCCTGCCTCCGCCTCCTCCGTTTATGACTCCCCGCCCTCCCGTGGCGCCGACCTCTACCACCTCCCCCGCTCCTACTCTCAGGACACCGTGCTCCTCCCTAAGTCGGCCTCCGCCTCCTCGCCCCCCGTCCCGGTTGACGGCGACGCCCCGGAGCTCTACGTCTTCAACACACCCTCGCGGAAGCCTTCCATGGAGACTCAGATGAGGAACCTGTCGGTTAGCTACGATATTCCTCCCACACCAGGCAGTAACTGTACCTATCAGGTGCCTAGAGGTCCACCAAGTGGTGGGTCTGAGGGTGGTGACGTAATGCCTCCACCCCGGCCCCCCAAGCCTTCCCTCAGCTCCCTGACCCCGGGGCACCTGCCGCCCCCCGCGGAGCGCTCGCCCACGGACACGTACTGTGTGCCGCGCTCGATGTCGGAGACGGATGGGAACTACTGCGTGCCCACCAGCGCCGGGAGCAAGGCCCTGCGGAGCAACACCATCGGTACCATGGACTCATCACGCCTCAGGAAAGGTACGGCCCATTGATTGATCTTGATTCATTGGTGGATTGATTGACCTTTATTAGATGTAAAACAGAGATATAATTGAACACATGCATTCCATTTCGCTCTCACTTTTTGCTAAGTGACATAACCACCTCCTTTACCTACTTATCCTAATGCTAACTGATATAGGCTAACATACTTAGGCTAATGCTTAGGCTAACATACTGTGTGCATCATTATAAAGTCTAAATACACTAGCTAGCAATGACAGTTGGTTCATAACAACACATGGCTGGTGTGTGCTGTTGTTGTCAGCCAACACTATCCTCTGCAGCGCAAAGCAAGTGTCTAAGATAATTATCTTGACAGCGACAGATGTTTTTGAATAGCTAATTACAAAACTGCCGAAAACTGCCTTGCCTCCAAGGACATCTGGTGTAACAGTATTAGTGGTGTTCAGTTACCATGCCAACAGACAACACATACTTCAAAGTTTAGGAGAAAGCAGTCTGGTGCCTCAGTCCCAACCTCTATATACAGTCAATGCTCCCAACCTCTATATACAGTCAATGCTCCCAACCTCTATAGGCAGTCAATGCTCCCAACCTCTATAGGCAGTCAATGCTCCCAACCTCTATAGGCAGTCAATGCTCCCAACCTCTATAGGCAGTCAATGCTCCCAACCTCTATAGGCAGTCAATGCTCCCAACCTCTATAGGCAGTCAATGCTCCCAACCTCTATAGGCAGTCAATGCTCCCAACCTCTATAGGCAGTCAATGCTCCCAACTTCTATAGGCAGTCAATGCTCCCAACCTCTATAGGCAGTCAATGCTCCCAACCTCTATAGGCAGTCAATGCTCCCAACCTCTATAGGCAGTAAATTCTCCCAACCTCTATAGTCAGTCAATGCTCCCAACCTCTTCTCTCGTTAAGCAGAGAAACACTGAGGCCTTTTCCTCACCACCCTCTGGTGGTGGCGGCTGGTATTAACACTTTTTTCACCACACCCTCTGGTGGTGGCCGATGGTAATAATGCCTCCCACCCCCCAAGGACAGTCATTTACACAACAAAAAGAGCATCGGAGTTTAAAATTGAAGATAAAATATATCTGGTCCAAGTCTGTTCATAACATTTAACATGAAACAGTTCTGTTAAACTAACACGAGGACATTTTGCAAATGTCACGGGATTCCCAGTTTGTCTAGTCGTATGTGTACCAGAGTAGGCTTTGCTTGCCTTGGCTTTAGAATATGGCGACCTTCCAAGTCGTGTCATCCTGTTGGTCTGAAATGCATTAGGGTGAAGTTACACATGATGACTAGAGCAAGAGCAGCAACTATAGTCCAGTACCGAGATGACAGACAGACAACTTCATATATCCCTGTTCACCACTTACTGCGGATTCTATGGGGCATTTGTATTCAGTTTTTATTTAATATTTAACACCATTTTGATTCATATTGCTGTAGGCTCTACGTAGACTACAATCAAATATTTGTTTTTATTTGTCACATGGCCGAAAACAACAGGTGTCGACCTTACCGTGAAATGCTTACTTACAAGCCCTTAACCAACAATGCAGTTAAGAAAATATTTACTCAAGTAAAAAATAAAGTTACAGAATAAAATAACAACGAGGCTATATTGTTATTATATTTTTATTTTATTTATTTAACCTTTAACAGTTAAGAACAAATTCTTATTTACAAAGACAGCCTAACCTGGACGACACTGGGCCAATTGTGCTCCGCCCTATGGGACTCCCAATCACGGCCGGATGTGATACAGCCTGGATTCTTACCAGGGACTGTAGTGACACCTCTTGCACTGAGATGCAGCGCCTTAGACCACTGTGCCACTTGGATGTCCATATACAGGGGATACCGGTACCGAGTCAATGTGCGGGGGTACGGGTTAGTCGAGGTAATTTGTACATGTAGGTAGGGGTAAAGTGACTATGCATAGATAATAAACATTGAGTAGCACCAGTGTAAAAACAAAGGGGTGGGGGGTGTCAATGGGTGGCCATTTTGATTAAATGTTCAGCAGTCTTATGGCTTGGGGGTAGAAGCTGTTAAGGAGCCTTTTGGACCTAGACTTATTGCACGGCAAGCGGCAACAGAGCGCTAACAGTATGAGAAAAGTCAATGTCTTGGGTGGCCTTCCTCTGACACCGCCTAGTATATAGGTCCTGGATGGCAGGAAGCTTGGACCTAGTGATGTACTGGGCCGTACGCACTACCCTTTGTAGCGCCATATGGTCGGATGCCGTGCAGTTGCCTTACCAGGCGGTGATGCAGCCGGTCAGGATGCTCTCGATGGTGCAGCTGTAGAACTTTTTGAGGATCTGGGGACCCATGCCAAATCTTTTCAGTCTTCTGAGGGGAAAAGGTGTTGTCGTGCCCTCTTCACGACTGTCTTGTGTTTGGGCCATCATAGTTACTGCTTGGCCACGCGGCCGTGGGTGGACAGGGCAGCTCGCGGCTGACTGCCACATCTGACAAGCGTCGGAGCCGGTGTAGTAAGATTCAATCTTAATCCTGTATTGACGCTTTGCCTGTTTGATGGTAACGTCTGAGGGCATAGTGGGATTTCTTATAAGCGTCCGGATTAGTGTCCCGCTCCTTGAAAGCAGGAGCTCTAGCCTTTAGCTCGGTGCGGATGTTGATTGTAATCATGGCTTCTGGTTGGGAAATGTATGTACGGTCACTGTGGGGACGACGTCATCGATGCACTTATTGATGAAGCAGGTAACTGAGGTGATATTATACTCAATGCCATTGAATGTCTGTGCTAGCAAAACAGTCCTGTAGCGTAGCATCCACGTCATCTGACCACTTCCGTATTGAGCGAGTCACTGTTACTTCCTGCTTTAGTTTTTGCTTATAAGCAGGAATCAGGAGGATATAATTATGGTCAGATTTTCCAATAGAGGGCGAGGGAGAGCTTTATGCGTCTCTGTGTGTGGAGTAAAGTTATTTTTTTCCTCTGGTTGCATGTGACATGCTGGTAGAAATGAGGTAAAACAGATTTAAGTTTGCCTGCAGTAAAGTCCCTGGCCACTAGGAGCGCCGCTTCTGGATGAGCATTTTCTTGTTTGCGTATGGCCTTATACAGCTCTGAGTGTGGTCTTACTGCCATCATTGTTTGTGGTGGTAAATAGACGGCTACCAATAATATAGATGAGGACTCGCTTGGTAGATAGTGCGGTCTACAGCTTATTATGAGGTACCTCGAGACTTCTTTAATATTAGACATCACGCACCAGCTGTTATTGACAAATACACACAGCTCCGCCCCTCATCTTACCAGACGTAGCTTCTCTGTCCTGCCGATGCACGGAAAACCCAGCCAGCTCTATATTATCCATGTATTATCCAACTCGGTGAAACACAAGATATTACAGTTTTCATCCAGTTTATTTTCCAATGATTGCACTTTGGCCGATTTAGGAAAGACGGTAGTGGTGGTTTACCCACTTGCCAAATTCTCACAAGGCACCCCGACCGTCCCCTGTATCTCAGTCGTTTCTCCACACGAATGACGGGGATTTGGGCCGGGAAAGCAGTATATTGTTCGCGTCAGACTCATTAAAGAAGGTATTTAGTACTGCAGGTATGTTGTGTTTACACTCTTTTTAAATGTTCTGTAATGTTCGTTGCAGATTTGGGGTCCCAGGACTGTTACGATATCCCTAGGTCGTTTCCCTCTGACAAGAGCTGCTCGTTTGACTTCAACGAAAGCTTCAACAGCTACTTGGTAAGTCTTTACACAACATGCTCATGAATCAGTTTAAAACAAGCGATGTAAAGGACCTCTCACATTGATACTGATCCTTCCAATTATTGGACTATTATCACTTGAGTTGTTTGTAGTGCACTAAGGTGCAGATTAAGATAAGATGAGGGAAGCTTGCATGCTCTCACTTGTTTCCTAGTGTGTTTTGTCTTATGTCAGTCTGCCATCATGTAGCCAACTTCTCTCTCTGCCCCCCCCCCCCTCCCCGCCAGAAAAACAAAGGCATGATGCCTGTGGGAAGCCAGTCCATGGAGGAAGTTGACCAGAACTACGTACCCATGAACGCCAGCTCCCCGTCCCACCACCGCTCTGGCAGCCTGTCGGGCTGTGAACCCATCATGGAACCCAACTATGTACCCATGACCCCGGGCCCGGGCACGTTAGAGTTCTCCCTGGGCAAGCAGGTTCCCCCGCCGGCCCACATGGGGTTTCGCTCAAGCCCAAAGACCCCACCCCGTAGGCCCATGCTCATCAGCGATTGTCAGCCCCCGCCGGTGGACCGCAACCTCAAGCCGGACCGCAAAGGTGAGGGAGGAGATGGGGGCAGGAAGGATGGGGGGATGGTGTGGCTGTGGAGAAGGGGAATGGGGGGTGTAAAGGGGTGTGTCTTTTAATGAGCGAGAATCTTGGTTCGTTTTATCTTTATCTGCTGTTGCATCAATGTTTTCACAACTTCTTGTCTCTACACCCTGGCATTCATCTCTAACTCACACCCATTACATGTGCTGGCTCATGGTTATGAAAGACTGATTACCATTGCATTATTTTGAAGTAGAACATGTTAATTTGTCATTATACAGTTCCTGAATGGCATCAGACAGTAGTGCAGGCAGTATTCTAGATCTCTCTCCTCAATGTAGGCAGTATTCTAGATCTCTCTCCTCAATGTAGGCAGTATTCTAGATCTCTCTCCTCAATGTAGGCAGTATTCTAGATCTCTCACCTCAATGTAGGCAGTATTCTAGATCTCTCACCTCAATGTAGGCAGTATTCTAGATCTCTCACCTCAATGTAGGCAGTATTCTAGATATCTCTCTCCTTTCCTCAATGTAGGCAGTGTTCTAGATATCTCTCTCCTTTCCTCAATGTAGGCAGTGTTCTAGATCTCTCGCCCCTCCACAATGTAGACAGTGTTCTAGATCTCTCCTCACCTCAGTCAGGCCTGTCCTTGACAAAGCCCTATCCTCCACCCCATCCACCCTCCTCTCAGCCTGCTCTTTTAGCTTAGACCGCTCTCCCCTTCATCTTCTCTTCCTCTCACCCCAGTCAAAGGGACTTTTGTCCCAGAGTTCAGGGGGCCCTCTCCGGGGCTTTGGGGTGGGGAGGCGGGGACCGGCCTGGGCCACCATCACCATGGAGTTCCAGGAGCCCAGAGCGGTCACCTCTGTCCCCATTGTCCCCGCCCTCTGAAAGGGCCTCTTTGATGGAGCAACAACCCCCTCCAGACCCACCAGGGAACATTTCAATCTAGAGGATTTGAATATCCCACAGGGGAGGCAGACCCAAAGCAGAGGTCATTACCAGTCACTGTCAATGGTGGAGAAGAAAGGAGGAATCGGTGTCAGGGAAGTTGTAAAATAACCTAAAGTCAGTCCCTCTCTATTCACGGCTTAGAGCTTTAACATTCAGATCAATGACTCTTGGTTCTTTTCGTTCCAGTGACTACCATGGTGTCATAATGGGATGCTGAATGTGAATGGTTCAGTGAAAGGTCATGTTAGACTGGAATGGTACTGTAGTCATGGGGTCATTACTATGACGACACAGGGTTAGGCCTACCATTATTTTTTTATTTTTTTTATTTAGATTTTCATAACCATGGGCCATCGCCGTAAACTTCCATCTCAATGCAATCTCTCTCCTCACCTAACCACCACTGCTATCCATCTGCTGACTTTGGGAACTCTGTTGTCCAGCCTGTGTGTGCTTGTAGGGCTGTTGGCTTCAGTGTTAATCTCTCTAGCCTTTGCTCTGGCTCGCTGTCTCTGGTACAAATCCCAAATCAAATCGACCGCTAGACCCTATGCACTTGGTGGAAGTTTTACCATATTGCTTTAACAAATAAATTCTTCTCAGATCTCCACAAATGCACAGGGAATAGGGTCTAGGGGTCAATTTGGGATTGGGCCTCCCTTGCTTGGTTTGGTTCTGTGGGTGAGGTCTTGTGAGGCTGAAGCATCTGTGGTCAAAGCCGACAAGTAGCTTCCTTCATTCACTCTCCTTCATTATGGCTTTGTTTATGGGGTTCAATTGCAAATGTCTGCCATGGTTTAAACTGGTGTATGCTGTGTTTTCTGGCTATTGTGAGGGTTATACATAAGGTTATGACTTCACTTCAGTCTGCTGGTGTACAGATACATGTGTGCCTTTATTGCCAGTTTGCTCTGCTGTTGTGGATGTGTTGTTGCACTCAAAATGACTCTTCTCTCAGTGGATCCTCATACTGGTGCATGTTGTCCTGTCAAGTCTCTGTTGAGGCCAGCCATGTAACAGGGTTCTGACTAGAGGGAGTACAGCTACGACCGGAAGGGACTTTTTTTCGTAGCGGGTTAGGAGAATTGACCCCGCAGGTAAGGTTAATTAACATAGCAGGTTAGGAGACATAGGTTAAGGTTAGTAAAAAGGTTAGGGTTAGCTAAAATACTCTCCTAAACAACTATGAAAAGTCACTTCTGGTTGTAGCTGTACTCCCTCTAGTCACAACCATGTTGCATGGAGTGAGGTGCCTGATGGGAAATGTCGGGATTTGCTGTTGCCATGGCGATAGTCCTATCTATATTGTATATACACCAATAGGGATGAAGGAATTGTAGGGTGGAAGTAGTGAGTTGTCTCTCAACAAAGTCTGTTGATCCGTCGGCTTTGCATGGCAGGGTTTTATTAAAATAGGGGTTACAATGATGTCATCGTTTATCAATGATGGTAATGTGAAAAGTGTTCTTTTTTTAACCAATCAGGTCAGAGTCCTAAAATAATAAGAGCAAAGGGGGTTGGTTTAGAGCGAACCGACTCCCAGACCGTAGGGGAGTTCCCAAGACGACGCAAGGGTAGGTACTACCAAACTACGATGTCTGAAACTTGGTTCTGAATACTCATCTCTTGTTCTCCCCGAACGTGTCTGAACTCAACGCATGCTTCTGAATGTTCTCCTGTGACCTGTGATGTCACACGTGGCGTCCTGTCTCATCCAATCAACTAACTCCTGGACCAGCGGGCCCCTGTTCTGTTCTCAATTCATTTTGTTCTCATAACACGTTTTTGAAACCGCACCAACACCCTAATATCCTCTAGGCTTCTTCAGGAAACTGAGGAAAGATCGTATCTCAGGAATGTTACTGTGTTGTCAAGTGAAAGATCTCCAGTACATAGGAAAATGTTGTCAGTGTACTAGTGTACCGAACCAAAAATCACACCTCAAGCCCTCTCCTTTGTTCATAGCCAAAGGAATCAATAGCAATAATGTAGAACACCAGTACAATAGTTGTTTCTTAGGTTGTTGACGCACAAACACACCAGTGATGGACTGTTCTAACCAATTCACTCTCTTATTTGGAACACTGTTTGGCATGCACCTGTTAAGTCATTCTATCATGTGATCTTTGTGTTTTGAATGTAAGGATGTTTATTGCTCAGGTACGATGAATGATATTTTCCCCTCTTTTTATGTTCTGTTTGCATGAAGGGTTTTTAGATAGTACTGTAGGCTGAGAAGTGTTAGTGCTGCTGTCCTGTAGACTGCAGCACCAGATGGTGTTTTCTAGCCAGGCCGAGGGAGCTATGCTGAATGTGTTTCTATAGCACCCGGGTTGCCAGAACGGGCTCTGTTACGTTAACCGTGCGGGAACGGTTGCCTGTGGACATACTCTATAAACCTACAGCCAATTGATAGCCATTTGACAGAACTTCTCATGTTGGAATCTATCCTACAGTTTTAGTCTTGCAAGTAGGTATTGCGGCCTCTGTTGTCCAAATGAAAGCTTAACTCCCCATTACCTTCTGTATGGTGTAATGGAATGTTGCGATGATGGTACGTGATGAGAGAGATTGACGGGGGTGTTTGCCCCTCCCCTCTACAGCCAAGCCCGCCCCTTTGGAGATCAAGCCCCTACCTGAGTGGGAGGAGCCATCGGCGCCCATCCGCTCGCCTGTCACCAGATCATTCGCTCGGGAGTAAGTGTCTTACCCGTTGACCTTTCACCTCTACAGCAGTTCAGGGTCAAAGTTGGCCTTAGGCACAGATCTAGGATTAGTGTTGCTCACCGCATCTTAACCATTTGGGAATAAAACCTAAACCTGACCTTAGGTCAGTGTCAACTTAGTTTAGTTCCTTTCAACCCCATGTGACTATAGGTTTGTTATTGTATTAGAACACTAACCCTCCACGCATTACTTTAGTCACCTCATAACATGTCAAAGTAGTCATACATGTATGCCTTAGAAATGTGCACTATTTGTCTTTTTCCAGTGAGTCATTTTTAATCTGCAGGGAACTCTGCAGGCTCCCATGCTGCACTGCTGCTGTTTGTGTGTGCGTGTGTACAGACGGTGTGTTAAACTGTGTGTGTGTGTGGTGCTGCTCAGTCCCTCCAGGTTCCCCATGCCCCCCAGGCCTCCCTCGGTGCATAGCACCGCCTCCAGCACCGACTCCGAGGACTGTGATGAGAATTATGTAGCCATGGTCTCTAAGGCAGACGAACTAGTATGTAACACACGTCCTCAACTACTCTCTCTTCTAAAATATTAATGTTAAATGATACAATGATTTATGTACATTTTCTAAAAAACTTGTCACATTAATAAGCTAATGTTTCACATAGCCAATTAATTTATTACAATTCAATTAGAACTTTTTTTATTCATGGCAAAGTGCACCATTTGTAATGTAATTTGTTTGATGGCATATCTTAGTGTGCTGAATATCCATAGAACGTCAGTATTCATAGGAATTTAAATACACAACATGACCAAAAGTATGTGGACACCTGCTTGTCGAACATCTAATTCCAAAATCATGGGCATTAATATGGAGTTGGTCTCCCCTTTGATGCTATAACAGCCTCCACTCCTCTGGGAAGGCATTCCACTAGATGTTGGAACATTGCTGCAGGGACTTGCTTTCATTCAGCCACAAGCATTAGTGAGGTCGGGCACTGATGTTGGGCGATTAGGCCCGTAGTCGGTGTTCCAATTCATCCCAAAGGTGTTCGATGGGGTTGAGGTCAGGGCTCTGTGCAGGCAAGTCAAGTTCTTCCACACCGATCTCTACAAACCATTTCTGTATGGACCTTGCTTTGTGCACAGGAGCATTGTCATGCTGATACAGGAAAGGGCCTTCCCCAAACTGTTGCCACAAAGTTGGAAGCACAGAATCGTTTAGAATGTCATTGTATGCTGTAGTGTTAAGATATCCCATCACTGGAACTAAGGGGCCTAGCCCGAACCATGAAAAACATCCCCATACCATTATTCCTCCTACACCAAACTTTACAGTTGGCATTATGCATTGGAGCAAGTAGCGTTCTCCAGTTGTCCACCATACTCGGATTAGTACATCGGACTGCCAGAGAATGCGTTTCCACTGCTCTAGAGTCCAATGTCCAGCCGAGCTTTACCCCACTCCAGCCCCCGCTTGGCATTGCGCATGGTGATCTTAGGCTTGTGTGAGGCTGCTCGGCCATGTAAACCCATTTCATGAATCTCCCAACGAACAGTTCTTGGGCTGACATTGCTTCCAGAGACAGTTTGGAACTCTGTAGTGAGTGTTGGATTTCTACACGCTACGCACTTCAGCACTCTGCTGTCCTGTTCTGTGAGCTTGTATAGCCTACCACTTCGCGGCTGAGCCGTTGGTGCTCCTAGATCTTTCCACTTCACAATAACAGCACGTACAGTTGACCGGGGAAGCTCTAGCGGGGCAGAAATTTGACGAACTGACTTGTGCCACGTTGAAAGTCACTGAGCTCTTCAGTAAGACCATTCTACTGCCAGTGTTTGTTTATGGAGATTGCATGGCTGTGTGTTCAATGGGATGCACCTGTCAGCAACGGGTGTGGCTGAAATAGCCTAAATCCAGTAATTTGAAGAGGTTTCCACATACTTTTGTGTATTAGTGTAGTTTGACTTATATTATTTTTGTTAGTGTGTGATGATATTGAAATGATGAGTCAACATATCCTGTTTTCTAATTTACCATGGTAGTATAGTATACCTAGTTAATTGTCAAGTCTCATCTTTTCTGGAGAAATGGATGGTTGCCACAGAAGGACTCCTCCTCTTCTTTCCCCCTCAACCACTTGTCATCCTGCTTTTTGTCTTTTTTTGTTTGCTCTTTCTCTCTTTTCCCCCTGCAGGTATTCAGTCAATCTGATCTCCTCTTTGCTTATTTTTCTGTTCTTCTAACTCATGTTGTTTTTCTTCCATCAATTCTCAAGGACCCATTTTGTTGACTGGTCAGATATACATTATTTCCCCTTGCTCAGGCTCCGTGATCTGGTGGTCTAGACACATGTAGGCGACCAGGGTTTGATCTCAGTCTCCACCTTTTCCACTTTGTCTCCTCCTCATTTGTTGTCTCGCTGTTTCTAATCTGTCTGAATACAGCAGAAATGTCCCTAATACTTTTTTTGAAATAAATATAGATTTTCCCCTTGGGAGCCATAAATTGAACCACACGATCACTGTGTAATTCTTAACTATACTAAATTGACTGACAACAAAATGGGTAATTTCCTGTATAGTATCTGCTTGATTATATGTTTTCCATTCTGTTATCTTTCTGACCTTTTATTGAGATGTTTTCCATTGTCCTTTCTTCACCTTGACCTAATGTTTACTTCCTGTTGCTTTTATCACCCATTGATCTTTTTTCCTAGTCCCTCTTCTCCACCTCCTCTTCTTCATCTCCTCTGTTCCTCCTGTGTTATTGTTTGACCTCTGACCTTTCCCTGCTGTCTCTGTAGAGAGGAGTCCTTCTACTGCACTGTCCCCATCACCCCTGTTAAGAGGGAGGTGGAGGGCCTTGACACCATAGAGGAGGTGAGACGGGTTGCCAAGTTTGGTTAGACAAGCTGCCTGGGTTGCCAGTTCGGAGCCTAACCGGAGATGCCCATAGAGCCCATGCTCTCACTGCATGGCGTGGGTTGTGGTGTAATTTACCCCCAAAACCCCCCAAGATTTCAGACACCGTCTGTAGTGGTAGTGTACATGCTGACGTGACTTGAGGTTTGTGTAATACCTCCATGTGTTTTGGATGGTAATACCTGTTGTAGTTATGTCTCCATTGTAGCTGTACTACTACTCCTCTTGCCCACTCCTAGAGTGTAGCACTAACATTTAGTCATGCTTTGAGTGTGTGCCATCTTTCCCCTATCTCCACTGTAACATGGTATCTCCCTTGTTGATTAGAACATGAAGCTGGGTGCGCCCATGACGGCAGATGGGGGGAGCAGTCCAATGGTGAAGCCCAAAGGAGACAAGCAGGTGGAGTACCTGGACCTAGACCTGGACCCCAGCAAGTCCACCCCACCACGGAAGGTGAGACCGATCTCACACACACACACACACACACACACACACACACACACACACACTATTGAAACTGACCTGTGTGTGTTCCTCTCCAGAAGAAGAGTAATGGGATTGGTCTGGCGGTGTCAGATGAGCGGGTGGACTACGTGGTGGTGGACCAGCAGCGGACGCAGGCCCTCAAGAGCACCCGCGAGGCCTGGAACGACGGACGCCAGTCCACAGAGACAGACTCCTCCACCAAAGGGCCCAAGTGACCCCAGCTCACCCAGCTACAACCCCACGCCACTGGGCCACAGACATTAGTCCAAGCCCGGGCTCGGGCCCTGGCCTTTCCCTCCTCCACCTCCCCCAGACTCCTAGTGCCGAAGCGAAGGGGCCGGCAGACCTCCAGGGCCGCTGAACTGTCATTAGTTTACACTGCCGTCAGTCTGAGGACAGAAGAGCGACAGCACAGCGCCCCTCTGTGGAAGACAGTGGGTATGTGCCAGGAATAAGCTGTGTGCAGTATGGAAGCAAGTGGAAGGCTTGATTGATGTATCAGTCCTCACCTCCCCTAATGGGGACTCTGTAAAGACATTACCACATGGACAAAGATTTGGAGTCTGGAACAATTACTGCTTCTTATGGTGGATTTCAGTTGAGATTTTTCCTCTAGTTGGTTGGAGGATGACCAGGAGAAGACTTAAAGACAACATTTCCTTTAATGATTAAATCACAACACTGTGGGACACTGTCTGGAGTCTGTTTCAGGAGAGAATGAGTCATCTCTCTTTTAGAATCAGAATGCTTAATGTCTACTTAATACTTTACCGCCAAGGTTGTCTAGTTTTGCTGGTAGGAAATTGGGCCATTTTATCTTGTACAGGTCTAATATTATCCCAAACATTGTAAGAGAGAGAACCAGGTTTTCTTAGTGAAAAACAAGTTACTTTTTATGAAACGCAACTGGCCGAGTGCTCAATCAAAGGTTTGGATTCACTGAAACAACGTAATTTAATCGACTGAGAAATGATATTCTTACTCGTTTTAGTTTTTTGTGGAAGAAGAAAAGCTTCACATGCGAGAGAAAAAAAAAAAAAAAAAGACTGTACAAAAGTGTTATGTATATAAACGGAAAGTGTCCTTTGTTCAACACTATATATGGTGTGTGGTAATTCTGCAGGGTAGAATTATATGCGCTCTCCGAGATGGTATCGGGACATGTGATATGATATGAAATGACAGAATCAACTGTGACAGCTTTTAACGGGAAGCTCCCCGACACTTTCTGTGAGTTATGCAAAGGTGTCAAACTTAGGTTTATGGAAGAGAGAAATCAGGTACTCATTAAAATACTAATAACAGCTATTTCCATTTCTAATTTATTTTGAGTTATCTCAACGATAGATGTCCGAGTAATGATCTATAAACAGACAGATTTGATGGATATAGAACAAAGTGCTGTTTGAAATGCCTTCTCAACGAGCACCAGTCAATTTGTTTCACAAGTTTATTATTGTGATTATCAATTCCCTTATTGACTGGCGTGTCGATTTCATTCTCTCTCTTGGGTTTTAATTTATTTCAAACGGATTTACACATAAACCTTCTGGGGTCTGACGTACGTACGCCTTACGATCTGCTTTACTTGATGTCTTTTTGTAAATAGTGAGAAATTGTGATGTTTTACTGAATGAAAATACTTCAGAATTGTAGTGTTTTTCATGATGGCTATTGGCTTTACTAACTTTCCAGGGACCCTATTCACAAAGTGTCTGAGTAGGAGGGCAGGGCCCGGTTTCCCAAAAGCATCTTAAGGCTAAGTTCATCGTTATAACTATAGGATCCTACAGTTCTATTGATTTAACTCAGCCTTAAGATACTTTTGGGAAACCGGGCCCTGGTGTAGGATCAGGTCTCCCTCTGTTCATGTAATCTTAGTCATTGTAAAAGGCCAAAATGATCCTAGATCAGAACTTTTACTCTGAGACGCTTCATGAATACGGGTCCATTTCTCACAGAAGTCCTAAGCATGTTTTACCTGGATAAAACGTCTTTGCTATATATATGTGTGTGTGTGTGTGTGTATATGTGTATATATATATATATATATATATATATATATATATATATATATATATATATATATATATATATATATATATATATATAGCAACTATTCCAGCATGTATCATTTGAATTGAAAAACCGTGCCTGTACTGTCATTTCCATACCTTCATTCTCGCCATCCCATTGCAGCTTTCTGTCTCTAGACCAACTGCAATACGTTGACGCTTTTATCTTTTTTAATGAATCAAAAGAGAAACATTTCCATTTGAAAGTAAACAAAATAAAAACAACCTTTTTATGCGTCTTCTGTTTGTCACCTACACTCTAGAGTATGTCACATATATGTTAAAATGTCGGTGTACTATGGAGGGAAAATGTATAATGAAATAAGAACAGGAAGTGGGAGGAGCTGGAGGACAGGCTCATTGTTATGCCTGGAATGAAATAATTGGAATGGAGTCTTAACATGGTTTCCATATATTTGTGTTTGACCATCTATTCCTTTCCAGCCATTACAATGAGCCCATCCTCCTCCCATCGGCCTACTCTGGACCACAAACATTTCTATAGAGGAATGAGAAATACACTCAAAAGGTGGTGAGCTGTACTAAATTGTGCCATTCTTTTTCAGTTTCAGGAAGTGTCCAAATGCCAATCAATGATTACCTGACCTGTTCCCTATTTTCTCTGTCGTTATAATTTGATGGCTCCTTTTAGCCACCAAGGAAAAAAACCTCAACAGGCAGTAATTTACATAAAAATCTAATCTCCCGCATTTCCGTAGTTTCCCTTGAAGATTTGGAGCAACATGTCATCTGGATAAAAAGGGGACAGTTGTCAATGTATGGGAAGTGTGCTTGGACTGAGTGGGTAAGTGTCTGTAGAAAGATGAGAATTGATTGCACTTAGGGGTTTTGTACTACATTGGCTAGGTTAAGACAGGCAGCCCAATTCTGATATTTTTTTTCTTCACTAATTGGCTTTATGACCAATCAGATCAGCGCTGAAAAAGATCTGATTTGATTGGTCAAAAGACCAGTGGAACAAAATCAGAATTCGGCTGCCTTTCTTTACTCCACTAACACTCTTTTCCACAGTAGCTTGTAGAGCGACTCATAATAAATTAGCATTTCCCTGTCAGTTTGATACATTTTAAATGGAAATCCAATTATTATAAAAGGACTGTAATTAGTCTAAAATGTAACTTGAGGAGCAGTGGAAATGTGGCAGGTGGAAATGACCTGAAGTACTCCTGTTCCTTCTAAAATTCATCTTCAACACGTACTTATTTTTTGTTTATTGTCTTTGTATGTCTGATCGGTTTTTCTTGCAGTATGAACATCCAAATATCACATGGAATTGGATATTTCAAGTCCCATTTCAAACCACCTTCGTATGTAATTTATTTGCGTGTTTTTTAGCCTCATTTGGCATATATTGTTGCTTGCTAGCTAGTCTGTTGACAGTTTTACTGGAAGATGCGGTTAGTTTATTTGGTTACAAACAAATTAGTCAATGTGCTAGAACGCTAAACAGCTACCTAGGTAGCTAGTTGATTGCTGTGGCTAGCCAAAAAGGACTAGTTTTGAAAGTTGGATCATCTCATCCTTTGTGGCTTTAAAAGTGTTCTAACATTCTAAGCAAGTGGGAGACATCCATAGCAGCACTCTTAGTTGTGGTCAATCTGATGTGAAAAGATCTGATGTGATTGGACGAAAGACCAACTAGTGTAAAAAAAAGATCTGATTTGGACTGCCTGTGTAAACGCAGCCTTCAAGCCTCTACTTCACTTGTCACTGTTTGCCACAGTAGCTTGTAGAGAGACTTTGTACGTGCACTCATAATAAATTAGCCTTTCATGTCATTTTGACACATTTTAAATAGAAATCCAATTATTATAAAAGCAGAGGACTGTAATCATAATTAGTCTCAAGTTGTTGAGGAGCAGTGGAAATGTGGCAGGTGGAAATGGCTTTAAGTACTCTGGTTTGTTCTATGATTAATCTTCAACACATAATTTTTCTAATCTTTTGTATGTCTGTTTGTTTTTCATAGTTCCCTTATTTACTTCTATTGTGATCTTTAAATTGAGCATATTTCATAAATTATGAGCATGGCATTGTTCTTGGATGTCTAATGTTGTTTTGTCTCACTGTTCCTCTGGTTGAAAAGAATAGGTAGGGAGAGGAACCGCCATGTTAAAGAATGGTTAGAAACAGGAACCGTCATGCACAACAACGGGTAGGGACTGAGAGGAACCACCATGTAAAATAATAGTTATTATCAACGTCAGTCTTGCCGTTGACCAATTACACCACTAGGGGGCATGGTTGCTTGACAAACCAGTGAAGAAGTTGACAGGTTCTTCCACATTTTTTATTTTTTCGCAGTGCTACAAAAAAACACAGAGTTACACATGGGATAAACAAACGTACAGTCAATAACACAACATGAAATCTATATACAGTTTGTGCAAATGTAGTAAGATTAGGAAGTTAAAGCAATAAATAGGCCATAGTGGCGAAATAATGACCATTCAGCATTAACACTGGAGTGATAGACGGGCAGATGATGATGTGCAAATAGAGATACTGGGGTGCAAAATAATAACAATATGGGGATGAGGTAGTAGGGTGGGCTATTTACAGATGGCCTGTGTACAGGTGCAGTGATCGGTAAGCTGCTCTGACAGCTGATGAAGTTATTGAGGGAGATGGTCGTCTCCAGCTTCAATGATTTTTGCACATTAGTTGTTTAGCAGACACTACTTATAGTAGTGAGTGCATACATTTTCAAACCCACAACCTTGGTGTTTCAAGCACCATGCTCTACCATCTGAGCTATGTGGGGGGATGTCATCGACAAGGCACTTTCTGAGAAAGTTTGATGGACATTGTTTCTTTCTTGACAACAAACACTCATCCGAATCTAATGTTCAACTATGTTATTATGGAAGATAAGAGTAAAGATATGTAGCCTAAACATACTAATCATATACACATCAAAAGATACATTTTGTAAGTTTTTTTTATTTTTAACTTAATTTGCATGGTGATGGTCTAAACACCTTCAGTAAGACACAGATTAAACCTAGTCCTGGACTAAAAAGCGTCCTAACTGTAGAATGTCCACTGGAAGGGCTCCCGAGTAGCGCAGAGGTCTAAGGCACTGCATCTCAGTGCAAGAGGCATCACTACAGTCCCTGGTTTGAATCCAGGTTGTATCACATCAGGCAGTGATTGGGAGTCCCATAGGGCAGTGCACAATTGGTCCGGGTTTGGCCGTCATTGTAAATAAGAATTTGTTCTTAACTGACTTGCATAGTTAAATAAAGGTAAAATTATAATTGTCCAGGAAACCGACCCCACAGTACAGCAGGATTAATTAAAGGGTGAATATGATCGGTTCCAATTCAGTGGTTTATGACAAAACGACTGGCACCACTGGATTAAATCCACTTTTAGTTTACAACCCAAGTCTTGTAGGTGGACAATAAACCAAGACGGCCTCTTAAATATCACACTTTTAGCCACGTATAACATCAATGTAACTTCTCAAAGGGGATACATACTTTATCACAACATAGTCCACTCTTACAGTGTGTATATATATATATATATCACTGTCGATATATCGCGTCAGAATTCTCCGCCATTTCCCAAAGACATTCGGCAGCACCTCAACATAAATCTCAGAGTACTTCCTCTAACCCTCGTCAAACAGATTTATGCCGTTGAAACTGGTGTACCATTTATTCCTCAAATACAGAAGCACTACAGCATATGGCGCTAGGCTAGCTCCTCTGAGGGGCCTAGCGTTGGGCGGCCATCTTTAATCCTATAAATCACTACTACTTCACATCTGAAGATAGATTTACTCCTTGGCTACAGTCACAGATGTCTGTGTTTTGCTGTACTGCATTAAGACTTATCGCTGAGTAAAGAACCTAATTGAAGTAAATTAGTTATGATTGACAGTGTATTGGTGTAGACCAGGGGTGTCAAACTCATTCCATGGAGGGCCTAGTGTCTGCTGGTTTTAGATTTTTCCTTTCAATTAAGACTTAGACAACCAGGTGAGAGGAGTTCCTTACTAATCAGTGACCTTAATTCATCAATCAAGTACAAGTGAGGAGCGTAAACCTGCAGACACTCAGCCCTCCATGGAATGGGTTTGACACGTGGTGTAGTGGTACAGAGTGGGAAGCTGTGATATTGCCACTTGGTTAGTTACATTGCCTGGGCGGTGTCTCTACAAGGGCTACTGTATGCAAGCATTCATATAACATCATATACCCAAATGTTATGTTTGTCTCAGCTGTTTACTAAGAAAAGTGACAGGGTGACCCTTTGTTGTTTGAATCCCAGATTGCCCCTTTAATTTCCCTGCTTTCGTCCAATAGGTGACCAAGGCTGTTGACTGTCGCTCTGCTACTCCATGCTCTTGACCGTGTTCTTTTTAGTTGTAGTAAAACATAACACACATTTCCATAGATTACAGTATACAAGCTGGTCACTGTGACCTTTTTTTTTTACTTCACATTCTCTGTGGTGCTGAATGTGCGAGGTAGTAAGAATAATGGCATACATTTGTTTGGAGCATGTAAAGCCCATTTAGCTGTCCTTGATCAGTGTTATTCTGGCTTCAAGCTCTTTGTAGCCAATAGAGATTAAGGATAAAGCTGTTTTGTTTAGGTTGCTGACAAGCATTTTAATGTAGAGATGTTTGATATCAAACCAGCTTGGGTTGTTTAGAAGCCAATATTTCTTCCATGGCAAAAATGAAAACCTGATGTATGTAAAATATAGCTATAGCTTGGAAGATAAATACATGTGACTCTGGATGACAACTATGTTTGTTTCCAGCATTATGAAGATGAATCCACTTTGTATTTTGTCCGCTTGCCACGATACTAACGAGTATCGATACTGGTATCCTCCCGGCCCTAGTGTGTGTGCGTGCTTGTGTGTGTTTGACAATGTGTTCATGTTGAGAGAGATGGTGAGAGAGTACGTGGGTACATTTTGGGGAGAAAGAGCAGGCGGTAGAGCGAGGGTGTGTATTTGACACTGAGAGAGAGAGCGATGGAGAGAGACGGAAGAAGGAGAGGGAAGAGGGAGTGTGTTCCTGTGTGTGTGTGTGTGTGTGCGTGTGTGTGCGTGCGTGCTTTTCCATGCAGAGTGGGATGTGAGGCTCTCTCTCTGCCGTATCTTTGACAGTGTGTGAGTAATGGAATAGTCCCTCGGTTCTAAACAGGGCCAACAGAATAATTATGAGCCGGGCTGGGGGGCCTGGGAGGCTGGGCAGGCTGAGGGGCCTGGGAGGCTGGGGGGCCTGGGAGGCTGGGCAGGCTGAGGGGCCTGGGAGGCTGGGGGGCCTGGGAGGCTGGGGGGCTGGAGGGGCTGGGGAGGCTGGGGGGCTGGAGGGGCTGAGGGGCCTGGGAGGCTGGGGGGCTGGAGGGGCTGGGGAGGCTGGGCAGGCTGAGGGGCCTGGGAGGCTGGGGGGCTGGGAGGCTGGGGGAGGATGAGAGCTGCTCCTGGGTGAGCTGTAAACTCCAGACCTGCCTGACTGACTGCTTGTCTGTCCTGCTGGACCTCTGCCTGGACTGATGGGCCCGGGACTCGCCTGGGCCGCACAACCCTGCCAGCAAGTCCCTGCCTGCCTGCCTGCATGCCTGCCTGCCTCTTCTCTAAGTCTGCCTGTTTGCCTGCTGTCTGCCTGATTGGGGTAGTGTGTCTCTCTCCAGACTCATTCCCTCTCTCTCTCTCCAGACTCTCTCCCTCCTCTCTCTCTCCAGACTCCCACTCAGCCGTCTCCCTCTCTCCCTCCTTCCCTCTCTCCCTCCAGACTCTCTCCCTCCAGACTCCCAGCCAGCCGTCTCCCTCTCGCCCTCCAGACTCTCTCCCTCCTTCCCTTTCTCTCTCCAGACTCCCACCCAGCAGTCTCCCTCTCTGCATATAAAATGTTTTAATCCCATTAAGACCCAAACGGTGCCGGGGTGAATCTCAAACACTTCCAGATGCATCATCAATATCGTGGGCCTCCAGTCAGACAGAATCAATCCATTCTGGTTCGTCCAAAAAGGCACCCTAAAACCCTCCTCAGCCACAACTCACCCTCCTAACCTGTCTATCCTGTCCACTACACTTCACATCATTGCCTCCATTCCTCAACTTCCTGGAAACTATTCAGTTTTGTTTAGTCCGTTCTATTCATTCTATTTCTATGCTTTTAATCCGATCAGCGAAATCCGTATAGATAACTTTTGAATAACAGGGCCTTAGGGGATGCGGCTTGTTTTGTACCACCTTCTCAGATGTAGGAAAGATCAAGGACAGAGTTCACTGTAATATCATCAACAGAGCTTTGGAGAAGAAAGCCATTGGTAATAGTATTAAAGCGTGCGATTGAACGAGGATTCCCAGTTCAGGTTATGAGAGCAATGATTTGAGTCATTTTCCACTCTGCGGTTTTTACTGCAGTTATTCTTCATTGTTTTTAGGCTCATTAAACCAGGTCATGCTAAGTCGGTGAGCTAGAACTGCTCTGGTTTGAGGAATTGTAAATCTTAGTAGTTTATCTGGCGTGTCTTAAGCACAATGGAATTCATCTATAATGACTCCATCATTGTCAAACTATCCATTTCTTTCTCTTCTAAAATGGCAGTAGTTGTCGTTCAATAGTTATGATTATGGCGTTATTTCCTCATGTAAAGTAGGACTAACTTTTCTGTATGTAATCAATGATTGGTTGACAAAACATGTTTGTACCAATTAGTTAAGAAGTGAATTATTACTGAAACATCAGCCGAGCACAGCTTCACCCATGTTCTATTGAACTGGATAAAAACTACAGTATTAATTGACTGATTTCACCAACATTCAAGGACAAATGGTCATCAAAGAGCGTGACATATTGGCAGATGAGATCAGCAGTTAGTATTCCATTGATTACAGAGAAGAGAAATAGATATGCCACGTGTGTGTTCATTCATTCCCCTTCGTCTACAGTGAGAAGGAGTGTTAATTGCGGGTGAAGAGTGAGGGATCTGCGATGTGTGCAGATGGATTTGTCTCTAATTGCTCAGCTGCATGATCTCTGTGTGATGGGACGTTTTTTATGTTTCCAGAACACACACTAAAGTATCCATTCACTCTCAGAAACCGATTCACATATCTACTCTACAATCAGTAAGTAATCTAGCCTACAGTAGTACAGTACTGTGCTCATATATATATATATATATATATATATATATATATATATATATATATATATATAGACAGAGCTTCCTGGGTTCGTTTTTTTGCTTGTGTCTATGTATAGTCTCATAGCAAAGGGTCTGAGTACTTACAGTCACACGTATTCTTTATTTATACTATTTTCTACATTGTAGAATAATAGTGAAGACATCAAAACTATTATATAACACATACGGAATCATGTAGTAACCAATATATTTGAGATTCTTCAAAGTAGCCACCCTTTGCCTTGATGACAGCTTTGCACACTCTTGGCATTCTCTCAACCAGCTTCATGAGGAATGCTTTTCCAAAAGTCTTGAAGGAGTTCCCACATATGCTGATCACTTGTTGGCTGCTTTTCTCTCACTCTGCAGTCCAACTTATCCCAAACCATCTCAATTGGGTTGAGGTCAGGTGATTGTGGAGGCCATCATCTGATGCAGCACTCAATCACTCTCCTTGGTCAAATAGCCCTTACACAGCCTGGAGTGTTGGGTCATTGTCCTGTAGAAAAACAAATGATAGTCCCACTAAGCGCAAACCAGATCAGATGGTGTATCGCTGCAGAATGCTGTGCCTTGAATTCTAAATAAATCATCGACAGTGTCACCAGCAAAGCACCATCACACCTCCTCCTCCATGCTTCACGTTGGGAACCACACATGCAGACATCATCCGTTCACCTACCCTGCGTCTCACAAAGACACGCTGGTTGGAACCAAAAATCTCAAATTTGGACTCAAGAGAACAAAGGACACATTTCCATCATTCTAATGTCCATTGCTCGTGTTTCTTGGCCCAAGCAAGTCTCTTCTTCTTATTGGTGTCCTTTAGTAGTGGTTTCTTTGCAGCAATTCGACCATGAAGGCCTGATTCACACAGTCTCCTCTGAACAGTTGATGTTGAGATGTGTCTGTTACTTGAACTCTGTGAAGCAATCTGAGGTGCAGTTAACTCTAATGAACTTATCCTCTGCAGCAGAGGTAACTCTGGGTCTTACTTTCCTGTAGCAGTCCTCATAAGAGCTAGTTTCATTATAGCACTTGATGGTTTTTGTGACTGCACTTGAAGAAGCATTCAAAGTTCTTGAAATGTTATGGATTGACTGACCTGGCCCAGCGTCGTCCGAGTTAGGGGAGGGTTTGGCCGGCTGGGATGTCCTTGTCCCATCGTGTTGTAGCGACTCCTGTGGTGGGCCGCGTGCCTGCACGCTGACAAGGTCGACAGGTGTACAGTGTTTTCTCCGACACATTGGTGTGGCTGGCTTCCGGGTTAAGTGAGCATTGTTTCAAGAAGCAGCACGGCTTGGCAGAGTCGTTTCGGAGGGCTCACAGCTCTGTACCGTAACAAAAAGTGGAAAACATCAAGGGATCTGAATACTTTCCGAATGCACTGTTTTGTAGCTAGAAGCCATGCACAGCATTTTGGAGATTCTGACAATTAAGACTATGTCAGCAAGTGTATTGTCACATGCCTCCTACCATGACATAGCAATTCCAGGGTCAGGGAACATTTAGAAGTCACTGAAAGTCCATTGTACCTGAGAGGGTCTGGAGCTTAAAGGAATAATTTATTCAAAAACTATATTTTTTCATTAATCTACTGTTGATACAGTCCTGAAATGTTTTGCATGTCAGCAGTCAAGTTTTCAAGGTATTGGACTTTCAAGAAGCAAATTGTCACTTGCCACATCCTTATGATGATGCAAAATGCAGTGAATTTTCTGTTTAATGCAGAGGGATGGGTAGAAATGTTTAACTACTCGACCATCCTAAGAACCAAACTATTTACAAGGGAATATCCCCCCAAATAAAATTATATTTATGTTAATAAATAGTTATATAAGGCCTCTTCAAGTCCATTCTCTGTTCATCTATCTTCCCTACTGAGAGAATGTTCTCTCCCAGTGGCGGCCATTTTAGCTGAGTGCAGATCATTTTCAAAATTTACAACTCCCTTGCTCAAAATCATCTTCATGTGAGTAAACCGATAGATAAGTCCCGTATCAGTGCACTTATCTTCCCCAGTGAGAGAACGTTGCCCCTGGTGGTGGCCATCTTGGCTGAGTATCGCTGAGTGCACATTATTTTCAAATACATTTCCCTCCCTTTATTCAAATCATCTTCATGTGAATAAACAGAAAGATAAGTTCCACATCAGTGCCGGTATCTTCCCCTAGTGAGAGAATGTTGTGGCCCAGTGGCGGCCATTTTGGCTGAGTAGTGCAGCATTGTCCCAGTGAATGACAGCTCCAGCTGCATTATTGATTATTAGTACTTGGGAGGAGGGGGAGCGAGCGCCGCCCGCCACTTTACAGCACAGCAACTTGTGTTTATTAAGCAGACACATCAGATAGGAGTTGACTGGAGCTGCTTTTAGCAGCCCTTGAGTGTCTGTCTGTGAACGCAGCCCGGTGCGCAGCAATAGGAGACAGACGTCTGGTGAACGCAGCTCGGGCTCCGCAGCAAACAGCCATCCATCTGTGTAATAGGGCTTGTCAAAAGTTTTAAAGTGGATCAGCAGTTCACTTTGAGCGTGGCTCGTTCACCAGCCTCCGCCAATTTCCAAACGAGAGGCTGATCAGCTGTGAAAACCCCCGTTGAGGGCTCTCTAAAAATGGTGTTGATGCAGAACGATTGTATTTTTGTGAGTGTGTGACTTCCTTCCTGTACCATTCTCATTCTGTCACTGTTGTCAGGTCTGGTTTCTCAACGTTTAATCTGTACCTTTCATTTTCTCCTCTCCTCCACCGCATTGGTTATTTACCAACGAACGCAAACGGAATTAATTAATAATTTAATCCGTTTTCCGCTCTATTTGAAGCCTTATATAAATGGATGACATTTATAATTGGGCCGCCACAGGCCATCAGCGTATAGGGACCTTTTTTTTTGTGGTTATTTTATTTTCAAAATAGATCCTTGCTGTGCTTGGGGTGAAGAGCCTCATTGCTGTTATCTCTGTCTTATCTCTTGATCTTTCTCTCTCTCCCTTTCTCTCTCACACACACACACACACACACACACACACACGCGCACACAAACACGCACACGCTTTCCACCTCTGTCAGTCGGACGGTAAAAAGAAGAAGTCGGTAAGATGAAGAAGTCGGTAAGATGAAGAGGCCTGCCCTCAGGCAACCCAGATAGCCCACCCACTCCCCCTCAACCAACACGTGATGTCTATCTGGTTCTGTGTTCAGCAGTGTGGGGTTGAGGAACAAGGCAGCCAACCCAGAGTGGCCAACCAAGACTGAAGGAATTTGTAAAGGGTGATAATTCAGTCTAACCATCATTACACAGTCATTACATTAAGACATCACTTATTCGTGTGTGTGTGTGTGTGTGTGTGTGTGTGTGTGTGTGTGTGTGTGTGTGTGTGTGTGTGTGTGTGTGTGTGTGTGTGTGTGTGTGTGTGTGTGTGTGTGTGTGTGTGTGTGTGTGTGTGTGTGTGTGTGTGTGTGTGTGTGTGTGTGTTCTCCGAGGCTCTGTCTGTCTCTCCTATTAATTCTCAATAATCAATGTATTCACTAGTCTTGGCTGCATCAACCAGCAACTTACTACTCAGACGTGTTCTTAACATTTAACTTTCAAGCGTTGATGCATGTTTACTTGGCTTTTCGCTGGCATCGGAAGAAGTGCTGGTAGTTGTTGTTGTGGGGATAAACCAAAAATCCTGGAGGGAATAGTTGTTTGTCTCAGAGAGAGAGCGAGAGAGACATAAGCGAGATATTTTAATGCAACGTTGTCCTTCGGTTAAAGATAGTACGACTGTCATTGTTATTGCATCACCTATTTGGACTAAGAGTACTGTACAATACAACAAGATAACTTTGTGACATCTGCTGCTGTAAAAAGGGCTTTATAAATACATTTGATTTGATTTAGATTTTCTGCTTCGTCTCACTTACACATTCTACACATTTCTCACCCGGTAGACAGTGAACGAAGATCTAACTGAGGAAGATATTTTATTTTGACAGTCTCGTTACAATCAATTGAGGAATGGTTGAATCTAATCAGGGTGCCAGATAGAGGGAGAGAAACATGCTCAGTCATTCTCCACACGCTTTTGAACCGCTGCCATCCACTTCACACAGTCTCCTCTCCTAGACTGCCAGGACATGACAAGTAAGGGTAATTGCTAATGCAACACACAGGGGCAACGCAGTTACATCCAATTTCACTGCAGGTAGATATATGTTTCAATATTCAATAAATAATCAATTTTTTAAGAATAATAAAAACGTCCTATTGCAACAAGGTTGTGGACATGTGTGCAGCCTGGTGTGAGGTATTTGGCATTTTTGTGTGCGTGTAATCATGTGTGTATTGTTTGTACCTTTTATTTTACTAGGCGAGTTAGTTAAGAACAAATTCTTATTTACAATGACAGCCTAGAAACAGTGGGTTAACTGCCTTGTTCAGGGGCAGAACAACAGATTTTTTATTTTGTCAGCTCAGGGATTTGATCCAGGAACCTTTCAGTTACAGGCCCAACACTCTAACCACTCAGCTACCTGCTGCCCCAATGTATATATCTGCATACACACTTACTTGTATGCACATGAATCCATGTATTTCTGTCCAGGCATCTCTCCAGACACTACAGGTCCTCAGAAAAAACGTCTGTAACAGAAAGAGAGCAATCTATATTACTTTATAGTATACATATAAATCATATCCGTGAGGTATTGAGCGCATATTCTCCAGTTATGGCTGCCACACAACAAAAGCAGTTAAACACTTGGCCAGGCAAAGTAGCTGTGATACATTCAGGCCGGGGTACTTTGAGTGATACATTTTATGCGTCCTTAGCTGGCCATGGTAAAAACGTATTTTAAGCTGGAGTCTGTCCAGTGGTCAATGACAATGATGCTGATTTATTAGTGAAGTGAAGTGAAGGGATAAGAGGGGGTTCGTTTTCTTCTGAAGCACTTCATTAGGGAAATGACGCAGAGAGAGAGGTGGGTATAGTGATGTCTCTCCCAGGACACATTGCCCCTCCATGTACAGCTGCATCATCTGTATAGAAATAGATTGGGTAGAAATGCTTTGTTGAATGCAGAGCAGGCAGAGCACAATGAGAAAGCGGTGGTCAGTGGAATACTCCAAATGATCCTATCCTGATTACCGTCTTGTTGGCAAACATCACTACTCCCATATGCGATAACAGGGTTATGAATTCAAACATCACTACTCCCATATGTGATAACAGGGTTATGAATTCAAACATCACTACTCCCATATGCGATAACAGGGTTATGAATTCAAACATCACTACTCCCATATGCGATAACAGGGTTATGAATTCAAACATCACTACTCCCATATGCGATAACAGGGTTATGAATTCAAACATCACTACTCCCATATGCGATAACAGGGTTATGAATTCAAACATCACTACTCCCATATGTGATAACAGGGTTATGAATTCAAACATCACTACTCCCATATGCGATAACAGGGTTATGAATTCAAACATCACTACTCCCATATGCGATAACAGGGTTATGAATTCAAACATCACTACTCCCATATGCGATAACAGGGTTATGAATTCAAACATCACTACTCCCATATGCGATAACAGGGTTATGAATTCAAACATCACTACTCCCATATGCGATAACAGGGTTATGAATTCAAACATCACTACTCCCATATGCGATAACAGGGCTATGAATTCAAACATCACTACTCCCATATGCGATAACAGGGTTATGAATTCAAACATCACTACTCCCATATGTGATAACAGGGTTATGAATTCAAACATCACTACTCCCATATGCGAGAACAGGGTTATGAATTCTAACATCACTACTCCCATATGCGATAACAGGGTTATGAATTCAAACATCACTACTCCCATATGCGATAACAGGGCTATGAATTCAAACATCACTACTCCCATATGCGATAACAGGGCTATGAATTCAAACATCACTACTCCCATATGCCATAACAGGGTTATGAATTCAAACATCACTACTCCCATATGCGATAACAGGGCTATGAATTCAAACATCACTACTCCCATATGCGATAACATGGCTATGAATTCCATTTCTATTTCTATCTCTCTAAAAGGGTTACAGACAGGAAACGTTTAAAGACATTTGCAACAAACAACACTTGAAAAATAATGTGTGTGTGTTTGTGGTTTGTGCGTGTGTGTGTGTGTGTGTGTGTGTGTGTGTGTGTGTGTGTGTGTGTGTGTGTGTGTGTGTGTGTGTGTGTGTGTGTGTGTGTGTGTGTGTGTGTGTGTGTGTGTGTGTGTTCCATCCTTACTGATTCCTTTGCTGCTGCCCAAGGAGAGCTCATGAATTTTACATAGCTGTGCTCTATTACACACACACACACTCACTCACTCACTCACTCACTCACTCACTCACTCACTCACTCACTCACTCACTCACTCACTCACTCACTCACTCACTCACTCACTCACTCACTCACTCACTCACTCACTCACTCACTCACTCACTCACTCACTCCCTTGCTCAAGTGAGGTCATCTATCTCTGGTAGCAGGAACCAATGAACATGAAGTTAGTTTGTGCTGCAGTCACCACACCACCAGGGCTGCAGTCACCACATCACCAGGGCTGCAGTCACCACACCACCAGGGCTGCAGTCACCACATCACCAGGGCTGCAGTCACCACATCACCAGGGCTGCAGTCACCACACCACCAGGGCTGCAGTCACCACACCACCAGGGCTGCAGTCACCACACCACCAGGGCTGCAGTCACCACATCACCAGGGCTGCAGTCACCACATCACCAGGGCTGCAGTCACCACATCACCAGGGCTGCAGGGAACCCACACAGCCATCTGAGAACCTCTCTGGCGTTCAGCTGCACGCCTGCCGGACCAACCCCAATTCTCCCCTCGCCGCCCCGCCACTGCTAGGGCACCAATCGTTAACAATCCCCCTCTCCCCTCCTCTCTCCTCTGTCCATCCCCCTCTCCCCTCCTCTCTCCTCTGTCCATACCTCTCTCCCTGACTCCCTCCCTCCGGTCTCTCCCCTGACCTTTTCCAGGCAGTGTTTTCCTCCGCTCCAAGCGGGTGGCTCTGTCCAGTCAGCCAGCCTGGCTCTTGCTGCTGCTCTTGACATTGTTCTCGAATTCTCTGTCTCTACGGGAAACACACCAACACAGATCTGTAGAGTAACTAAGTGCAGTACCTAGAGGTGCTCTGTGTGGGGCGGTCTGTTCACCTCTGTGTTCCCCTCTCTCTCAATAACACACAGAGAGGCCGGGCATGGACGCAGAGGGACGGACGGACGGACACAAGGTTTTTTTCCTTTTTCTGAAGACCAGGTAGAATAAATGGATTTCATTGATTTGCTGAGTGCGTGTGATTGTGACAGTGTGTTGGGAATCTTGTGGCAGAATTTGAAATCGACGTGAGGGGTGTGTGTACATTTCTATGTGTAAGTGCACGGACCTATCAGCATGCATATGTGTCTTACTGTGCCAGTGTTTGTGATATTTCCTGCATTGGAAAACATTGAAGAAGTCCACTGCACTGCTGCAACCTTCATCCTTTGTATAAAGATGGTTGTACATTTTATATAAAGTTGCAAGGTAAGTCAATTTGTGCAGTAGTGGCTTAATTTGTTGCTGGCAAAACAAATTGTCTTACATGGCCCTGGCTCATATCAAAGTCCTGCCTCAACTCAGTCCCTGTTCATCTTCCCTGGTTTGGAGCTTTCCCAACAACAGTGTCAGTAGTACTGTAGCTTCCATTCTGCCATGTCATTCCACTCTCCGATGTGCTCTAGTCATTTCAAGATTTTCAGTTATTACATGTAAGGAAAGTGTTTTGACCTGGACTGTGGTCAGACCACCAGTGCAGTGTTCTGATGTTGTGGTGGGGTTCTGTTGTAGTCGTTGTATTCTCCAGTAAAGAAGCAGGTTCTAGGAACGTCTCTGGATGCCTGTTGCCCCTTGGCCGGTACAGAGGTCACCCAAGGTCCTTTACCTCATTGCTAAATCCCTTGCACCCCTAACTCACTCAGGCTGACTCAATGATACAGTGGGCCAGTGGCAATGGGGATTAAGCAGTGGGTTGTGTTACGGGTGAGTGAGTTTTCCCCTTAGCATTTGATAGCCAGTGCCGTTAGCATCCTGGTTTATAGCTAGCTAGTGTAGTCTGTCGACAGAGATGGACTGCTTTACTAGGATCAGATAGATAGATAGATAGATAGATAGATAGATAGATAGATAGATAGATAGATAGATAGATAGATAGATAGATAGATAGATAGATAGATAGATAGATAGATAGATAGATAGATAGATAGATAGATAGATTATATAATTTAGGGTAATAATAATAATTCCCTTAAAATACAGTCCTTAGTGCAGGGTTTAATTACAGATAAATACACGTATTGCACATTCGATATACTAAAAGCAATGAAAAAAGATACAACTGACAGGATACTAATATGCATTCCTGAGTGAATGACTACGTTAGTTCAGTCCAATAATTATTTACAATATTGCACGTGATATGATACAACAACTGTACATGAATATGTATATACAGTCCTGAATGAATAAGTCCTGAGTGAATTAGTGATTACATACCAGAGTTACTCACGATGGATGCCTAATTGTTAAACTAGGTCCTAACACCCCAACAGTTCCAGGTCTATGTTGCCGATGGCACGGCACCCCAGTGAGGCATTAAATAGTCTAATAGAAGAACCTCCTGGTGGGATCAGTCTGTGACTGAAAGTGCTCTTCTGCGTCATAACCATGGCATGCAGAGGGTGGGTGACGTTGTCCATGATGGCCAGCAGTTTGGCCAGGATCCGTCTCTCCGCCACCTCCTCTAGAGTGTCAAGGCTAATCCCCAGAACAGAGCTATCCTTCCTGATCAGCTTATTTACCCGAGAAGCATCACCAGCCTTTATGTTGGCGCCCCAGCATACCACTGATAGAAAGTATGCAGTAGTTTACTGCACACGTTGAAGGACCTTTAGCCTCCTCAGAAAGTTGAGTAGGCTCTGGCCCTTTTTGTACAGAGCCCTGGTGTTACCAGCCCATTCCAGCCTGTTGTCCATATGCACTCCCAGGAACTTGTATGACCCAACCATTTCCACATCCATCCCCTGTAAACTCCTTAGTTTTGCTGATGTTGAGCTGAAGGTGGTTTTGCTCACACCACACCACAAAGTCATTGATTGTGCTCCTGTACTCCTCCTCCTGCCCAGTCCTGATGCACCCTACAATTGCAGAGTCATCCAAGAACTTCTGCAGGTGGCATGTTTCAGAGTTATATCTGAAGTCTGAGGTGTAGAGGGTGAACAGGAAGGGGGAGAGGACTGTTCCCTGGGGGCCCCTGTGTTGCTCACTGCCCATTCTGACATACAGCTCTGTAGCCGCACAAATTGTGGCCTCCCTGTCTGGTAGTCTGTAACCCAGGAGACTAAGGGTGCTTCCACTTTCATCCTCTTCATCTTCTCACCCAGTAGCAGGGGCTGAATGGTGTTGAAGGCAACGGAGAAGTAAAAAAACATAACCCTCACAGTGCAACCTGCGTTGTCCAGGTGAGAATAGGCCTTCTGCAGAAGGTAAATGATTGCATCATCCACCCCGATGTTGCACTGGTATGCGAACTGCAGGGGGTCCAGAGATGTACACACCAGCGGTCTGAGGTGAGTGAGGACTAACCTTTCCAGGGTCTTCATGATGTGTGATGTTAGCGCTACAGGTCTGAAGTCATTCAGGACAGTGGGGTGTGCCTTCTTTGACACTGGGACCAGGCAGGATGTTTTCCACAGCACAGGGACCCCTTCCAGGCTCAGGCTAAGGTTGAAGGGTTGCTGGAGTATTCCACACAATTGGTCAGCACAGGCCCTAAAAACCCTTGGGTTGATGCCATCAGGGCCCGCCGCTTTCCACTGATGTAGTCTCTCCAGCTCTCTCTTCACTTGGTTGGTGGTGAAAGCCATCCCAGGTGGGGAGGTGGGGGGAAGGGGGGTGTTGAGGATCAGTCCAGAGGTGGGGGGGAAGGGGGGTGTTGAGGACCAGTCCAGAGGGAGCAGGGGCGGAGGTGGGGAGGGGGTCGCTGATTGTCTCAACAGAGGTGTTGTGAGCAAAGTAGGGGTGGGACAGCTGTGAGGGTGTGTGGCCTGGGGAGCTGGAGGGGAGGTGGACAGGGCCAAAAATTGGTTCAACTCATTGGCTCTGTCCTGGGTCCCCTCCGTCTTCCCACTGTTTGACTTTTTGAAGCCAGTGATATTTCTCATACCCTTCCACACCTCTCTCACCTGGTTCTTGCTCAGCTTGTCCTCCATCTTCTCCTTATACCCTCTCTTCCCCTCACCGATCCGCAACTTCAGCTCCCTCTGGACACATTTCAATTGGTCCCTGTCCCCTTTCTTGAAGGCCCTCTTCTTCTCATTCAGCAGGGCCTTCAGTTCGCTGGTGACCCAGGGTTTATTATTATAAAAAATGTTTGTTATGCAGTCTGTAAGTCCATCAATGTCCTCCCCATGGGCCTAACAGAGCACATCCCAGTCTGTTGTTTCAAAGCAGTCCTGTAGGGCCTCATTCGCATCTGGGGACCATCTCCTTATGGTCCTAATGGTCGCTGGCTGCTGTTGGACCATAGGCCTGTAGAGTGGAGTGAGGTGGAAAAAGTTGTGATACGATCTACCGAGGGGAGAGAGTGCAGTGGAGTTGTATACATCCTTCACATTACCTTATAACAAGTCCAGAGTTGTATTATTCCTGGTTGGGCACTTCACAAACTGTTTGAACGTGGGCAGCGTTGAAGAGGGAGATACATGGTTAAAATACCCCGAAATGGCAAAGAAGGCACTGGGTCTGTAACCTCGCGATAGCAGAGTGGTTGACGTCACACGCTGTGTTTGCGTCAGCGGAAGGCGGGATGTAAATAACAATAACAGCAATGGTCGCCGTGAATTCCCTCTACAAATAGTAGGGTCTCAGGCTAACGGCTAACAGCTCAATGTCCGGGCAACCAAACTGTTCCTTAACAGTAATATGGCTCGGATTACACCATCTGTTGTTAACTAATAAAGACAGACCCCCTCCCTTACCCTTACCGGAAGAAGCGATATCCCTGTCCGCTCTGATGGTCTGGAAACCGCCGATAGTTACGTTCTCTATGGGGATGTTATCATTCAGCCATGTCTCTGTAAAGCACAATAGGCTAGCTTCCCGGTAGTCTCTTTGCCCATGGACCAGTCCCTCAAGCTCATCCACCTTATTATGTAGCGATCTCACGTTGCCCATAATGATAGACGGTATAGCCGCACTCAGATAGATAAACCCGCACTCTGTGTTCCCCCGGCAAGATGGATGAGCACCTTGTCATGCTAGCGCTGTCGGTTTCTCCACCGACTCTCCTTCTCGCCAGTTTCCGTCCTCTCTTCTTTTTCATAAAGAAGCGACGGCCGCCACATAAATGACGGGGTATTCAGGAGGGATATCATAACGGCTAATGTATTATTCACAGTTGACTGGTGTTTAATGAATTGCCTCTGCAGTGAGTAGATGAGGAAGAGAAAGGCCAGGGTTCCAAATAAAACCGAGGTCCTCTGGTTAATGAACGGGTCTCCATAGCGAGCCAGTGGAAGACTCGGTAACCCAGAGGTCTAATCATACTGACAGGAAGGACACAGCATTTCACAAGCATTTCGCTACACTCGCAATAACATCTGCTAAACACCTGTATGTGACCAATACAATTGGATTTGATTTGATTTGGACGTCGGCGTCTTTGTCGTGTCGGAGCTTAATTGCGGGCGGCGCAATTTGTGGCTCCGTAGCTCGTTGTCAAAGTGTGGGGAACGTTTTTAACCAAAGCAGTTTCACGTCTTGGATGGGATCTAGAGATGGGACTGCGAGTTTTAAAGGGAGACCACTCCGACTGAAGAGACTATTATTATTATCCCTTCAGTGGGATACTGTTTTCCTGAGCTCTGGCTCAGGTGGCTTGACATTCCTTGTTGCCTTGTCGTATCTCTCTTAGCCAGAAAAAGTGTGTTACCCCGTTAGGAAACAACCGCAGAGACCCTGAACACTCATGAGTCATGACATGCTGTTGTTTTAAGGGCTGCTTTGCTATCTGAACACAGCATGTTTTCCTGTAGTGTTATATACATGAGATGGATTTCTTTCTACATAATCTAGTATCTTTCTAAAGCCCCCAGTGTTACGTTATGTTAATTTTATCGTAGCGCAACAGCAGTGCTTGCCATGGTTGATTCATTACAGACAAAACAGATGCCTAATCATCAAATTATTAAAGGCCCAGTGCAATCAATGTTCTGTTTTCCATTTTGTTTTGTATCATGTTGTACAGCAGCTGATGAAACTAACACTGTAGAAGTGTGATCAGTGTTATTTCCTGATAGTTATTTCCAAGTTGAAAATATAATATACAGGACCTTCTAATCAGCAGGTTTTCATGGGCGGGAGTTTCGGCTTTCCATGGTGACATCACCATGCAGTAAATGGGTTAATAGACCAATAACAAAGAAAGTTCCAAACCTCTCTGCCAATAACAGTTTGTTTTCAGTCTCGCCCACTCCCAGACAGTCCTAGAAAAATTCTTTCTTGAGAAATAGTTTCTTGCTAAAAACCTATTTTTTGCTAATTTCAGTGGAAATCTATTACAGTAAAGTACTCCCTTGTTACCCCGAAATGATTTGATATTGATATAAAAATGGCTGCATTGGTACTTTTAAGGAGGGAAAACTATTGATTTTTCACATTCCCTCTTCTGAAGTTTCTATTTAATTGTACAAGCTGTTACTGGCAGACTTCATTGGTTTTTGAGGCAAACCATCTCTTTTTTTCTCTCTCTCTCTCTCGTTCTCTCTCTGTCTCTCTCTCTCTCTCTCTCTCTCTCTCTCTCTCTCTCTCTCAGACCCTGAACACTCATGGCATGCTGCATTTTAATGGTGTGATCATTGTTGCCAATGGTTACTGTGTGTAAACTAACAGTCTCTCATGCTGTTAGATGCCATTCTGTTGTTTTACACACGAATGCCTTTCTTTTCCATCCTTTAATGTCTTTCTAAGCTATGTTGCATTATGTACATTTTAATGTAGCGCAACAGCACTGCTTGCCATGTTTTATTCATTACAGATAAAACAGATGGTCTTATCATCAAATCATTAAGGAGGGAACACTATTGAGTTGTCAGATTCCCCCTTCTGAAGTTTCTATTGAATTCTTTACCAAGTCTTCAAGCTGTTACTGGCAGACTTCATTGGTTTCTGAGGCAAAATGTCTCCCTTCCCTTCCCTCCCTCCCTCCCTCCCTCCCTCCCTCCCTCCCTCCCTCCCACCCTCCCTCCCTCCCTCCCTCCCTCCCTCCCTCCCTCCCTCCCTCCCTCCCTCCCTCCCTCTCTTTTTCTCCATATCTTTACTTAACTCCCACCCACTCCCCTACTTTCTCATATACACTGTATTGTGTGACCCTATTCTAGTCACAGCATCACATTAATCACCTCCATTTCCCTAGGGTTCTTAACCTCATAACCAAACTACTATGTCCCCCTCTTGTCATAAAGCCAGAGATATAGAGTTGGTGGAGAATAATATACAGATGCTCTACTAGTATATCATAACTACATAGCCTACAATGTATCCTCGGATATAAAACTCCCATGAAGCTACACAGAGAGACACACATGACAGCTAGGTCTGCTGTCATGAACTTTCAGTGAGCCCGAGGTATGTGGTTTCAGAGAGCCCGAGGTATGTGGTGTCAGAGAGCCCGAGGTATGTGGTTTCAGAGAGCCCGAGGTATGTGGTTTCAGAGAGCCCGAGGTATGTGGTTTCAGAGAGCCCGAGGTATGTGGTTTCAGAGAGCCTGAGGTATGTGGTTTCAGAGAGCCCGAGGTATGTGGTTTCAGAGAGCACAAGGGATGTAATTTCAGAGAGTCCGAGGGACAGCATGTGGTCTTAATTAAATGTTTGAATATGTTGTGAAGGGTATTGGGTTAAATTAAATGCTATCTTCCCCAGGTTTAGATTGCAAGGTGCATGTGGTGACCTTCATGTCAACATTAGCCTCTAGCAAACAATGTACGGCAGCCATCTTTCTTTTCTTTCTCTAGCAGTGTTTGTTCTAGTTCTGTTCAGAGTGGTGATCTGGACACTGTTTGTAACTTCACGACTCGGTACTAAACACAGCGGCAATAGCCTGCTTAATTAAGAATCACTTGAAAATAAGGTCTGATGCATAAAAGCCCGACAGACTTTTATGCGCTCATTAATAAACATTTATGACTTAATTCTAATGTGACTGACAGCCTATTTATAAGTAATCGTCGCTCATGCATAAAAGTCCTTTTGAGTTCGTCATAGTAGAATACACTGTAAAAAGTAACTGCCTAATTCATTAAAGAAGTTGAATAGTGGCTACTCAAACATCTCAGTAGAACTCAAATCATATACTGTAAGTGGTACTAACTCGGATCTCAATAAGATCTCATCACTTAACATTTTTTATAACTTTTAACAAGTATTAAGTTCTGTGTTCTTCTATAGTTATTGAGTTTTGATTATTTAACATTTTAAAGTCAATCTAACATTTATTAAATAAGTTGTTCTAACTTGATTCTATCATTTTATGTCTTTACTTAAATTAAAGTATGTCAGACATGGATATTAGAGTAAAAAATACTATCTGTGTTGTGCTGAGAATTATAACGTTTTTACAGGTTATGAATTCAAATGAACCTTTATTTAACCAGGCAAGTCAGTTAAGAACAAATTCTTATGTACAATGATGGCCTACCCACAGGGTCAGCCCCTGGATCAAATTAGGGGTAAGTGCCTTGCTCAAAGACACATCGACAGGTTTTTTCACCTTGTTGGCTCAGGTATTGGAACCAGCAACCTTTCGGTTACTGGCCCAACACTCTAACCGCTAGGCTAGCTGACGCCCCTATTGAATACTTAATAGTGCCATGTGAGTCTGTTTTCACACAATGTTGTATGCATATTTAAAGAAGGAAAAGTATATTTATAAAATAGTATTAAGCAGCTTGTTGTACTATGAGGTGTAATTGTTCAAAACAGTCGGGCAAATTGATGTTCAATAATGAGACAAGCCATTCCCACAGTCAACAAGGTCATGTGCACCACTCTTAATGACCAAGGCTAATGCAACATCATGTAACACTTACAGCTCTACCTGCAGTTACTGCTAGAGGAATGAGCACTGTGCTCAACAATGCCTGCTTACAGCTCTACCTCCAGTTACTGCTAGAGGAATGAGCACTGTGCTCAACAATGCCTGCTTACAGCTCTACCTCCAGTTACTGCTAGAGGAATGAGCACTGTGCTCAACAATGCCTGCTAAAGTGGGTTAAAATGGCAAATTGTCAAATACATAAAACAATAAACATATTCAAGTAACGTCTGAGTTGGGTTACTCGAATGGTTCTAGGCAACGAGTTCCCACCTCAAAAATGTGTTAGGTGAACTAATCACTTTTTACAGTGTACTAGTCTTAGAATCTCTCTCAAGCATTCTGTTTGAGCAGTTAATGGAAGCTCATTGACTTGGAAGGTTGGTTTGGGAAGATGACGGAAATACACTATTGTGGTATAATAGTTCTAACATGAACTTCTTAAATGTAATAAACTTGGTAAATATTAGACGCCGGATTACTTCTTTATCGACAAGGCTGGCAAAGAAGAAAACGTGCCATATTGAAGGCGGTCATTTTGAATTGAATTCTTCTCAATATGGCTCTGGCTTTGTCTGGCAGGATTGCTGAGTGTTGGAATGCAACCGACGTCTCATAATGGAAAGTTAACAATGTCCCCAGAGCATCCTGTTGTCATTGACAGTGACAGACAGAAGCTGTTGATCACAGATTGGTCCCCACAGGAGATTACCATCACCCCAAACTATGAATATTCACAAGACTTAATGAGATGATCCAAAAATGTTCTGTTATCATGGGATTCTACATTTTCCAGGTATGTTTGGATGATGACAGGGGTGCTGGTCTTTGGGGAGCTATATTTGGAGAAGCGAGCCTCACTCAAGTCTCTGTTTAAAATATCTGTTCGTGACGACAAGTTGCCATTAAGGTCTAGCAAAGGAAAGGAGTCAGTCGGGTATACATTGACGAATGGAAAAAAATAACTCTAGACTCATTTTTCTTAGTTTCTGTCAAATCGCCTTTTGCAGCATTTCCTTTTTAGATTCCATTAGTGTTGGCAGGCGTCTTTTATAAGAGAAAACAAAAACAACCACAGGATTCTGCCTAGAAAGTGGCCGCCAGTCATGTTGACAGTTTTCCACAGCCAAGTCCGGGCAATAAATCATGTATTACGTAAGTCGTTCATTGTAATAGTTGGAGTTTGCCGCAGGCTCCGCGTGCGACGGACCAGACACGCTAGCTTCCCTTTGGGAAGAACGGAGGGAGAACAGAGAGAGACCGAGAAGCAGAAGAGATTAGTTCCTCTGTTAAAACAACCTGGAAATAATGGACGTTTTCTCACACAATTAATTATCCCTGTCAATATGAAGTATTGCCGTACCTCTCGGTCTCTAGGCACTGTTCTACTCCAAACCCACAAGGGCCTTCCCGTGGGATAAATTTTGCGAACCCTCTGGCACTAAAAACCTCATTAGTAAGACTGTGGCTGTCCAAACTGAATGACAAATGTATTGGCTGTCTGGTTTTACCTACGGTGTCATGTGCATTAACCAGAGACGGAGAAGATCATTTTTCTCTGTCAGTCCCTTTAAAACAGCAATAACTTAAAAGAAGTGAATTGATATTAGCTTCAAATCAAAGTGAAGTCTCGCAATTATGAGGCTGTTTGCTAACTAAATTATGAATGTACTGTAACTACGGTACTTCCCTCCGTGATGATTTGGAATCCAAACCGCAGGAGCTCTGTTCTAATTAACCAACAAACAAAAAAAGAACTTGCTTTGTACTGAGGACTCAGGAAGGAAGGACGCTCTCTCGCTCTGACTACACATCACTAATTAATTTGCATGAATGCAAAGTTGATCATATTCCGCTGCCTCACGCATCTCCTCAATGTGTGGGTAGCTCTGCAGTTATATAAAGAGAGCGTACATACATACATTTCAATTCTGTTAGGTGCAGCAGTTATCACAGAAAGGGATCTGCAACAGTGTTGTTAGTCTTAGGAGATGGGAAGTAGTTGCCAAGCCACCTCCATCAACCTTCCTAGCACCCTCTATCTATCTCTTCCTCATCTCTCTCTCTCTCTCTCTCTCTCTCTCTCTCTCTCTCTCTCTCTCTCTCTCTCTCTCTCTCTCTCTCTCTCTCTCTCTCTCTCTCTCTCTCTCTCTCTCTCTCTCTCTCTCTCTCTCTCTCTCTCTCTCTCTCTCTCTCTCTCTCTCTCTCTCTCTCTCTCTCTCCCCCCCCTATCAGCTTAGAGGGAAATAGATTGTCTCCTGGCTCCCAAAATCAATTTGTGTCAGCACACCAGGGTTTCTTTCTGGAAGTACCAATGCAGGGGATTGGTATTCACAAAATGAAATAATGGGTGACCGTAAATCCTGCCGAGAGAGACCCTGTCGGCTTCACTTAGGTTTAGGGGAGATCTCTGCTACAGATGCATCTTGTTAGCATCTCGTGTTGGCATGCTCCTTCAGTCTGGCTCTCTCCCCCCTCTCGCACTCCTCCATCTTCAAAGTGTTACCCTGAACGGCTTTATGAGAAAGAGTTATTTAGGGCCATGGATAGGATGAAGATGAAGAAGCATTGGCTGAGCATTTTTTACTTTGATTGGATGTGTGTGTGTGTGTGTGTGTGTGTGTGTGTGTGTGTGTGTGTGTGTGTGTGTGTGTGTGTGTGTGTGTGTGTGTGTGCAGAAAGCATTTCTCTCCTCACCGCATTATGCCAAAAGATTAATTGACTATGTCTACCCGGACATCTGCTTCAATGTCCCCTGATAATGCCTATCGTTTTTAACAAACTACCTCATGCTGGGATATTTCTGAACACCCTAAATATAGCCATTGCTCGTGTTCCTTTACCCTGGGCACAATATCAAATGGCAGGTACATCTACGGCGATAACGGCCGCTCCATGACGTTCCGTCATTTCAACTCATGGGGGAAAAAACAAAGCACATTTTTTTCAACAAGTAGGTTCAGGAGCATCGCCGTGGCGCCCAAGCACCATTTGTAAAATCCCATTCAGATGAATTCACAAGAAATAAATGTTAAGTCGCCTGACAAGCCATTAATAAAGAGGCTGTGGGTTTTGATTTAGAGCCACGGCGAGGTTCGATGCCAGGGGACGGAGTAATGCTATTAGTGGACGCTGGGAAGGAGAAGCCTTATCTCAGGCTAACTGCTGTCTTCTGGGCTCCTTCACTCCCCTTAGGGTGGCTTTGGCGCAGCCTTTGTAGTCAGCGATACACACCACACTGGTGGGATTAGTGTGCCTAGTATTAAGAGGGGGACAAGGGAGTTAGACAATGTAGATTAAACCAGAGCCAATCATTCTCTTGCCTGACGACTCACCCTGAATGGAATTCCACAAAATGAGGGGTGTTGTACCAAACAACTTAATCAGCGATTGGATCGTCTCTAACAAATTTAACCAATCAGAGTGTCAAAGTTGACAACGTCATCATGTAGGCCGGCTCTGGCACAACCCATCGGTTTCTGGGACATCAGAGCGGTAAGAATGCGTTCATATTGTAGAAATCGCAGGTCTGGGAAGCAAATCCAGACTCACTGTGGAGAAGAAACGTCAGTTTGGACAGAGTCATGTGGATGGGCAGCCAGGCAAGACTCTCCAGATCGATAATGTCCTTAAATTACTTATTGAGATGAACCCCAGATCAGATCTACCAGATGGAATTACATTTCTAGGAAGTAATGTGGACTAAATGTGATGCAGTCCTTTGACTGGTGTGGGACTTTGGAGTAAGTGCATGGCTGTGTGGTGTTTTCAGTCGGACAAATATAAACCCACACATACCCGAGCTGATAAGTGTTTTTGCAATTTTGGGGTCATTGTTTGAAGACTTTGTTGGTTCATGTGAATGCACCTCAGGTGTCCTTAATGTTAAAGCCACTCACCTCTCAAGCAAGTGTTTTGAGGCTAGACTTTTGATGAATGTGTTTGTTTAGAAGCAAGGTAATACTACCTGTTTGAAACCCACCTCTCACACACAGCACTCAACAAACAAAACCCAAATAAAACAAATCCCTTCCTCAGCTTTCCTACTGCCTTCAGTTATCCAGAGAAAATCCATTTCCTTGTTTGCTTTTCAAGTGCTTACTCATGGAAGGGGACGGTACAGTACCTCAGCGTTTTTTAAAAGATGAAATAAGAAATAATCCCATCAGTGCGAGAGAGAAGTGCCTGAGGCGGCGCCGACCAGGCGGGCAGAAGTCAGGAGCCTCGTGCGGAAGAGGCTAACAGAGCCAGGCAGCATCCCTAATGGAACCCTATACCTCATATAATACACTACTTTTGACCACAGCCCTTTGGGAAGCATATATGCCCTGGTCAAAAGTAGTATGTAGGGAATAGGGTGCTATTTGGGATTTAGCCCTCAGTGTTGATGCTTGGAGCTGTTGATTAAGTGTAGCAGGGGAGGCATGGCTGGTGTTTACCTTGCAGTGCCCCAGAACGTTATTCTCTGCTCTCGTTAACCTTCTGTGGCGGGTCTCTCTTCCAACCTGGAAAAGCAGCGTGTTGGCAAATATTAAAGCACGTCTGCTGGTCTCAGCATGTCACGGCCTAACAGGCCACTGTAGGCTGTTGGTTCACAACTGACTCTGTTACAACAGACCCCTAACAGGTTCAAACTCCTGTTTAGATGGTGTGAGTAATCAGAGGTTGGAGCTCAAAGCTTGGTAGAGGCTTCTTCTGCTACCCAAGCTTTGTATATTTTATTTTATCTTTATTTAACTAGGCAAGTCAGTTAAGAACAAATTCTTATTTACAATGACAGCCTACCTACAGGGTCAGCCCCTGGAGCAAATTAGGGTTAAGTGTTTTGCTCAAGGACACATCAACAGGTTTTTTTTCACCTTGTCAGCTCGGGTATTCGAAACAGCAACCTTTCAGTTACTGGCCCAACACTCTAACCGCTAGGCTACCTGTGGCCCTGTTTTACTTGGTACTTATCTAACAACCTGTACTCCGGTATTACCTTCAAAGAATTCATCTTGCGTCTGGGAATGTCAAAGAAATACGTAATTATCCTTTCACCGTGTTATTACTAGGTGCATATCAGATAAATACTGGACTATAAAATAAAGTGTAGCCTATAAATGCCCTAAAGCGAGACATGCATCTCAGACATTAGTGACCATTAAGGGAATGCTAGTGGTTGGAGGATATCACCCGGAAGAGAACGAGACAACGAAGAGTCCAGCAGAGAAAATCAAGCATGCAAGAGGGAGACGTTAAAAGCAAGGTTGAAATATGCTCAGTAATGTATCACACTGTCAGGGTAAAAATGGGACCCTACTCCCTATACAGAGCACTACTTTTGGGCCCTGGTCAAAATGTGTGCACTACAAAGGGAACAGGGTGCCATTTAGGGTGTACCCTCCAGCTATATAGGCCCGTGATCACCAGGGGCATGACACTGTTATTAGCTCATGTTCAGAAAGAGCCGTCATGGATTAAAGCTTAGTGGGAACTGACTGGGCTGTTCTTAAAACGGAGAGAGATAGGGTTGATTAGCATATACTCAGCAAATACCGGCGACTAAGCAGTTTTGGGGAGAGCGGAAGCTACTCAATCCTCCTAAGTTCTGTTTGCAAATCCTGTACTAGGAATGTATTTTCAAAACCCCTACATACCGCGTGTCACTCAGTAATTCTCTGAGGAGGAGTTATGAGTTATGTGGATGTGTTGTGGGCGGATGTGTGATCTAAATGCATTAGACCTGCGTTATTCAGTTATTTCACATAATGAACGCTATCTGAGTTTTATTGACCTTGCCTGTCTAAATGGATTTGAACGATTTAAAATACCCATGTCTGATATACATTGGCGTCTACGTTGTTTGTTAACCCCTAAGTCACTTAATTAAAGGTTTTGTGACGTTATGAGTGTGTTGATGGAGATTAAAGAAGCAGTTGGGCTAATTTGGGCGATTTTCAAGCTTTGGAAGTGTCATGGTTGCTATGAGACAGGACCCGAGGCACTGAGCAGTACTGCAAAGACATTGTATTATTCAAAACAATAAAGGAGAGACCATGAACAGGAATGTACAAAGACACACACAAAAACCCACACCCAGGTGGAAAACCAAGGAACTTAAATAGGATCCCCAATTAGAGGCAACGCAGCGCAGCTACCTCCAATTGGGGACCACACAACAAAACCAGCATAGGCCTCTGGACACTAAACCTGACAACCATAACGGTTTCCAGAGACCTCTATGAACATAAATCATTACAGGAAGGAAGAGCATTCTCATGGGACTGCCCTTCCATCAAATGTCCCTGGGAAAAACTATTTGGGGCTTGTGTTTGGATCTATACTCTTGTAGTTTTCAAAACATACAAATTAAAATGATTTAGTTATGGGTTAAATGACATGAAATATTAGATTAGACAAAATTATCCATTTGTTGTGCTTTGAAAACTTGCCTGTTAACAAAGCAAATGTGCTTTTTGAAGTCAGAACGGGAATACAGTGGTGCTGTAAAAGTCTAAACTATTTTACAACTCCTCTTTGGTTTTAGCATTCATGCTTCTTCAGATGTGTTTAAGTATCACACATACTTATGAATAAGTAATTAGTGTCCTGTAGCACGTGCTAATCTTATAACAAGTTTATTAATTATTAATTTGATTCTGTTGGATTTGAATAAGGGAAGCACCGTAGGCCGAACGTAACTCCTGAATTATTACTAATCTAACATGTATTATGCAACAATAAGATAAACAGCCCTAAAACTGGACGATCAAAACTTTGGCTGAGGAGCTTCCTGTCATCCATCCACCCTTTGGCTGAGGAGCTTCCTGTCATCCATCCACCCTTTGGCTGAGGAGCTGCCTGTCATCCATCCACCCTTTGGCTGAGGAGCTGCCTGTCATCCATCCACCCTTTGACTGAGGAGCTGAGAAGACAGACTCAACAGCAGAGCCCTCAAACACTTTCTAATATTGTGTGTGTGACAAGTAGTGTGTCCCAAAATGACTGTTGGCTTCAAACCAAAATGAGTAAAACACAGACACACACAAACCACAGTCTCATGGTGCTCTGTAGTAGCAGGTCTCAGGAAACCCAATCAGGCTGGAGAGCTCTCCGCTGTAATACTCTGGGAGGCCCCTTTGATAGCATGAGAAATGAGGGGCCTCTTTCTTCTGTCTGAGAGAGAGAGAGAGAGAGAGAGAGAGAGAGACATCATGGGAAAATCTAAAGAAATCAACCTCAGCTAAACAATTGTAGACCTCCACAAGTCTGGTTCATCCTTGGGAGCTCAGGAAGGAGACGCGTTCTGTCTCCTAGAGATGAACGTACTTTGTTGCGAAAAGTGCGAATCAATCCCAGAACAACAGAAAAGGACCTTGTGAAGATGCTGGAGGAAACAGGTACAGGTATCTACATCCACAGTAGAACGAGTCCTATATCGACATAACCTGAAAGGCCACTCAGCAAGGAAGAAGCTACCGCCATAAAAAAGCCAGACGGTTTGCAACTAAACATGGGGACAAGATCGTACGTTTTGGAGAAATGTCCTTTGGTCTGATGAAACAAAAATAGAATTGTTTGGCCATAATGACCATCGTTATGTTTGGAGGAAAAAGAGGGAGGCTTGCAAGCCGAAGAACACCATCCCAACCGTGAAGCACAGGAGTGGCAGCATCATGTTGTCGGGATGCTTTGCTGCATTTCACATTCTTAAAATAATGTGGTGATCATAACTGACCTAAAACAGGGAATTTTTATTAGGATTAAATGTCAGAAATTATGAAAAACTGACTTTAAATGTATTTGGCTAAGGTGTATGTAATCTTCTGACTTCAACTGTAGATAGATAGATATGGAATTGGGCCTCCCCGTCGGTTTTCTTAATCTCATCCCCTGTGAAGTTCAAGCACTCTTCTGTTTTCATCAGGTCTGGGACGGGGGGCCAATCGCCTGCAGGCACTTCAGGTAGTGTCCTAAAATGACAGTTGGCCTGGAAAAAAGAGACACACACAGACACACAGACACACAGCACCACAGACACACAGAGACAGACTCAGAGACACACAGCACCACAGACACACAGAGACGGACACAGAGACACACAGCACCACAGTCTTCCATCCTGGTATTTTGTAGTAGCCGGTCTCTGGTTCGGTTTGTCTCAGGGAACCCAATCGGTCTGGAGAGATCTCCGCTGAAACACTGGGAGTCTGGGAGGCCCCTTTGACATCGTGTGAAATGAAGGAGCATCTTTCCTCTGTCTGAGAGAGGCTGTGAGAGAGAGGGTGAGAGAGGAGAGCGAGAGAGAGGAAGGGATAGAAAGAAGCAGATGGAGAGAGACGGGGACGGGGGGCCAATCGCCTGTCGACATCTACAGATATTTCTGGCAGACCTGGGCCTTTTCATTATCCAGTCCAAGAAATCACTTTGGTTGTTGTGTTTTGAACACCTGGATGTTAGACATTGGAGTGTTAATGTAATGTTGTAGTTCATTGGAGTGTTAATGTAAGGTTGTAGTTCATTGGAGTGTTAATGTAAGGTTGTAGTTCATTGGAGTGTTAATGTAAGGTTGTAGTTCATTGGAGTGTTAATGTAAGGTTGTAGTTCATTGGAGTGTTAATGTAAGGTTGTAGTTCATTGGAGTGTTAATTTAAGGTTGTAGTTCATTGGAGTGTTAATGTAAGGTTGTAGTTCATTGGATGTGTTAATTTAAGGTTGTAGTTCATTGGAGTGTTAATGTAAGGTTGTAGTTCATTGGAGTGTTAATGTAAGGTTGTAGTTCATTGGAGTGTTTAATGTAAGGTTGTAGTTCATTGGAGTGTTAATGTAAGGTTGTAGATCATTGGAGTGTTAATGTAAGGTTGTAGATCATTGGAGTGTTAATGTAAGGTTGTAGATCATTGGAGTGTTAATGTAAGGTTGTATTTATTAGAGTTTAATAGTGGTTGGGTGAATAGTGCATTAATGATCCCCATGTTCTCATTTAGATTTCGGAGCTGAGGAACTTCAATGGACTTTTTCCGGAGGGGAGAGTTTGGGATGAGAGTGTAGTGAGGAGGGGAGGGGGGTTAGTCCAGCACCCCTGTGAGGAGTACCAACTTCCTAGTCTTACAGAGACTTACAGAGATCATCATGTCCTCTAAAAGATAAGGCGTCGCCACGCCCGCAGCTCCCATGACGACTGGTCTCGGTGACCATCGAGGGCTCTTTCGCACCACGCTATCATCAAACAGCTATTAAGATGTCATTGTGTTAAATGAGATGCAATAGACTGTGAGAAATGCCCTCTTCATTGGACTGCCTTTAAACAGAAGTGATTAACACATCCTTGGAGGGTTGAGAGAGAGAGAGAGAGAGGGGAGGAGAGAGAGAGAGAGAGAGAGAGAGAGAGAGAGTGAGAGGAGAGAGAGAGGAGAGAGAGAGTGAGAGAGAGAGAGAGAGTGAGAGAGAGAGGAGGAGAGAGAGAGAGAGGAGGAGAGAGAGAGAGAGAGAGAGAGAGAGAGAGAGAGAGAGAGAGAGAGAGAGAGAGAGAGAGAGAGAGAGAGATATATAGATATTCAGGAATCTAACCCTAACAGAGGAGACATTTAGGAATCCGACACATACATTGTTTTTACTTGGTCATGAGTTTCAATGAAAAGTCAATGAGCTACAACATCAATTAGCAATTAGCAACCTCGATGTAATTGCATTGGGGTTTTTTCGTGACGAGAGACCTTTATTTTTGCTTCATTCGTTAAGTAATTATCAAAATCTAAGTGATCATTGCATGTTTAGTGTCTGAGCTATGAAGCAGTCAATTTGAATAATACTTTGACCTCTCAAGTCTTTGTTCGTTGTGTGTATTTACATAACATATGCTAACTGAATGCTAATCATTTTACATTTTAGTCATTTAGCAGACACTCTTATCCAGAGTGACTTACAGTTAGTTAGTGCATACATGTTCATACTTTTTTTTTATTTCATACTGGTCCCCCGTGGGAATCGAACCCACAACCATGGCATTTCAAGCACAATGCTCTACCATCTGAGTTACACGGGACTATGTGTCAAAATAATGTGACAAATAAACCATGCTAGCTACCTCGTCAGTACCCTGGTGGGGAATAGATTATGGAAGTGTGGAGAAAGCAGCATTTACACGGTCGATTTCAAAAAACCTTTCTCAATGTAGTGAGAAGAACTTTCACGTGGCAGCCATTTTGCTTTTTCCTCTGATTGTAAAGGCCTTAGTCTTCTCAGACTTTAAAGGAAAAGACAGAATAATAAAACCCAGGCCAATATTCATTGAAATTCTAAATTAAAAGCATATCAAAGGCAAGTTGGTCCTGTTTTAATGATTGGGTATAGGCGTAGATTAAGGGCCTGCGAGATGGAAGCGATAGGTTGAAATTAAAATTTCACGTCAGCTTGTTTTATCTCATTTAGGCTGGAGTTACATGAAATGGGGTAGAGAAGAGAAACTGCGTGGGAAAAATGGCGGCAGGGAAAAAAAAAAGACAGAAACCTTCTTTTGCTTTCAGCTGAAATCCAAGTAATGTCGAATCACTCGCTCCCTCTTTTAAAAGAAAATATTTCTCTCTCTTTCCCTCCAACCCTCCCTCCCTCCCTCCCTCCCTCCCTGTCTGCCTCCCTGCCTCCCTTCCCACGATTGCAATATTTTCCCTAACACTGCCCATTTCAAAGAGAAAAATACGAGGTATTTCTAAGATTTCTAAAGAGGTGGTAATTTGTAATAATAATCGTCTCTAGTCTGCATGTGGACAGACAGACATCACCCGGCAGGCATAGCTTTTGAAATTATTAATTGGAGACTGATGTTGCAGCATCCCAGTAATTTGATGTCAGAGCGCTGCCATTTTGCTGGATGCTTCACGTCAAAAAGTCAATTTCCCTGGAAAGTAACATAGACACTATCACACAATTTATGGCTTTGCCAACCGGCCATGTCAGATTCCTTTATCCCACACTGCCAGCCTCTGTCACTCTAATTATAACGTGTTGTGAAATACAATAAGTTTAGCTAGTGTGTGTCTGTGTGTGCATGTATGTGTATTTGGCATAATTTCTCTTAAAATCTCTTGTTTCCAAGGCTACACTAGTTTAATATTCAGTTGGTGTATGACAGAGTGTGCGGGATAAAGATGAGACAAAATCTCAATAAACACTAGAGCAGTTATGAAGAGCACTTATGTGCCACTTCCTCAAACATAAACCAAATTAGTCAACTCATCCTAACCATTGACTGACTACCAATTCTACCTTTTAAACTGTCAACGTTTTTACTATGACAACCCAAACGAACACACCAACATGACACACATCAGAAAGCCTACCTATTAATGGTACTCTGTTCCATTCTAAACTTAACTCTAATAGTACCAAACAGTGGGTTAAAATAGTGCAACACACACCTTTCAACGCTCTCTGCAGTCATACACTCCTCCACCTCTGTCTGTCTGTCAAAAAACACTGTGATTTGTTGTTCGATTTGTTCATATTCTTCTTGATTTCTCGCTTTGCTGTCAGCCCCCCTCCTGACAGTTCTTTTGAAAATTCTTAAATCCCAAAGAAATGTAAGAATTGAAGAACACAAGACAATTCTGATGCAATGGTGGGGGAAAAAATAGCCAAAAGTTCCAGCTGAAAGAAGGAGAAGGGGAGTGGAAATCATTTAGGCACCACCGAGAGCCATTGTAGTGTCTGTGATGTGGTAGACCGTGAGAGAAGCCAAAAGTAGCAGTCGTGTGGTGGGTACGTGACTTCTCCCAGACTGCAAAGAACTAAAAACAAACCAACAATATTATCATGCAGATAGAGTTCTAACATAATATGGGAGTTCTCTAATAATGAACTCCTTGGCTAATAAACCTTGACTTTAGTGTAAGAGAGAGAACCAGATGGTGTGACGGCGTTCATTTAGTTTGTGTCTTCTCTTGTAATTATTTCAAAGTACCTCGCAGATTGGGTCACCCCAAATGTGACCAGCGCAATGAAGTGTGAAGTCTCGCTTTCTTTTTCAATATCTCTCTCTCTCTCTCTCTCTCTCTCTCTCTCTCTCTCTCTCTCTCTCTCTCTCTCTCTCTCTCCTCTCTCTCTCTTCTTTCTCTTCTCTCTCTCTCTCTCTCTCTCTCTCAATTAAATTGCATATAGGAGCAAAGACAGGGGCTAGACTAACTTTTTAGCTACCAAACTATTACCACAGAATAGAATGGCACCTAGCTCTCTGCTGGTGCCAATAAGATAGGCTACTGTCCACTCAATTGGGAGTCGAGAATTTTGATAACTAGAGACAGATTAGTATTTTCATTGTCTTCTCTTCTCAGCAAAAGCCATTTGCTTTCTAAACTGTTTTTTCTACGATTGTTTTTTGAAATATTGCGATAAGCCTAGGCCTATTTAACCTATTTTCACTGACAGCAGCTATTTGGTAGGCTATTTGCCTCGCTCGCTGCCCAAATTGCACACTTAAAACAATCCACAGCTCATTTTTAAAAGAAGTGAATGATCCTTTGTGGCCAAATCATGCTCTCTGGTGTAGTATTTTGAATTATTGTATTTATTTCTGTGTAGGCACGAGTAATTATATAGGTCATTTTGGAAAATTTGTAATCAATTTACTTTAGGGGAAGCGTATATTCCCCAAGCCTATTGGATGCGCCACCTATGCTGACATCAGTGTGAAAGTAACTGGTGCATAAAACAGCTGGCTGTGAAGCTTACAAGACCAAATACAAATGCAGACATAAAATTTAAAGCAATCGGCCAGGCTGGCAGCACTTCCCCACACATAACACTCCCCCCCCCCCCCCGTAAGGGTCTCATGTGGTCCTGTGTGTGTGTGTGTGTGTGTGTGTGTGTGTGCACTTGTTTGCAAAGGTGTGTGTGTCTTCACTTTGTGTGTGTGTGCATCAGTGCATGTGGAGTTAATGCCTTGATGAAAGTCCCTTCTCAGTGAACAGCAGCTGTCATGGCCGTTGGTCCCACTCTTTCATCTCAGCAGGGTTCTGATGATATCCACTCCTCTAACCTGACGAGATGTGACTGTTCCAGGTCTGTGGGACCCCAGAGGTGACACGACACTCTTTTTAAAAAGCCCACGTCCCTCCTCCTCTTAGCTGCCTGACACTCCCATTAAGCAGACAGTCAGAAAGCTGCAGGACCCCATTTGAAACACTGCAGCTGTGTACACTTCAAAGACCTAGCACTGTGCAGTAACTTATAGAAAGGTGTTTTGAGGTCAGGCCCTCTCAAATCTGTCCTCCAACTAAAAGATCTTCCTTTGTTTCTAGACCTAAGCTAAAAGGCTTACGGTGAAACCAGAAAGAGATATATTCGTGTCCTCTAGCGTGACGAGGACAAACACAGAGCTCTTAGTACAGTCTTGTTTGTACATGGAGCATTTCTCTCTGAATGCTGCTGCAGTAAGATGGATGGTCGGGGAGATTTTTTCCATCTGCTGACTTTAGAAGTCATGAAGAATCATGAGGCTTTGCTTCGTGTGTGTGTGTGTGTGTGTGTGTGTGTATAGTGGTAGTGTGTCTGTGTGTGTTTAAACCTCTCTCCCTGGCAGATAAGTGTGTTGTGCTGTGTGTGGTTCTGTCCCATGTAGCTGTGGCTGTAGATCAACATGCATGTAGTAAAATAAATACATAAAATGTAGTTTACACAGCACACACACTTAGAATCCGCACACACAAATACACACACTTTGTACTTGTAAACTCATGAGTACACACACATAGATACGCTATACAGTGCATTCGGAAAGTATTCAGACCCCTTCACTTTTTCCACGTTTTGTTACGTTACAGCCTTATTCTAGAATGGATTAAATAGTTTTTTCCCCTCATCAATCTACACACAACACCCCTTCATGTCCAAGCAAAAACAGGTTTTTAGATATTTTTGCTAATTTATTAACAATAAAAACTTAAATATCACATTTTTTTTATTTATTTATTTCACCTTTATTTAACCAGGTAGGTCAGTTGAGAACAAGTTCTCATTTGCAACTGCGACCTGGCCAAGACAAAGCAAAGCAGTGCGACAAAAAACAACAACACAGAGTTACACATTAAACAAACAGTCAAAAACACAATAGAAAATCTATAAACAGAGTGCAAAATGTAGTGCAAAAATGCAGTAAGGTTGGGAGGTAGGACAATAAATAGACTATAGAGTAGAAATAAATTACAGAATTATCATCATTAACACAGGAATGAAGGATGTGCAAATTATGATGTGCAAATAGAGATACTGGAGTGCAAGATTAGTGAAAAATAAACGAAATAAATATGGGGATGAGGTAGTAGAGTGGGCTATTTACAGAAGGGCTATATACAGGTGCAGTGATCGATAAGCAGCTTTGACAGCTGATGCTTAAAGTTATTGAGGGAGATAGGAACCTCCAGCTTCAATGATTTAGATACGTATTCAGACCCTTTACTCAGTACTTTGTGGCAGCGATCTGCAGATCCTCTCAAGCTCTGTCAGGTTGGATGGGGAGCGTTGCTGCACAGCTATTTTCCGGTCTCTCCAGAAATGTTCGATCGGGTTCAAGTTTGAGCTCTGGCTGGGCCACTCAAGGACATTCAGAGATTTGTCCCGAACCCACTCCTGCGTTGTCTTGGCTGTGTGCTTAGGGTCGTTGTCCTGTTGGAAGGTGAACCTTTGCCCCAGTCAGAGGTCCTGAGCGCTTTGGATCAGGTTTTCATCAAGGATCTCTCTGTACTTTGATCTGTTCATCTTTCCCTCGATCCTGACTAGTCTCCCAGTCCCTGCCGCTGAAAAACATCCCCACAGCATGATCCCCACCATGCTTCACCGCAGGGATGGTATTGGCAGGTAATGAGAGTTGCCTGGTTTCCTCCAGACGTGACACTTGGCATTCAGGCCAAAGGGTTCAATCTTGGTTTCATCAGACCAAGATTGAATCTGGTCCTTTTAGGTGCCTTTTGTCAAACTTGAAGCGGGCTGTCGTGCTTTTTACTGGGGAGTGGCTTCCGTCTGGCCACACTGACATACATTTCTGATTGGTGGAGTGCTGCAGAGATGGTTGTCCTTCTGGAAAGTTCTCCCATCTCCACAGAGGAACTCTGGAGCTCTGTCAGAGTGACCATTGGGTTCTTGGTCACCTCCCAGACCAAGACACTTCTCCCCCGATTGGTCAGTTTGGCCAGGCGGCCAGCTCTAGGAAGAGTCTTGGTGGTTCCAAACTTATCTTATTTAAGAATGATGGATGCCGGGCCTCCCGAGTGAGTGGCGAAGCGGTTGCGCTCTAGCGACTTCTTGTGGCAGGCTGGGCACCTACAGGCTGACCTCGGTTGTCATTTGAACAGTGTTTCCTCTGACAAATTGGTGCGGCTGGCTTCCGGGTTAAGCAGGCAGGTGTTAAGAAGCGCAGTTTGGTGGGTCATGTTTTGGAGGACGCAGGACTCGACCTTCACCTCCCAAGCCTGAGACAAGAAATTGGGGAGAAAAGTAATGATACTCACTACCAAGTTCCAAACTTCCTCTCGAAGCAGCATCAGCACAAGAACTGTTCGTCGGGAGCTTAATGAAATGGGTTCCATGGCCGAGCAGCCGCACACAAGCCTAAAATCACCACGCACAATGCCAACCGTTGGCTTGTGTGGTGTAATTTGCTCCAGGGGCTGATCCTGTAGGTAGGCTGTCATTGTAAATAAGAATTTGTTCTTAACTGACTTGCCTAGTTAAATAAAGGTTAAATAAAGGTTAAATAAAGGTTAAATAAATGTAGTGTAGTTTGGCAGGTTTTCAAGCTACACTATTTCCTCCTGAGAGGTGCAGTGGTCAAAGGCACTGGTTCGACCCTGGGCTGTATCACAACCCGGCTGTGATCGGTAGTCCCATAGGTTGGCGCACATTTGGCCCAGCGTCGTCCGGGTTAAGGGAAGCCGGCATTGTAAATAAGAATTGGTTCTTAACTGACTTGCCTAGTTAAATAAAGGTTAAATGCCTTTGTGTGTGTTTGACCCAGCAGTATAGGCAAAATGCTTAACCTCCATCGCTATTAGCTTTTTACTGGCTCCCAATTAGTGTCTCGTGTGTGTGTGTGTGTGTGTGTGTGTGTGTTTGTGTGTGTGTGTGTGTGTGTGTGTGTGTGTGTGTGTGTGTGTGTGTGTGTGTGTGTGTGTAGCCTGTAGTAATGACAGGCTAAAGAGACAATTTATTTGGTGCTCAAAATGTCTCTCCGCTTCTCCGTTGTTATGGTACCTCTGGGATTAGGGAGACAATGGAGACTAACCTCGTCTGGTTGGCAGCCATGAGATAAACTGAATGATCATGTATCTTTTTTTTGTTCACTGCAGTTGTAGATGAAAACACTCACTGGATGGATGGAGTGTGTGCAGTGCCTTCAAACCCTAGCTCTTTGACAGTTATTTCACTTAGCTTTTTACCACGTAAACTGTAGTTTCATTCACCGCATGTACACTAGTATTTTACTCTTCATAGATTTCACACACATTGATTCATAATTATTGATCTTTTGATGTACTGACTAAACACAAAATAGTTTCTGAATGCACCTATTAGCCGTCACACCTCCGTACTATATAATAATGTCTACTCCTCCCAACATAGATAGATAGATAGATAGATAGATAGATAGATAGATAGATAGATAGATAGATAGATAGATAGATAGATAGATAGATAGATAGATAGATAGATAGATAGATAGATAGATAGATAGATAGATAGATAGATAGATAGATAGATAGATAGATAGATAGATAGATAGATAGATAGATAGATAGATAGATAGATAGATAGATACTTTATTGATCCCTGAGGGGTGCAAAATGCCAAAACGGAAATACACAAAAGAGAGATACACGATACATGATACATAGAGTGGCAGTATGAAAAAGTATAAAAATACAAGAAGTCTGGAGTGCAAAAAAAGCTATAAAAAGACATTGCATAGTATGGGTGGATGGCTGAATATGTACACTATACATTGTTTTAGAGTGTTTTAAATTTCCCCCCCGGGGGATCAATAAAGTATCTATCTATCTATCTATCTATCTATCTATCTATCTATCTATCTATCTATCTATCTATCTATCTATCTATCTATCTATCTATCTATCTATCTATCTATCTATCTATCTATCTATCTATCTATCTATCTATCTATCTATCTATCTATCTATCTATCTATCTATCTATCTATCTAGGTGAACATTTCTTTTTTTGATATAGATAAATAAGGAGTATTTGCATGGTTAACTACTATACAGGCCGATGGCAGAGAAATACTTAAATAGCTAAAAGTGCGTATGATATAAGTGAGGGTAATAATAGTTCACTTAATATACAGACTTGTTAAATGAACAGGTAAGTGAATATTTTGCATGGTTAAATTAACTGTACAGGTAAATATACAGTTAAATGTACAGGTAAGTTAATATTCGCATGGTTACATTAACTGTACAGGTAAATGACAGGAAGAGATACTTAAATAGCTAAATGTGTTTATGATATAATTTAGGGTAATAATAGTAATTCACTTAAAATACAGTCCTTAGTGCGCAGGGTTTAAATACAGATAAATGCACGTATTTCACATTCAATATACTAAAAGCAATGAAAAAAGATACAACTGACAGGATACTAATATGCATTCCTGAGTGAATGACTACATAAGTTCAGTCAAAGAATGACTTACAATATTGCATGTGATATGATATAACAACTGTACATGAATATGTATAAAGAGACCTGAATTAATAAGTCCTGAGTGAATGAGTGATTACTTACTTACAGATGGATGCATAATTGTTCAACTAGGTCCTAACACCGCAACAGTTCCAGGTCTACGTTGCCGACGGCACTGCACGCCGGTGAGGCATTGCCGACGGCACGTGGTGGGATCAGTCTGTGCTCCTCTGCGTCATAACCATGGCATGCAGAGGGTGGGTGACGTTGTCCATGATGGCCAGCAGTTTGGCCAGGATCCGTCTCTCCGCCACCTCCTCTAGAGTGTCAAGGCTAATCCCCAGAACAGAGCTAGCCTTCTCGATCAGCTTATTTACCCGAGAAGCATCACCGGCTTTTATGTTGGCGCCCCAGTACACCACTGCAAAAAAGACTCCACAGACTGCTAGAAGGTTTGCAATAGTTTATTGCACACGTTGAAGGACCTGAGCCTCCTCAGAAAGTGGAATTGGCTCTGGCCCTTTTTGTACACTGCCAATGACTGGAACGAATTGCAAAAATAATTGAAGCTGGAGGTTCCTATCTCCCTCACTAACTTTAAGCATCAGCTGTCAAAGCTGCTTATCGATCACTGCACCTGTATATAGCCCTTCTGTAGATAGCCCACACTACTACCTCATCCCCATATTTATTTTTATTATTTTTCGCTAATCTTGCACTCCAGTATCTCCATTTGCACATCATAATTTGCACATCCTTCATTCCCGTGTTAATGCTAACCTGTAATTTATATCTCCAGGTGATATATGGTCTATTTATTGTCCTACCTCCTAACCTTATTGCATTTTGCACTACATTTTGCACTCTGTATATAGATTTTCTATTGTGTTTTTGACTATGTTTGTTTACTGTGTTACTCTGTGTTGTTTTTGTCGCACTGCTTTGCTTTGTCTTGGCCAGGTCGCAGTTGCAAATGAGAACTTGTTCTCAACTGACCTACCTGGTTAAATAAAGGTGAAATAGAAAAAAAAAAAAAAAAACAGCCCCGGTGTTACCAGCCCATTCCAGCCTGTTGTCCATATGGACTCCCAGGAACTTGTATGACCCAACCATTTCCACATCCATCCACTGTGTAGGGACTGCAGTCAGTTGGGCCTTGGTTCTCCTGAAGTCCACCACCATCTCCTTAGTTTTGCTGATGTTGAGCTGAAGGTGGTTCTGCTCACACCACAACACAAAGTCATTGATTGTGCTCCTGTACTCCTCCTCCTGCCCACCCCTGATGCACCCAACAATTGCAGAGTCATTCGAGAACTTCTGTAGGTGGCATGTTTCAGAGTTATATCTGAAGTCCGAGGTGTAGAGGGTGAACAGGAAGGCGGACAGGACCGTTCCCTGGGGGGCCCCTGTGTTGCTCACTGCCCATTCTGATACACAGCTCTGTAGTCGCACAAATTGTGGCCTACCGGTCACCTACCGGTCCATGACCCAGGAGAATAAGGGTGCTTTCACTTTCATCCTCTTCATCTTCTCACCCAGTTGCAGGGGCTGAATGGTGTTGAAGGCACTGGAGAAGTCAAAAAACATAACCCTCACAGTGCAACCTGCATTGTCCAGGTGAGAGTAGGCCCTCTGCAGAAGGTAGATGATTGAATCATCCACCCCTATGTTGCGCTGATATGCGAACTGCAGGGGGTCCAGTGATGTACACACGAGGGGACTGAACTAACCTTTCCAGGGTCTTCATGATGTGGGATGTTAGCGCTACAGGTCTGAAGTCATTCAGGACAGTGGGGTGCGCCTTCTTTGGCACTGGGATGAGGCAGGATGTTTTCCACAGCACAGGGACCCTTTCCAGGCTCAGGCTAAGGTTTTCTAAGTGCCCCCGCTGTAATATTATTAAAATGGTGCCAATATTGTTTTCTGTGTGTGATCGATTTCAGTGTAATTAGCACGGGCAGGTATACCGCAGACATTTCATTTGCAATATGTACCATTATTGTTATTGTACTTAGCATTCTACGTTAACACTCTGGATGCGTCCCAAGTGCTACCCTATTCCCTATATAGTGCACTACTTTTGACCAGAGCCCTATGGGTCCTGTAGGGAATAGGATGCCAATTGGGACGCATACTCTGTTAATTTAAAGCAGCTATACTGCAGACAGAATTAGAAGTCCAATTCCCATCTCCTACTGCTATCTGTGCAATGATTAATTAGAATGTATTTCCCAAGGGTGCAATAACTCACCCCCACAGTGATGTGAAAGCAGCCCCATAATATTACACCATCTGATAGGGTCTATAAAATGTCATGGAGCAGTCAGTGCAACGCAAGGTATGACTCAGAATAGAATGACACATCTATGCAGTAAATCATCAACAGACATACGGCAATACATTTTGCATATAGCCTTACAATGCTCATAAACAAGACAAACAAAGTCTCTCACTGTAAATATTACATCTTGATTGCTCAATCACGCGCCCATGTCTGCACGCACCAGAACACGTTCTCTATGCGTCTTCGACGCGACAGTGCAGCTCGTCATTGTGTCTAAAGTGGGTTAAGAATTCTAACTTAAGGTCAGTGGAGCTTTAAACCAAACAAAGCTCTGCACAGTCAGACAGCAAAGGTTAATTACATGACATATGAGGACAACGCTCCCCACAGTCCTCCCCATAGTCCTCCACACAGTCCTCCACACAGTCCTCCACACAGTCCTCCACACAGTCCTCCACACAGTCCTCCTCCCACAGTCCCCCTCCCACAGTCCTCCTTCCACAGTCCTCCCCCACAGTCCCCCCACAGTCCTCCCCACAGTTCTCCACACAGTCTCCCCCACAGTCCCCCTCCCACAGTCCTCCACACAGTCCTCCACACAGTCCTCCACACAGTCCTCCACACAGTCCTCCCCCACAGTCCTCCACACAGTCCTTCACACAGTCCTCCTCCCACAGTCCCCCTCCCACAGTCCTCCTCCCACAGTCCTCCCCACAGTCCTCCACACAGTCTCCCCCACAGTCCCCCTCCCACAGTCCTCCCCTCAGTCCTCCACAAAGTCCTCCACAAAGTCCTCCACACAGTCCTCCACACAGTCCTCCACACAGTCCTCCACACAGTCCTCCACACAGTCCTCCACACAGTCCTCCTCCCACAGTCCCCCTCCCACAGTCCTCCTCCCACAGTCCTCCCCCACAGTCCCCCCACAGTCCTCCCCACAGTCCTCCACACAGTCTCCCCCACAGTCCCCCTCCCACAGTCCCCCCCACAGTCCTCCCCTCAGTCCTCCACACAGTCCTCACCCACAGTCCTCCCCCACAGTCCTCCCCACAGTCCTCCCCCACAGTCCCCCTCCCACAGTCCCCCCCACAGTCCTCCTCCCACAGTCCTCCTCCCACAGTCCTCCCCCACAGTCCTCCTCCCACAGTCCTCCCCCACAGTCCCCCTCCCACAGTCCCCCCCACAGTCCCCCCCCCACAGTCCCCCCCATAGTCCCCCTCACAGTCCCCCCCACAGTCCCCCCCACAGACCCCCCCCACAGTCCCCCTCCCACAGTCCCCCCCACAGTCCCCCCCACAGTCCCCCTCCCACAGTCCCCCCCACAGTCCCCCCCACAGTCCCCCTCCCACAGTCCTCCCCACAGTCCTCCCCCACAGGCCCCCCCACAGTCCTCCCCACAGTCCCCCTCCCACAGTCCCCCCCACAGTCCCCCTCCCACAGTCCTCCCCACAGTCCTCCCCCACAGTCCTCCCCACAGTCCCCCTCCCACAGTCCTCCCCACAGTCCCCCTCACAGTCCCCCCCCCCACAGTCCCCCCACACAGTCCCCCCCACAGTCCCCCCCCCACAGTCCTCCCCACAGGCCCCCCCACAGTCCCCCCCCCACAGTCCTCCCCACAGGCCCCCCCATAGTACCCCTCACAGTCCCCCCCACAGTCCCCCCCACAGGCCCCCCCATAGTCCCCCTCACAGTCCCCCCCACAGTCCCCCCCATAGTCCCCCATCCCTTCTTCTCTTTTTTCATCCTTTCTCAAGCAATCTTTTCTCCTTGTCTCCCCACAGTCTCTCCATCCTTTGTCTTATTTTTTCATGCTTTCTCAATCCCTCCTTTCTCCTCTTCCCAGACTGGAGATCCCCATTAAATCTGACGGGGGTTGACTCAGGGCCTCCATCTTAGTTTCCAAAAGTCCCCCCTCACTGCAGCCCAGAGTCATCACTTTTCACTGATAAAATGTTAGATACAATAGTGTTGTTATCTACCATGACGTAGAAAAACAATGGCCGACAGTATCTTGGTACAGGGGAATGAAAAACAATGGCATAAAAATCTAATTTGATGTCCGCTGAGGCGCTAGCTTATTGAGCTAATTGAGCTGATTGTTAACGAGCTAACAATTTATCACGTTTAATAAAAAAACATTATTTGTCACATATACCGAATACAACTGGTGTAGACTTTACCGTGAAATGCTTGCTTACAAGCCCTTCCCAATGATGCAGTTAAAATAATAATAATAATAATAAATAACACAAGGAATAAAATACACAGGAATGATATGTAGATGAAGGCAGGGTAAAGTGACTAGGCATCAGGATACACAATAATAAGAGCAAAATAAAGAACATACTTTCAGCAGCAAATGATCCGTGTAAAAGTATGTGTGTGTGTGTGTGTTTGTATGCATGTGTGTTTTTGTTGTGTCGGTATTCGTGTGTGTGTTATGTGTGTTTGTGTGGAGTGTACGTGAATATGGTGTGTGTGTGTGTGTGTGTGTGTGTATATACTGTATATAGATAAATAGATTGATAGTCTAGTGAGTGTGCGTAGGGTCAGTGCAGATAGTCCGGGTAACCATTCATTTGTTGGCAATTGATGCACTGGGCTGTCCGCATCACCCTCTGTAGCGCTTTGTGGTCGAGGGCAGTGCAGTTGCCATACCAAGAAATGATGCAGCCAGTCAAGATGCTCTCGGGGATGCAGCTGTAGAACGTTTTGAGGATCCGAGGGCTCTTGCCAAACTTTTCAGCCTCCTGACGGGGAAGAGGCGCTGCCGTGCCCTCTTCACGACTGTGAGGGTGTGTGTGGACCATGTTAAGTGCTTAGTAATGTGGACAGGGGCCATATCCACACAGCGTGTCAGAGTGGGAGTGCTGATGTAGGATCAGTTTAGCCTGTTTAATTAATAAATAATACGATTGTATCGACAGGTCCTAGATCAGCATACCTAACTTGATAGGCTTTGTGGATACGGGCCTTTTAGGTCTCATTGCCTAGCTTAACTCCCAAGTCAAATCCCAATTTCTTCCTTTGTATTTTTGGTACGTCTCGACTGAAACAGAGAGGAGTTGGAGCAACCTTTGCCTGAAAACCCCCTTTAACTCCAAAGAAACCACTATAGTAATACAGCACTAATTAATTGGAAGTATAGTGCTTTTCCAAGTGTACTCAAATCCATGTATTGCCTTACCTTGTAAAGACGCCAACAACCAATGGAAGATTGGTGTTAAATGGTCTCTTGGTGGACAAAACAAAGAATATTACAGTACCAATCAACCCTGTATAAAGTCCCATACCATGTTTTGAATGAGTATGGTGTCTCAGAAATTCCATACAGCACCAATATGGAGAAGATTTTTTAGTTTTGAAGGGGAGAAATGCAAGGGTGCCGTCTTGTGTAAACCCTAGAAACTAATGTTTACAATTACAGAGTTAGCGAATGGGGAGTCATGGCGAGTTTGCATATCAAACGATGCAGAGAGGGGAAGACTCAGGCTTTTGTGTGGAGAATGTGTTTACTCAGCAAACAGATTTTAATTTGGAAAATACTTTTTCCATCTGCTCTGGGTTTAGTGCGTGTGTGTGTGTGTCTCTCAGTGTGTGTATACACACTGCAATATCCACAACAGCTTCATTAATAATTAAAAACCCTAGTTCGGAGAGAAAGCTAATGGGGTCTGCATGTCTTAGTGAACCATCTTCAACATTCCCACCGACCATACGCTCCTACAAATGGACCTGCCAGTCTCTCTGGAAGTGGCCGTTAGCATGTATGTGTCCCAAAAGGCAACCTATTCCCTATAAAGTGCACTTCTTTTGACCAGAGCCATATGGGCCCTATATGCTGTAGTGCCATTTGGGACGCAGGCCATCTCTCTAATGTCTCTTCTAATTGATCCTGATGAAGCCAGCATGCACTGTGCAGAGATGGGCAGGATGGGCTTTTTCTATCAGCTCCGGGGAAGTATGGACAAAGTGTCAGGAAACTCAGAGTGAGGCACAGAGAGGTATTGATGTGGACAGAGAGGCTTCTGATGAGGCCACATACATCAGATCAATAAGACAGTTACAGCATTGACCTAATGGATGGGAAGATACTGTGTGTGTGTGTGTGTGTGTGTGTGTGTGTGTGTGTGTGTGTGTGTGTGTGTGTGTGTGTGTGTGTGTGTGTGTGTGTGTGTGTGTGTGTGTGTGTGTGTGTGTGTGTGTGTGTGTGTGTGTGTGTGTGTGTGTGTGTGTGTGTGTGTGTGTGTGATTGATAAAACATGTATGAGAACTAATGGAGAATGTTATTAAATTAGTATATTTAATTAATTAGGCTATGTCTGCTCTTGCTTAATGGTCAAATAATAGCTGAGGGATATGAAAATATGCTAAATTCCTCAGATACCCATCTTTCTCTCCAGCTTTTCAGCTTTTGATGATTTCTGGGATTATTCCCCTTTTTAAAGGACCACTGTCACTTTGTGTGGATGTCAGGTCTGAGTGGAATATCCACCAATGTTCCACTCTTCATGCACCATGTTCCTCTCTCTCTCTCTCTCTCTCTCTCTCTCTCTCTCTCTCTCTCCTTCCCCATCTCTCTCACGCCCCTCTCTCCCTCCCCTCTCCTTCCTTTCTCTGCGTGATTGGGGAGTGATTACAGAACGGGGCAGCTGCACTTTGTCACCATGGCCACCAAGTCCCCCGGCTGTCAGGTAGAGTGAGCTAGTCTGGCCCGCATGGGGACACCTCTCTGACAGGATCCAGCATGGGGACACCTCACTGACAGGGTCCAGCATGGGGACACCTCACTGACAGGGTCCAGCATGGGGACACCTCACTGACAGAGTCCAGCATGGGGACACCTCACTGACAGGGTCCAGCATGGGGAAAGACCAGGGGAGCCACCGTGCTTCTGCATGTCCATTGCTTGCTGTTTGGGGTTTTAGGCTGGGTTTCTGTATAGCACTTTGTGACAACTGCTGATGTTAAAAGGGCTTTATAAATTCATTTGATTGATTGATTGATTGAGGAAGGAAATGAGAGAGAAGGGGAGATAATGAAATTAATTCAAGGTATATGAGGTCAAGGAAAGAGAATGGATACGGAAGCAGAGAGTATGGTAGAGATTGGGTATAGAGAGGTGAGAGGGTAACTGACTTTCTCAGTGCTTCTTCATTAGTCCTTCATGGAAGAGTATTTAAGTGTGTTCAACTCCTCTCTTCAGTCGGTACAGGACAGCTTGAGGTGGTTAAGTTAGAGATAAACCCTTTCCTCAGTGTTTAATTCAAAGTAATTATTTTACCGTAGTTATCTCTCTTATTGCTTTCTGTGTTGGACACAATTAATTAAGCACTTAACTGCCTTACCTAACGGTTCATGCCACAAGGAATGAAGATAAGTAGCGTTTGTATCAAGCCCAGTTTGAATTGCCTTGTACTGTAATTACTTTACTGTCTTTTACCGATAATGACTTCCTTTGACTTTTGAATAACTTGGTGTCGCACCCAAAAAAAGTCCCCATACATTATTTGCCCTTCAATAACCTGGTGTCGCACCCAAAAAAGTCCCCGTAAATTATTTGCCCTTCAATAACCTGGTGCCGCACCCAAAAAAAGTCCCCATACATTATTTGCCCTTCAATAACCTGGTGTCGCACCCAAAAATGTCCCCATACCTTATTTGCCCTTCAATAACCTGGTGTCGCACCCAAAAAACAATTCCTGACACACCTTTATTTATACAGGCTAGTCTTATTGAGATAAAAAATATATATATTTTGTAAGAGAAACCTAGCTATTAATTTTTCCTTTGAATGACCAGGTGTCGCGCCCAAAAAAGTCCCCCGACACACAAACTGCCCAGCAGAGTGACTCAGCTAGCTGTGCCAGTTGTCACAGCCAATCATTGGCTCCAGCCGGATTGTCATTTGGTGCCACTGAGGTGGTTTCAGAAGTAATGGGGTTTCTTTCTCTGTAGAAGTAGACTCACTACTCCTGTGTGTGTTTGACCAATGAGAATAGAGAAGAGGGAGCGAGAGGCGAGACACTGACAAAATAGTGTTGCTTTTTTTACTGACTGAAAACAAACAGACCTTTCTCATAAGACAAAATTCAGTGTCTCTCTCTCTCTCTCTCTCTCTCTCTCTCTCTCTCTCCTTCAACTGAATAGTGTGTTTTTTCAGGTTTAGATTGGAAGTATCTGAGTGTACAAATCATTAGGAACACCTTCGTCCACACCCTCGTCGGGGCATGGACTCTACAAGGAGTCGAATACGTTCCACAGGGATGCTGGCCCATGTTGACTCCAATGCTTCCCACAGTTGTGTAAAGTTGGCTGGATGTCCTTTGGGTGGTGGACCATTCTTGATACACAGGAAACTTGAGCAGCGGTGCACCTGGCACCTACTACCATAACCCGTTCAAAGGCACTTAATTCTTGTGTCTTGCATATTCACCCTCTGAATCACACACCTTATAATCCATGTTTCAATTGTCTCAAGAATTACAAATCCTTCTTTAACCTTCATCTACACTGATTTGAAGTGGATTTAACAAGTGACATCAATAAGGGATCATAGCTTTCACCTGGATTCACCTGGTCAGTCTGTCATGGAAAGAGCTCATGTTTTGTACACTCACTGTATGTTTGATAGTTAGGTTGTGTGGGCCTGACACTGGAGCGTGTGGGTTCTGTCATTGAATGGGTCATCTCCATGACAACTACTTGAGTGACTTCATTACTGTTTTGTCTCTGAGCCAGATAAAGTTGAGGTAATTGGCCCTTAATGGACTGACAGCCCAACAATAGACTAATTAGATGGCTGTCCTCGTTCCCACTGAACACACACCCATGGGCACGCACACGCACACACACACGCCTGATCATGCTTCATCTCCATACGCTCATGGGACGTCATCAGTTCCAAATTAGATTGTATAAATCAGACTGTCAACTACTATTGGAAAAGTCTCAACTCAATACAAAGAAGCTTATTTTGTCACAAACCTATATTTATGTGCTGATTTAAGTGCATCTTAATGAGCAGCAGAATAATTGTCAAAAAATAACTATGTAAAATGTGACTTAGTTACCTAATAGCAGGCTAGCGTTTTTCGTTTTTTGTCATGTAAACCTAGCCTTAACCCTAACCTTAACCACACTGCTAGCTCTAATGCCTAACCCTAACCTTCAATTAAGACAAAAAAAGCTAATTTAGGAATTTTTACAGCTGGCCTATCGAAGGGGAAATTGTTCAGTTCTGCCTCCAGGATAAGGCAATAAAAGGCAATCTGAGGTTCTCAGTATGCAGGCGATATAGAAGAGAAGACAGCTTGTCTGTCAAAACGTTGGTTATTAGGTTATTAAATTATTGCATCTGAGCTCCTAGAGTGTGCGGCTCTCCTTTTCTTTCTCAAGTGTTCTACTCTGCTAGCCAGCACCTCTCCTAAACAGGTGTTCTACTCTGCTAGCCAGCACCTCTCCTAAACAGGTGTTCTACTCTGCTAGCCAGCACCTCTCCTAAACAGGTGTTCTACTCCGCTAGCCAGCACCTCTCCTAAACAGGTGTTCTACTCTGCTAGCCAGCACCTCTCCTAAACAGGTGTTCTACTCCGCTAGCCAGCACCTCTCCTAAACAGGTGTTCTACTCTGCTAGCCAGCACCTCTCCTAAACAGGTGTTCTACTCCGCTAGCCAGCACCTCTCCTAAACAGGTGTTCTACTCCGCTAGCCAGCACCTCTCCTAAACAGGTGTTCTACTCTGCTAGCCAGCACCTCTCCTAAACAGGTGTTCTACTCTGCTAGCCAGCACCTCTCCTAAACAGGTGTTCTACTCTGCTAGCCAGCACCTCTCCTAAACAGGTGTTCTACTCTGCTAGCCAGCACCTCTCCTAAACAGGTGTTCTACTCTGCTAGCCAGCACCTCTCCTAAACAGGTGTTCTACTCCGCTAGCCAGCACCTCTCCTAAACAGGTGTTCTACTCTGCTAGCCAGCACCTCTCCTAAACAGGTGTTCTACTCCGCTAGCCAGCACCTCTCCTAAACAGGTGTTCTACTCTGCTAGCCAGCACCTCTCCTAAACAGGTGTTCTACTCCGCTAGCCAGCACCTCTCCTAAACAGGTGTTCTACTCTGCTAGCCAGCACCTCTCCTAAACAGGTGTTCTACTCCGCTAGCCAGCACCTCTCCTAAACAGGTGTTCTACTCCGCTAGCCAGCACCTCTCCTAAACAGGTGTTCTACTCTGCTAGCCAGCACCTCTCCTAAACAGGTGTTCTACTCCGCTAGCCAGCACCTCTCCTAAACAGGTGTTCTACTCTGCTAGCCAGCACCTCTCCTAAACAGGTGTTCTACTCCGCTAGCCAGCACCTTTCCTAAACAGGTGTTCTACTCCGCTAGCCAGCACCTCTCCTAAACAGGTGTTCTACTCTGCTACTTCTAACTCCTATTAACTGTCTTGTCAGTTCAGTGGAAGCATCTTTGATGAAGTTCCACGGTGCAATCTTTCATCTCTGTGAAGAAGAACCAAGTTGTGCTTGCTGGCTAATAACGTTAATTGATTTATAAAGCCACCAAGTACAACGGTTTTGGGATTACTGTATGATACCAAGCATCCGGAAACACAAGGGCAATAAACAAATTACACATATCACTGATTGTGTTTTTAATCTCTTTGATGGATGATTATCATTGATAATTATATTGCTTGAGGTATAAGATGGCAGCTCTCATTGAGATGCAGTACTAGAAGCATTAGATGCATAGTGTGTTTCAGTTATGCAGCCCAGTTGCCACACATCTGGTTAGTGAGAAACTGGAGGGCTGTTGAGCCACTATGGGGTCCCTTTCAAATGTGTAGTTATCTCTTGTTACAAATGGTAATTAATTGGTTTGATGGTTAGCCGGATCCAGCTGAGAAACTTCCAAAGCTAATTCCAGGCACTCCTTCCACAGACCCCACTGCAGCGCTACAGCACTAACCCATTCACTCTCTCTGGGGTACTGTTCTCCATTTCCTGTTTTGATGCAGTGCAGGTGCAACAGATGGAGAGAGAGAGAAAGCAGTTGCATTAATCTCTTCCCGTCTCCCTGGTTGGGTCAGTCACTTCCTCTATCCACACCTTTGTGATTCCTGGTGAAGTGCTGGGGGGGGGGGGGATATCCTCCACTCCAACAGCACCTCCACTGCAACTAGTGTCCTACCATGTCCCAGCACTCCCCACACTCTTAGAAAAAAGGGTTCTAAAAGGGTTCTTCGACTGTCCCCATAGGAGAACCCTTTGAAGAACCATTTTTAGTTCCAGGTAGAACCAAAAGGGTTCTACCTGGAACTAAAAATTGTTCTTCAAAGGGTTCTCCTATGGGGACAGCCGAATAACCCTTTTAGGTTCTAGATAGCACCTTTCCTTCTAAGAGTGCACCCTGTAGTGGCTGGGTGCCTTTTTACAGCCTCCATATCCCTCTTCACAGATGAGTTGATCTCTCTTCACCACTGCACTCACTCTCTGAGGCAAAACTCAGTGGACACACAAGCAGCCAATTGCCACTATCAGTGAAGTCAATTAAGATGTGAATTGAATCAACAACTGGTTAGCCTTGATAGAATAGTGCTAACTTGGTAACTCGTGACAACCTACCACTCTCATGTGTAGCCTTCCCCGAAGACAAATAGTTCAGCTGAAACCTTTTTCTCGCAAAACCACATCACCTTAAATTCAACTAAAACTTGAACGTCCTTTTTTGTCACATTGACAAACTTTAGAGGTAGCTAAGGACAGTGGCAACCTTGCCATACAGCATAGTTATAATTGTCACTCGACACTTGAAAATAACCTACTCATGATTTTGTGTTCATATTATCATTACTAATCCTTGACAAAGCTCCATTTCATTGCACCTGTCTTAAAGGATCAACTCCTGTGGAGTCACCATCTGCGTACAGGCATTAGCTTTTATTTGTGCAATTATTTTCTGGATGCTTACCCCGCCATATTTACTTCGACAATGTGGAGTGTTTTTTTTAACATATGCTTCCTTGGATTTGTGTACAGTGTAAAACAAATTTTTATTTTTATTTTTTCTTCTGAGAAAAAGGCCCCACTTCGGGGATACACAATGCACTTCCGTGGCGTCCTCAACCATGAATCATATTGTCTGTTTGTTTTTCAGTTACCTGAGCGTGTTTACATCGTCTGGATCACGCAAAGAGATGGTTCAAGTTCTCAATTTCTCCATCTTTTTTTATCAAAGCACATAAAACATTTAAGTCAAGGATCTTCAGGCTCTGGGCTTTTGAGAATATCCTAAATATGAAACAACGTACAAGTTGTGGGTTCAATGCTGTCGAACCCACAACCCTGTCGTCCTGTGTAGCTCAGATAGTAAGGCAGATGGTAGAGCATATACTTCCTACATTCAATACAGGAAGTATATTGGCATTTCCGCACTACTTCCTGAATTGGCTGAATTGAAATAGAATTTGACACAGTCCTGATACTGTATCATATTAAGTCTTGGATATATAAATAGGTAACACGGTGATAGAATTGCACCTTTCAAAATGCATATTTAGAAAAAGGGAGCAATCCCCCAGTACTATAGTATGTATCCCCTTCACTTTGTGTGTATTTTTATTTATTAAATTTTTTTGTAACCCATCCACCACCCCACCTCTTCAGAGGACAAATATCTTTAAAACAGCTTTTACAGCTTTTCTGCTACATATAAATACATTTTACATATACATTTTACATATACATTTTACATACATGATATTTTTATATATAGCAGTCACATAACAATAATACATTACCAAACAAACTCTTTAATCCCGCCCCTCAGCCACTCTCAGCCCATCCCACCTTTCACCATACACCACCCTTGTTTGGTTTCCATGTGCCATATATTTTACAATTGTGTTTTACATACATTTGGAACCTTTCAAATCGTATAGTATCCACAGATTGTGAGCTAAAGATGAAAACCTTTCCTATCATTATGTTATTTATTGACTGACTATGACTTTCCAAATCGCCCAACACTGCTTTTTGTAAAGTTAATTTAAAGTGAACGTTGTGATTTTTTTGGTGACCAGAAACAAGCTACATAGGGGCAATACCAGAATAAATGATCTAGTGATTCTGTCTCTTCACAGCTAAATCTACAGAGCTGAGATTGTTGTATGCCCCATATATATAACATTCTGTTGGTGGCAAACATTTTGTATAATCATTTAAATTGAAAAACTTGAAGTGTTGAATCAAGTGAAAATCTCTTCCCATTTACTTTGCAACCTGTATGGCACAGCTGTTAACATTTTTGTCCTCAAATGAAACTGGTATATTTTTCTATTTATGCCAATTCCTTTCAGCCAATTTGTATCTTTAATATACGGCAGGCAAACAAGTTCCCTAACTTCTCCATTTTCCACTTGACTCCTCCATTCATGTGGTAATGCTGAAATCAGTTGGTTGGAAGTTTGGAAGTTTTCGATAGCTGCATACAGTTGAAGTCGGAAGTTTACATACACTTAGGTTGAAGTCATTAAAACTCATTTTTCAACCACTCCACAGATTTCATGTTAATAAACTATAGATCTGGCAAGTCGGTTAGGACATCTACTTTGTGCATGACACAAGTAATTCTTCAATTGTTTACAGACATATTATTTCACTTATAATTCACTATATCACAATTCCAGTGGGTCAGAAGTTTACATACACTAAGTTGACTGTGCCTTTAAACAGCTTGGAAAATTCCAGACAATGACGGCTTAGAAGCTTCTGATAGGCTAATTGACACCATTTGAGTCAATTGGAGGTGTACCTGTGGATGTATTTCAAGGCCTACCTTCAAACTTAGTGCCTCTTTGCTCGACATCATGGGAAAATCAAAAGAAATCAGCCAAGACCTCAGAAAATACATTGTAGACCTCCACAAGTCTGGTTCATCCTTGGGAGCAATTTCGAAACGCCCGAAGGTACCACGTTCATCTGTACAAACAATAATACGCAAGTATAAACACCATGGGACCACGCAGCCGTAATTCAAAAGTATCTATATCCACAGTAAAACGAGTTCTATATCGACATAACCTGAAAGGATACTCAGCAAGGAAGAAGCCAGTGCTCCAAAACCGCCATAAAAAAGCCAGGCTACGGTTTGCAACTGCACACGGGTACAAAGATCATACTTTTTGGAGAAATGTCTTCTGGTCTGATGAAACAAAAATAGAACTGTTTGGCCATAATGACCATCGTTATGTTTGGAGGAAAAAGGGGGAGGCTTGCAAGCCGAAGAACACCATCCCAACCGTGAAGCACGGGGGTGGCAGCATCATGTTGTGGAGGTGCTTTCCTTGTGGAAGGACTGGTGCACTTCACAAAATAGATGGCATCATGAGGAAGGAAAATTATGTGGATATATTGAAGCAACATCTCAAGACATCAGTCAGGAAGTTAAAGCTTGGTCGCAAATGAGTCTTCCAAATGGACAATGACCCCAAGCATACTTCCAAAGTTGTGGCAAAATGGCTTAAGGACAACAAAGTCAAGGTATTGGAGTGGCTATCACAAAGCCTTGGCCTCAATCCTATAGAAAATTTGTGGGCAGAACTGAAAAAGCGTGTGCGAGCAAGGAGGCCTACAATCCTGACTCAGTTACACCAGTTCTGTCAGGAGGAATGGGCCAAAATGCACCCAACTTATTGTGGGAAGCTTGTGGAAGGCTACCCGAAATGTTTGACCCAAGGCCTCTCTCATCCCTACAGGCCTCTCTCATCCCCACAGGCCTCTCTCATCCCCACAGGCCTCTCTCATCCCCACAGTCCTCTCTCATCCCCACAGACCTCTCTCATCCCTACAGGCCTCTCTCATCCCTACAGGCCTCTCTCTCTCTCTTTCTATCTTAATGCCTCATTCTCTCGATGTCTATCACTCTCTCGCTCGCTCGCTTGCCCGCTTGCTCTCTCTCTCTCTCTTTCTCTACCTCTCTCTCTCTACCTCTCCACCTCTACATGGCTCAATGCCTCCTTTTCAGTTGTTTCCCTTTACCCCATAAATCACCTGTGTGTGTGTTGACCGCTGGCAGCTGATTGCAGGTTATACAAATAGACCCCCATGGTCTTATACACATGTAACCCCCCCCCCCCCACCCCCATACTCAACCTCCCACCCACACATACAGTACAACTAACATACACCTGACCACCTTCCCCTCTCCTTCCTTCCGACCTCCCCCCTTCCCCTCCCCAGGCCTTTCCAACATGTCAGCACATGCCATGATGCCTACAGACAACGGATGTGTCACCAATGGCACCCTATTCTCTATATAGTGCACTAGTGGGCGCTGGTAAAAAGTAGTGCACTATGTAGGGAATAGGGTGCCATTTGGGACTTAACCAACGTCAGAGGTCCAGAGAGTGTTCCACGGCTGTCTCAGTGTGATGTTGCCACAGCAATGCATCTCTGCTGCAATCAAGCTACCTAATCAAGAGCTTATCACGTTGTGCTGGCCAAAGAAACCCTCTTTCTCACTCTCTCTCTCTCTCACTCTCTCACTCACTCACTCACTCACTCTCACTCACTCACTCACTCACTCACTCACTCACTCACTCACTCACTCACTCACTCACTCACTCACTCACTCACTCACTCACTCACTCACTCACTCTCTCTCTCTCTCTCCACTGAGAGGGTTTTTCTCCTGCACCTGTCGATTATGTCTTCCATTAATCTCCTCATTTTCTCCTCCACTTTGTTAAAAACTAAAATAGAGGCTGTCAATGGTTGCTATAGGGTTGCATCCCAAATGGTGCCCTATTCCCTACATACTGTGCTCTGGTCAAAAAGTAGTGCAGCATGGAGATAATATAGGATGCTGTTTGGGACTCATACTAAATGTAGAGGGAGTAGAGCTCCTCTCTTGTCACTGATCTATAAGCTGTGTAACAAAACTCTCGCTTTTTCAAACAGAGTAAATGGTATTGACTTTCTTTAAATAGATGTAAAACACAAACATTTTTCTTCTTCTTTAATGGTAGTGGATTTATTTTCTTCTTCTTTAATGATAGTGGATTTATGTTCTTCTTCTTTAATGATAGTGGATTTATTTTCTTCTTCTTTAATGATAGTGGATTTATGTTCTTCTTCTTTAATGATAGTGGATTTATGTTCTTCTTCTTTAATGATAGTGGATTTATGTTCTTCTTCTTTAATGATAGTGGATTTATTTTCTTCTTCTTTAATGATAGTGGATTTATGTTCTTCTTCTTTAATGATAGTGGATTTATTTTCTTCTTCTTTAATGATAGTGGATTTATTTTCTTCTTCTTTAATGATAGTGGATTTATTTTCTTCTTCTTTAATGGTAGTGTATTCCATCAGCCCTTTACTCTGGTGGGAATTGGCCCATATGGACAGGGCTACATTGAAATGTTTCTTATAGAAGAAATATTAAATGCATATTCATTAGCATGGTAGCAATTCAAATGGAACAATTTGAAGATTATTGGGGAAATGATTAGACCAAAGTTGAGGACACAGAAGTTCACCTGACACAAGACTGAACCCAAACATTACACTGTTGACTTTATGTGCATTTTACATTTACTGTACTTTTCGCCTCATTTGTTAATAACGAAATATGAGAATACATTCAGTAACATGAGAAGATTACTCCTGGAAAATGTGGGGTAGGTATACAAGGGTTTGAGTGAGAGGACTAACTGGTGTCTCCAAGTGGCCACACACTTCTCCAAAGTGTACACAGTTCCTAAGTAATTTCAATATACTTGTATTACTCAAAGAAGAGCCTTCAGGTGGGCATCATTTGAAAGCGTGTTTTATTGCCAACATGACTAGCTAAGTTATACAATACAATATTACAGTGTTCACATAAACAGATTGCAATTTTGGCGCGCATAGAAAGAAGGTCATGCTGCACAAATGTCCTTCATAATAGACAAACCGGCTCATTCTGTTCAGAACAACCCAGGGTATGACGACATGTCATCTTGTAACTGTACATCAAACATAGTGATCATACATGTTCACACTGTATATGACATGACATTTTATGATATGGAAATGTGAAGTGTACAATTGGACTAAAGGGTGTTTTGGCTTGCTTGTATGACATCAAAGCAGTATTTATTATCACCCCGACAACAAAACAATTGCCAAAGTTGCCCAATTAGCGGGAGGGATGGGGGCAACTTCTTGTCGCGCGTGGTGCTCAAGTCCAGAATGGCTGTCAGTCAAAACCCATACAGTGCTGTGAAGCGCAGAGCCAGAGCTCTGACGTCATGTACAGCGAGTTACTGTACAGCCACTGCGTTCCAATTTAGGTGCTTATTAGTGCCATTTTCAACCCGTATAGAGGTAGGAGTCTGAAGGGCTACATGTAAAGCATATCTGTTATTTAATCTAGTAGTGTTTCATTAATAGAATGTGACCTACAGCTGCAGTACTGTACCATTTCCTATCACTCTGGATAAAGGTATATGATGTATCAGGAATGTGAATATAGATAGATAGATAGATAGATAGATAGATAGATAGATAGATAGATAGATAGATAGATAGATAGATAGATAGATAGATAGATAGATAGATAGATAGATAGATAGATACTTTATTGATCCCCGAGAAATTTATTTGTCAAGCAGCTCCGAAAAAAACATAGGGCAGGTGCAAAATGCCAGAACGAAAATACACAAAAGACAGATACAAGATTTATGATACATAGAGCGTCAGTATGAAAAAGTATCAAAACACAAGAAGTCTGGAGTGCAAAAAAGCTATAAAAAGACATTGCATAGTATGGGTGGATGGCTGAATATGTACACTATACATTGGTGGATGGTGCATACTGGTGGATGAACTATACTACACAGGTCGATGGCAGAGACATACTTAAATAGCTACATGTGAGTATGATAAGTGAGGGTAATAATAGTTCACTTAATATACAGACTGGTTAAATGTACAGGTAAGTGAATATTTTGCATGGTTAAATTGACTGTACAGGTAAATATACAGTTAAATGTACAGGTAAGTGAATATTTGCATGGTTACATTAACTGTACAGGTAAATGACAGGAAGAGATACTTAATAAGCTAAATGTGTGTATGAAATAATTTAGGGTAATAATAGTAATTCCCTTAAAATACAGTCCTTAGTGCGCAGGGTAATTACAGATAAATGCACGTATTGCACAATCGATATACTAAAAGCAATGAGAAAGATAAAAGAATGTACAGTATTATATTGTACTCAGAGGCTGTGCTTCAGTGCTGTTTGAGTGTTATTCGTCTATGTAGGTGCAGAGGCGCACAAACACTAGAAGTACACACGCACAGAGAAACCGTGATATTGTTTTTCATTGTAATGCAAATGTGCCTAAACCCAAAGTGCTGAGTGGGTCTTTCTACAGTAAACTGCTGGTAAACTTTCACTAGAGTAGGCGATGTTGTTGTTTTTACTTTTTACTAGACACACATGCAACAACCGTAACCCACGGCTACTGTGTGTTTTCAACCCAGCCGTCAGCGAAAAGGTATGACTTGGCAAACAATACGCGGTGCAACACCTATTCTATTCTCCATTTCTCCCTCAGCCCTCTCTGCGCGTGAGAGGGGGAACATAATTATATAAGGGGGTGGGGGGGCTGTTTAGCATAACACGTCATTATGTGTGCTGATAAAATAGGAAGAAATTACCAAATCCCCGCGATACATATTTTTTTAATGGCTAATTCCCCGCTCCCCAAGTCGCCAAACAAGACCGACGACACAAAATCCAGTTACATGCGAAATGTCATCCGTAATTTAGGGTCTCCACGCGTTGGCGAGGCCGCTTCTCTAAATTGCGTTAAATATGATTACAATGTTTCAAAAGCAATTGTCGGGCAAACTAATTGAGGCCTTTTTAAGACGAAGGAAAAACAAGCTGTGCTGTTTTGGAACGTGGTTAGCAAGGAGACGTGCGCGCGCGCACACACACACATTACGCACAAATGCCAAAATGTATCCTAGTGCTCTAGCTCGCTGCCGTTATTGTCCAGGAAAGAAAAAGAGAACAATATCATCAGCTGGTTCGGGATGCAGTTTGGCCCCTTCCTGCGCATAGGGGATATTGTCAGGGAAGATTGCTGCCAGCGTGCAGCCTGTAGTCGTGTGTATGTAAGGAAGTTTTGCCTCTCTAACGAACAGCAGACAGCCTTTGCGGTGGCGGTGACTGACAACAGCCAATCAAAATGCATTGATAGACACCCTGCTGTTGGTGCATGATGGGTAATAATGCAAATGTGGTTGGCGGCCACCGTGTTGTTATTGGATGTCATGTGACCCTCTCCTTCTCTATTCCCCCAGGAATATACTGTATAGTACATAGTGTTCACAGTTCCTAAAATGCAGTAGATATCTGTGCTGTGTGTGTGTGTGTGTGTGTGTGTGTGTATCAAGCGTTTCTACAGGGAAGGTCATTATAGGAGCTTGGCTTTCGTTCTCCCCACTACTGTACCATTACCTGAGGGTGGCTTCTCCCCCTCCCCTCCTCCCCCCTCTCTTTGCCCCAAAAAATACCTCTAAGTAGCAGTAGTGGCGTTGGCGGTGGTGGTCGGGCAGTGAGCTAGCTAAGTGATTGATTGTCAGGTAGAAATCCCATTCTTTAAATAGCCACGGTTAGCCATCAATCATATGGGCTGTCCCCTTGGGAAGGCTCACCGCCACCGGCACTGCCTCTCTCTCTCTCTCTCTCTCTCTCTCTCTCTCTCTCTCTCTCTCTCTCTCTCTCTCTCTCGCGCTCCCTCTCTCGCTCTCTCTCTCTTTATTGCTCTCTCTCTCTCTCTCTCTCTCTATTTTATCTCTGTCTGTCTTTCAGTCACTTTCTCTCTCTGGAGGTGCAGGGTCCAAGGCCGCCGCTCAATCACTCACTGGCTTATCAGGCCACACACACACACACACACACACACACACACACACACACACACACACACACACACACACACACACACACACACACACACACACACACACACACACACACACACACACACACACACACCCATGTGTGTGTGTGTGTGTGCATAGGCTCTGGGACACACAGCAACTGTGTGAAAGGTATGTTAGGCTTATACACATACACACTTACAGTGTATAAGTGTGTATGTATATAAGTGTGTAAAGCTGGCACACACACACACACACACACACATACACACTCACACTCACACTCACACTCACACTCTCACACACACACTTGGTTCACATACTTGGGAAAGGGCAGTCTCCGTATCGGCAGAAAATATTGATGAACACAGCAAATGGAGCAATAATTTAGGGTCAAATGTATGTGAGGACATTAAGATTTTTATGACCCACTATATTTCATTATTGATTAAATAACATTTATTTGAGCTACACCCTAACATGTACTAAATCCTGGAGTGAAATGATTCCGAGTAATGTGTCAGGGGTGATAGGGAATCAATAGGCCTACCTACAGAATAAAACCTGAAGCAATGGATCAGATGGTAACTTTTTTAATTTAAATGATAAATGGGCCAAACCATTGTCTTCATAAAATTCATTTCAGGTTATACAGCCCCCTTACAACATTTTCAGCTCAGTCTTTTTGAGTTATTGGATCATAGAATAGGATACCTTGTTGGGGCCACAAAGGTGGTGGACATATTTCTATTCTAAATTAATTTGCACTGGGAGCAAAGCCCTGTCTGTGTAAGACTAATAAAAATGTCTGACTGGGAATCAATCCTCTTCAAAGGCAGTGGAAGGAGCTTTGAGGAGCACCCTGCCTGTCTGTTATAGCCCAGAAATAGGGCATGATCTGTGTGTGTGTGTCTGTCTGTCAGTGTGTATGTGTGCAAGCATAAATTTGCACAATAGGATACTTGAATGCCCAACTCGGTTCATAACTTCCACCTTTGCATCACCTTTACATCAGCCCATCCAGATCTCTCCTCTCCTCTCCTCTCCTCTCCTCTCCTCTCCTCTCCTCTCCTCTCCTCTCCTCTCCTCTCCTCTCCTCTCCTCTCCTCTCCTCTCCCTGCAGCTACACCAGTCTCTCTTTTGACAGACAGATGGGTTAGTGAATCACCACCTGTAATTCATCTCTCGTCCCTGTCGTGATGCTGAAATAACCTTTGCCCTTGATCCACTGGTCCGTCCCCAACAAGCTCTCACAGTCTCACTGCAGAACTAGTCCTTCATCCACGTTCCCCAAACAAATTTAAGGGTTAAGTTTAGGCACTCATTCTGAATGGTTAAAGTAAGGATTATGGTTTGGGAAAGGGTTAAAACTAAAAAAATAAAACCAGTGTCCATGATTGCGATCAAACACAGAACCTTCTGATCTAGAGTCATTACGCTCATCCACCATCCCGTCCACAACCCTATTCCTCTTGATGCTAATACCACTCACTGTTGCCCCTAGTGGCCAGTTGTGAAGGTATTTCCCAGGCCATGGATAAACATCCAATTTCGAAGTCGATCTCCCCTGCCCTCCTCTCCCTCCCTCCTCTCTAAACCGCGTGGCTAAACCAGTCTCTCTCCAGCCTGTCTCTTTTTGGCCCTATCAGCCTCACTGGCCTGCCTCCTGCCTCCAGTCTCTCTCCAGCCTGCCTCTTTCTGGCCCTATCAGCCTCACGGGCCTGCCTCCTGCCTCCAGTCTCAGTATTGACTCAGTCTGAGCCCTGATAATATCTATCTAATCCAGCAGCACTCAATCAGTGAGGGGCAGAGATGGAGGGAGAGAGATGGAGAGATAGAGGGAAGGAGAGAGAGAGAGAGAGAGAGAGATGGAGAGATGGAGGGAAGGAGAAATGGAGGAAGAGAGAGATGGTGGGAAGGAGAAGGTGTTTGACTGTCTTCTGGTGTGTGTGTGTGTGTGTGTGTGTGTGTGTGTGCGTGCGTGCCTGTGAATGGACTGTATTTGTGAGTGTGTGTGTGTGTGCACCTGCATGTGCGAGCATGTTGACGTCTGCGTGAATTTATGTTAGCAGGTGTGTGTGCCTCACCTTGCAGATTGCAGCCTTGGAGCACTGGAGGAAATCTCTGCAGGATCTCACTGTGTTTGTTAGGGAGCCAATTTCAGATAGTGTTATAGGGTTTCATGCTGAGTCTGAATTCGCTGCATTATCTAAAGAAATCATTCCGGTTTGTCTGATAATCATCTGTTATTTGCTGTAGAAGCAGAAAAAGCATTTCTCTCAAGGTAGAGCCGTGCATACTCTCGGTCTTTGTGTTCTGAGTTCCCTTCGTGTCCACGTGTTTTGTTTGACAGTTGTTTGGAGTTTTCCCCCTTTGCTCGATTTGAGTGTGATGAAATACCCATCTGTCTGTGTGTTAGCCTCTATGGTTACAGTACTGCTTTTGAAACAGATGTTACATTTAACAGCTTTATAGACATACTGTAGAGACATTGGCTTTCTATTGGTGATGCAGATTCTTTTCGAGAGAGGACGATTTTGTTTGACAAAGCAGGGGTAGAAACAGGGTAACAGTCTTTGGTTTGAGTGGGGTTCATAAGGTGATCTAATGGGCAACCGGCTGTTAAGATGCTTTTTATTAACTAAACTTGACTTTAAAAAAGCAGCAAATTACGAAACGTTTTCACTTGAGTTGAGAGAGAGAAAACAAATGGATGGTGATTGAAGTCAAGGAGAGCATTTATACCCTGGTTGTGTCCCAAATAGCGTACTACTTTTGACCAGGACCCTGGTCAAAAACCAGTTCACTACATAGGGAATAGGGTGCCATTTGGGACGCAGCCTCTGTGTCAAACAGCTCTTGTTGCAGTCACAGCAGCTCAATCACACACCATTGTACCGTAAGTAGTGCTGTAAAAACTGCTCAGAGTTGTGGTGTTAAAAGGACTGTATCTAGATGTAACTGTTGCTGGTTTTAGTTGGGTCTACCCCGGTGGTGTGTCCATTAAAACACAGAGAGGAGGATCGCAGTGGAATGGGCTGGTGACTGTTTATTGTCGCAGTTTGAATCATGAAAGGATATTGCAGGATGAATGTTGAATGGATATTAGAATGATAAGGTTGAGGATGATTTAAGGATGGAACGTTAGGATGTGGCTTGTAAAGCCTTGGAGGTAGAATTGGACGTGGGTTGGATGGGGTATTCTGGAAGGGAGACACTCCAAGGAAAACATCAGGGACACAGAACATAAAGGCACACAGCACACATGACAAAGTTGTGCCAGGTGACTATTACAGGGAATGGGCTTAACAAATAACTACAAACTAAGGAGGCTGCCAGGACCAAACATAACCAAGGGGCGTTATCACACTAAGAACATGGATACATAAAGAGATATAACAGAGCAAGTTAAACAGCATGATAAACATATAGTATTTACTGATTTTCAACAACATAATAAACATATAGTATTTACTGATTTTCAACAACATAATAAACATATAGTATTTACTGATTTTCAACAACATAATAAACATATAGTATTTACTGATTTTCAACAACATAATAAACATATAGTATTTACTGATTTTCAACAACATAATAAACATATAGTATTTACTGATTTTCAACAACATAATAAACATATAGTATTTATTGATTTTCAACAACATAATAAACATATAGTATTTACTGATTTTCAACAACATAATAAACATATAGTATTTAGTGATTTTCAACAACATAATAAACATATAGTATTTACTGATTTTCAACAACATAGTAAACATATAATTGTTAAACTAGGTCCTAGCACCCCGACAGTTCCAGATCTATGTTACCGACGGCACGGCACCCCGGTGAGGCATTATATAGTCTAATAGCCGCCGAAGGACCTCCTGTAGCGCTCTCTGGCACACCGTGGTGGGATCAGTCTGTGACTAAAAGTGCTCCTCTGTGTCATAACCATAGCGTGCAGAGGGTGGGTGACGTTGTCCATGATGGCCAGCAGTTTGGCCAGGATCCGTCTCTCCGCCACCTCCTCTAGAGTGTCAAGGCTCATCCCCAGGACAGAGCTAGCCTTCCTGATCAGCTTATTTACCCGAGAAGCATCACCGGCTTTGATGTTTGCTCCCCAGCACACCACTGCAAAAACACCACAGACTGGTAGAAGGTATGCAGTAGTTTACTGCACACGTTGAAGGACCTGAGCCTCCTCAGAAAGTAGAGTCGGCTCTGGCCCTTTTTGTACAGGGCCCCGGTGTTACCAGCCCATTCCAGCCTGTTGTCCATATGGACTCCCAGGAACTTGTATGACCCAACCATTTCCACATCCATCCCCTGCATAGGGACTGCAGTCAGTTGTGCCTTGGTTCTCCTGAAGTCTCCTTTGTTTTGCTGATGTTGAGCTGAAGGTGGTTCTGCTCACACCACAACACAAAGTCACTGATTGTGCTCCTGTACTCCTCCTCCTGCCCACCCCTGATGCACCCTACAATAGCACAGTCATCTGAGAACTTCTGTAGGTGGCATGTTTCAGAGTTATATCTGAAGTCCGAGGTGTAGAGGGTGAACAGGAAGGGGGACAGGACCGTTCCCTGGGGGGCCCCTGTGTTGCTAACTGCCCGTTCTGACACACAGCTCTGTAGTCGCACAAATTGTGGCCTACCGGTCAGGTAGTCCGTGACCCAGGAGACTAAGGGTGCTTCCACTTTCATCCTCCTCATCTTCTCACCCAGTAGCAGGGGCTGAATGGTATTGAAGGCACTGGAGAAGTCAAAAAACATAACCCTCACAGTGCAACCTGCGTTGTCCAGGTGAGAGTAGGCCCTCTGCAGAAGGTAGATGATTGCATCAACCACCCTGATGTTGCGCTGGTATGCAAACTGCAGGGGGTCCAGTGATGTGCACACCAGGGGTCTGAGGTGAGCGAGGACTAACCTTTCCAGGGTCTTCATGATGTGGGATGTTAGCGCTACAGGTCTGAAGTCATTCAGGACAGTGGGGTGTGCCTTCTTGGGCACTGGGACGAGGCAGGATGTTTTCCACAGCACAGGGACCCTTTCTAGGCTCAGGCTAAGGTTAAAGTGACGCTGGAGTATTCCACACAGTTGGTCAGCACAGACCCTAAGCACCCTTGGCCTGATGCCATCGGGGCCCGCC